>OOIL02001464.1:353039-495543 GCA_900332095.2 Cuscuta campestris | reverse complement strand
CCCCCCCCCCCCCCCCCCCTAGCTAGTATATATACCACTTGTAACCCTCGAAGTAGGGATGGGAATTCATTCTCTCTTAACTCCCTTGTAAAAGTGACCGTGCATTCTCTCTTTTAATATAATTCGGGCTACAGGTGTTCCACCTAAAGTCCTACCGGTCAATCTTTGTGCTTTTTACCTTTCTTATCTTACCGAATCAAGCCAACTATTCTAGATCTGGTCTAGTATAGTTTGACCGGTCAAGTAATTTACACCATCACTCTCATTTTGCGATAAAAATATGGAACTCTGATCGTGAGGTTAAATAATGATATGTTTTAGGGAGAAAGACCAAAGTAGGACTAAAACTTTGAAAATATACCAAAATAAGACTTTTATGTTTTTATTTCCAAAATGGGACTTACATTACCAAACATGGTCATGTGCATTACTAAAAAAGTATAGTAATGAGTACATGTACAGTGCCACATTATCACAATGCAAAGTCCTATTTCGGGAAAAAAAACATGAAAGTCCTATTTTGGTAATTTTCTCTATGTTTTAGTCATATTTAGAGTGATTTCTATATGTTTTACTCTTATATGAGGCGATATCTTTTAATAATTACTATTCAAAAATGACGGGTACTTTTGTTTATTCATGTATTCTTATTAACTGTTTGGTAAAATAAAATATTTATTTCACATCTTATTTTATAAAAGTTTTGATATACTTTTTAAATATGATAATTTTATTTTTTATTTTAATACAAATATTTAAATAAAATGAATTAAAAAAATTTAAGATTTTATTTAGTTTAGTGTAAAGTGTAATTTATTTAGGGAAGGGAGGAGTAAGACTATAAATGCAAAAACACAACTAATATAAAAACTAAAGAAATAGAAATATATTATAACGGTGCCCCCTTCTTTTGACAGCAAGGGTGTTGTCATAATATGACAACACCTCCAATTAGAGTACCTACAGGGCTCCAATTGTAAAATTGATGATTCTTATCCCCAAACCCTTCCGACAAACTCCTCACCCCGGCCCACCCCGAACCCATCACCCCAACTCCTTCAATTTTATTTCCAAAACTTATTTGACTTTTGAATAAAAAAAATTTGACCCAAAAGTCAAATAAATTTTGGGAATGAAATTGAAGGAGTGGGGTGATGGGTTCGAGGTGGGCCGGGGTGAGGGGTTTGTCGGGGGTTAGTCGGAGTAGAAACAATCAATTTGAAGCATCGTTCTTTCATTGAATTAACATCGATAATAATGGTTCGAGGCTTGACCGACTTTATTTTCAATTCAATTTATTTGAATGTAGGGGTAAAATTTTAATATAAAATCTATATAGTAATAAACTACATGAAAAGTTCTACAAAACTAGAGGTGACAACACTATATTATTTTTTGAAATGAGTAGTAAAAATAAACAAACAAAGTGAATTACGTTTAACCCTGTGGATAGTGTTTGGGAAGATCTATGGTGGATAGAGAGAGTACTCGGTATATATATATATATACTCTATGGTATCCCTTCCATTCTATCACTAACAGCAGTAGAGAGAAGGTATAGGGTACTACGATATACTCCTTGACAAGTTTATATATAGACTCCATTTTCATTCTAGCTAGCTTAGCAAGTTAGTTAGCTCACATTTCTCCTAGCTAACTAATTCAATGGAAGTAGCCAACAAAGACAAGAACGCCGCCGCCGCATCCACGGCGGAAATGTTCGAAGCACAAGCTCACATCTACAAACACACCTTCAACTACGCAAACTCCATGGCCCTGTCCTCCGCTCTCCGCCTCAACATTCCCGACATCATCCACGCCGCCGCCGGAAAACCCGTCACCCTCCCCCACCTCGCTTCCGCCCTCCACCTCCCTCCCGCCAAACACGACCACCTCCGCCGCCTCATGCGCCTCCTCACCCACAACGGCTTCTTCCGTTACCGTTCCACTACCGACGACCGAGAAGAAGAAGAAAAAGGGTACGTTCTCACGGCGTCTTCGAGACTATTGGTAAAGGGCCAAGTCCCAAATCTTTCGCCTTTCGTCCGGGTCCACACAGAACCGGACTTAATGACGCCGTTCCAGTTCTTGGGCGACTGGTTTTCTGGAAACGCCGGCGAGGAGGTGACGCCGTTTGAGATGGCCCACGGCGGGGTTCCGCTGTGGAAGCTCTGCGGCGAGGATCCCCGCCTCAACAACGCCTTCAACGAGGCCATGTTGTGCAACTCCGAGATGCAGGGGTTGGGCCTCGGCGACTGTGGGCCGGTGTTTGAAGGCCTGGCGACGGTGACGGACGTCGGAGGGGGCACCGGGATGTTCGCCAAGCTTGTGGTGGAGGCGTTTCCCGGCTTGGAGTGCACCGTGTTTGATCTCCCTCACGTCGTCGCCGGCCTCCAGCCGCCGTCGGATAATCTGCGGTTTGTCGGAGGGGACATGTTTGACTCTATCCCATCTTCTGATGCCATTATTTTGAAGGTACTCATCCCTTTCATAAATAATTTTTTTTTGCTTGATTTTGCCCAATTTTATAAGAAATAGAAAAATTATTTTAAATTTCAAACTTATTTTTCTTTTTCTTTTTCTTAATGTTCATTCTACTTTCTTATGTTCCAAAAATGTTGAGACCGAAGTACTTCCTAATTATTTCCCCCACAATTAGGATTTAGGACTGCACTCCAAAAGCCCAAAATTGGAGTGAGATGGAAGCAATCAATACAACTTCAATTTTTGAATATTTGTCGAGTTTTGACATTTTATAGCCATTCATTTTCAATATTTAACTTATAATTTAAATAAAATATATTACGTATATCGTATATTATTTATATAAAATAATATATTAATATATTTAATAATAAATAATTTTTAAAAATATTTTTTGTATCTATCAATATCAAATATTATTTTATTAATTTATGATCAAAGTTTACTAGTTTGACTAAAAAAAATTTAGTAAATCTTCAAGCCGAAGGAAGTATCAAAACTAGAAAAAAAGACATGATAGTGTGATTCCAAAAACACTAATTTGGGAAGGCATGATATTGCCACATATCCCTGTGTGGTTGTCCAATTATGGTACGTGGGTGCCTGGGTGGGACAATGTATGGTAACAAAAATAGAAAAGACAAGCCCAGCCCCATATCCACTTCTCTACCAATTTGTTGAATTATGCTCCTCTAGAAATATTTACAATGATGATTGAAAGAAAAAGATACACCTCATCCTCATCTAGAGTTATTTCTTTCTATATTTGTCTAGTTTAACTTTTTCAAGGCAAACTAGATAGATTTTGAGTTTCAATTACTCTCAATTTTTATAATAAATTAATATAATGAAATAAAATTTTGAGTCTTCAACCAGATAAACCAATAAAACCATTTTTATACTAATATACATTATAGTTTTTTTTATTTGGTTGAATTTTAAAGTTTAATCATCTTTAATTGAAAAGATTAAAGTGAACAAATACACTAGAATAGATAAAGTATACATAGCACTACATTATCTACTCCATATTTTATACATGTGGAGCTTCTTCATTTATCAAAGGAGTTGCTTAGGGAAGAAACTGTACCTTAGTTATGCCCCATAAGCAACTCCAACTAAATATGTTCTTAAAAACTTTCATAATTAAGCAATTCTCACTAAGCATGCTCTTTAAGAGCATCTTTAATGGCAGAGCTTAAGATACACACATTATATTCCTCTCGGGGCGAGACGTGGGGATGCTCGGGGTGGGTGCTCCACCTTTTGATGGGAGAATTTAAGATACACACACATTTTGTATATCTTAAGTGGTCGGTCCCCAACGCTGCCACTTTAGTTTAAGCTACTACTTTAGCAATCCTCTTATATTTCGCGCACTAATAGTAAGAACGTTAATTAAGCAACTCGTAATTTTACCCATAACCAAACACAACCATAAATTGATTTAATTTACCCTTTAATTTACCGTTTGCTAAATGTTATGAAGCATATTATGCATAATTGGAGTGATGAGAATTGTCTCAAGATACTAAAGAAATGCAAAGAAGCAATAACATCAAATAATGGAGTAATTAAAGGGAAGGTGATTATCATCGACATTGTTATGGACGAAAAAGGGAAAGAAGACGGCGGCGCGATAACAGAAATGAAGTTTATGTTCGATGTGTTGATGATGGTTTATCTTAATGCCAGGGAAAGAACTGAGAAGGAATGGGAAAGAATGTTTATTGAAGCTGGGTTTAGTGGTTATCATATAAGCCATGTTTTTGGCATTTGGTCCCTCATTGAGGTGTTTCTTTAATTTGGTTGAATAATTTGTACCCATATGTGTGCTCTAAATTACATTGTGTGTTTTGAATGTCCAATAATAAAATACTTCTTGTGTGTGAAACTAATAAGGTAATACTCCGTAATTTAACTTCACATACATATATTTTGATAAAATTTAAAACAAATTTCATTTTCTGATTTTATGAAATGACCATACGCAATGTTTGGTTTGTGGATATCGGAAGGAAAGGAAAAGAAAATATTTTTCTCTCTTCTTTTTTCATCAATAGAAAGAAGAAGAAACTACAGAAGAAAAAAATGTTCAGCACAAAATGTAGAACTCACCACAGAAATTCGAAGCTGAAATTCGTATGTGGGCTCGAGCGACCTGTCGGGTGCGCACCCCGGAGACCCGCTCCGGAAAATCTCCTGCCTATTTAAGGTGCAGAATTGGCCATTTTCACCATCATCTCTCCACTCTGGGTCTTCTACGGCCCAGACCTCCATTCTAGCTATAGTCTCCAATTATATTTTAAAATTTTAGTATAGTTTTTTTCCGGTTGTATTGAAGACACCTCAACTCTACTCTAACTGTAAGTTTTTATTTATAACTTTTTAATAAAATGTTTTCTTTTTTCATTTTCTGTTAATATTTAGTATGGAGTAGGGCGCATATTAGGGTCTGGGTTAAATTTGGGCATATACTTTGTATGTTTATTTAATATTTGGAATAATTATTCTAGAAATATTTTTGTTAAATGAGTTATGTCGAGAGACCAAGGGCCGTTAAATGTGTTGTGGCGCAATGGTCAAAGCTCTAGTTCCATTACTTTGAAGTCCCTAGTTCGAAACCTAGGGATGTTTCATGCTTTATTTTTGTTTAATTCCTTCTTTCCTTTAAATCTCTTCCATTTTTTACGATAGATGTGTGGGAAGACAAGGTTGGATAGAATTTCGAACGAAGTCATCCCATGTCAGGTAGGCATGGCACCAGTGGAAGATAAGTTGCGGAAAGCGAGGTTGAGATGGTTTGGCCATGTGAGACGGCGAGATGCTGACGCTCCTGTACGGAGATGCGAGAGGATTACGGTTATTGGGGGAAGTAGGGGAAGGGGTAGACCTATGAAGAATTGGAAGGAGGTGATTAGGCAGTATTTAGGACTTCTCGACCTGACTGAGGATATGGCCTTAGATAGGAACCTTTGGAAAACTAGGATTAGAGTAGCTGGATAGGAGTTCGGTGTTGTAGAGGTTGTTTTGTAGTGTGTTGTATTTGTTTGGAATCTTTTGCTATTGCTTGTACTTAATTGTTGCTCTATCTGTGTTATATTGTGTTCCCTTCCATATTTTTGTGCAGGTGGAGCCGGGGGTCTCTTGGAAACAGCCTCCCTACTTCCGAGTAGGGGCAAGGTCTGCGTACACACCCTCCCCAGACCCTACTGTTGTGGGATTCAACTAGGTTGTTGTTGTACTTGTTGTTGAGTTATGTCGAGAGAAAAATTGTTGAGTATTAGAAATTAGAGGAATTTTTAGCAGTAAAGCATAATGACTTTCCCTAAATATGACAACATGTGTTTTTCTTCCCAATGTAGCACTTTTAGGCTCTGTTTCGTACGCCTGATCTGATTGAATCTGATCTGAATTTTTGAAGTTCTGATTTAATCTGATTGGGTCTGATTTGATCTGATTGTGTCTGATCTAATCTAATTGGATCTGATCTGATCTGATTGGGTCTGATCTGATCTGATTGGGTTTGATCTGATCTGATTGGGTCTGATCTGATCTGATTGGGTCTGATCTGATCTGATTAGGTCTGATCTGATCTGATTGAATCTGATTTGAGCTGATCTGGTTAGATCTGATTTTCTCTAATTAGATCCGGTGTAAATGAATTTAAATCTGAATTAAATTAAACTTAAAATTATTACAAAATTTAATAGTTTTAAAATATTACAATTCATATATACATAAAAAAAGTAAAATAAGAAAAGTAGCTAATCATTAATATGTTTAAACTTTTTTAAACACTATTATCCCTTTCACCTCTATCAATTTTGTCATAAACTCATCCTTGAGTATATATTATACCATCTTAAAGTTTAAAAGTAAGTCTTTTTAAGTATAAAATATTTATAGTTTTGAAAATTAAGTTTTGTATAATTATTTTATAAACAAGTATTTTAAAATAACTCTTTTTAAAGTATGAAAAATAATACTCCCTCCGTCCACAAATAAAGTTCCCATTGCGCGTTACGATGTTTGACTGAAATTTTTTTCAAATCATTTTATATGAAAAATGGCATGGAATTAAAAAATAAAAATTACATATTTAAAAACTACATGAAAAGATCTACAAAACTAGAGGTGACATGACTATATTATTTTATCATATAAGACACCAAAATAGGCCAACAAAGTGAATAAAGTTTGACCCTGTGAATAGTGAACGGGAACTTTATTGTTGGACGGAGGGAGTATTTTTTAAGCTTTGACATTGCTTCCATGAATCATTTCTATCCTACAAGTTAAAAAATTATATAAAATAATGGTTTGTAGTTGAAATATAATAATAATAATAATAATAATAATAATAATAATAATAATAATAATAATAATAATAATAATAATATTACAAGAATAATATTTAAAATTATAATATTAATTAAGATTTAGGTGTGTGTAGTTTTAAATAAAGTAATGTGATTTAATCAAATAATAGTTATTATTATTTAATCCTTGAAAATATAAATATTATCTTTTATATTTTTTTCTTGATTTGATATTATTGGATTTGATCTGGTCTGATCTGATTGAATCTGGTCTGATCTGATTTGTTCTGATCTGATTGGTTTCGATCTGATCTGATTGAATCTGGTCTGATCTGATTGGATTTGATCTGATCTGATTGAATCTGTTCTGATTTTAATAAGATTAAGTAATAAGTAGAAAAAATAAATCCTACGGAACGGACCCTTAGTCATTATGCATGAGTCATTATTCAAGTATATATATTCGCCAACACTGGACATTATGGACATTATTAAGTGCTATTTATGGAATAAAACCATTTAAGTGCTATTTAGAGAAATGACTTAAGTTTTAGTGCTATTTAGGGCAAATTTTTACCTTGTTTATGAGGATATAAAATTAATTAAGCCAAACTTTTTAGAACACATTAATGTCACCTTGAGAGAGGATAAGCTAATAAAAGATTTGTGATAGAAATATAATTATTCTAATTATTGATTAAATATGTGACAACAATAATTAACATAGATAATGTCTTAGCCCAAAGTCTAGTCATATACCTATACAATTTTTTTATATGAAAAAACGTTCAGCAGTAGTGTAGTTTATTTTTTATTTTCAAATCGAATCGAGAAGACTCTCAAACCCATCCAAACATTCGCCTAATTTGAAAAATTAGATAATTTTCTTCGTCCACTCCTCGAGAGACACGATACTTAGAGAAAACTGACCTTTTTTTGGAAAGGTTGACTTCCACTAAAAACTCAATCGTCAAATGGTGTCATTGCCTAGGACTGGCACGGTATTAGTCTAATTTTTTAATTACCTTGAGTAAAGACCGGTTATGTCGATCTTTTCACTTCTTTCCACCAACCACCCGTGGTAGTCATTAAAATTGAATTTTTAAGAAGATTACTATGATCTGCCTCCTTTCTACCAATTACTCAACCGCCCACCATACTACCTACAACAGTCCAACTACTATCCACCATCACCACCACCATATTATCCACATCATGACTCCTATTATAATGACTACCAAGTTCATAATGGGTCTCACTGTTATCCATACCACGAGGAGCCACCATACGACACTCCTTCTCGAAGCTTTGGATATTCTTCATACCAAGACAACTATGGTGACTATTATGAACTTCATGGTGATCAAGATGATTACGACCAGCAAGGGGCGATGCACAATGACCATCCAGATCCTTGCGTTGAAGAAATTCTGTGAATTGAGGAAAAATATGTAATCTTGACCTAGGATTAGCGGTGGAGTGCTCAACATTTTAGCCACCTTATTGTCGTGATTACTCTCTCACTTGCGAATGGCAAATATAAACAAACAAAGACACAATCCAGTCGAGAGAGCGATTTCTCAAAATAGTCCAAGAAGAAAAGAAATTGATCCAAATTTGTTAAGTTTGTTTTCTACGCACTTATCTTCTCTATATTTAATATGTCATTGTCCACTTTTGGATCAACCACGATAAGTTCTCACTGGTTTTTATATATTTTGTTCATAATTGTAAAAAATTACAAAAGTCATGCCTTGTTGTATAATGATTAAAGTTGAGTCAAAAGCGATATAAAAAGTGCAAAAATGAAAACTTGCGGTGGAAATAATTCTTTCTGCAAAATTGGCTCAAATTTGCCAAGAACCAAAGAAGGAGAAAATGTTCGACATAAAATGTAGAACTCACTATAGAAATTTGAAGCTGAAATTTGTGGGTGGGCCCGCATGGGCGACCTACTGAGCGTGCGCCCTGGGGACCCTCTCCGGAAAATCTCCTCCCTTTTTAAGGAGCAGAATCGGCAAAATCCACGGCTCGAACCTCCTTTTTAGCTCTAGTTTCGTGTTATATTTTAATATTTTAGTATAGTTTAGTTTCAGACTTCCGGTTGTCCTGAAGAGGCCCTGCTCTGCTCTGATTGTAAGTTTTTATTTACAACGTTTTAATAAAAATTTTCTTTTCCCATGTTCTGTTAATATTTAGTATGAGTAATGGCCCATAATAGAGTGTTGCTAAAATTGGGCATATACTCTGTATGTTAATTTAATAGTTAGAATTATTGTTCTCAAATTATTTTTATTGTTAAATTAATTAATTATGTCGAGAGAAAAATTAATTAATTGTTAGAAATTAATTTTTACCTCGTCTATGAGGATATAAAATTAAATAAGCCAAACTTTTTAAAACACATTAATATTCCCTCCGTTCGGAAATATTCTTCCCATTTGACATTTTACGGTCTCCAAGATTGCACTTTGACCACTAATATCTTTATTTATAGATGGATGTATTTTATAAAAATTTGATATTTGAAAACTATATTTCAAAATAAATATATTCATATTAAATTTATATCGTAATACAATATATTTTTTCCACAAATCATAGTCAAAGTTT
The DNA here is from genome assembly GCA_900332095.2 of Cuscuta campestris. Classification (NCBI taxonomy): domain Eukaryota; kingdom Viridiplantae; phylum Streptophyta; class Magnoliopsida; order Solanales; family Convolvulaceae; genus Cuscuta; species Cuscuta campestris. Next base: position 486,124 of record OOIL02001464.1, on the reverse strand, counting down.
ACAAACTTTGGCCAAGAAAAGTCAAATGGGAAGAATATTTCTGGATGGAGGGAGTATAATCTTGAGAGAAGATAAGTTAATGAAATATTTGTGACATAAATAGTATTCTTCCAATTTTTGATTGAATATGTGACAATGGTAGTAATTAACATAAATAATTTCTTGGCTCAAAGTCTAGCTAGTCCTATATCTATACTATTTATTTTCTTTTCTTAAATTGCGTTTAGTAATGCAGTTTATTTTTTATTTTTAAATTGAATCAAGAAGACTTTCAGACCTATAAAAATTTTCGCCTAATTAGAAAAATTAGCTAATTTTTTTCGTCCACTCCTCGAGAGACATGAGAATCGGAGAAAACTGACCTTTTTTTAGGAAGATCGACTTCTGCTAAAAATTGAACCTTCTATGTTGGAAGAAACTAAAGAGTTGAAAAAAAACTAGATGGAGATGGAAGAAACTAGAAAAAGTTGGAAGAAACTTGAATGGGTTGAAAGAAACTGGAAGGAGTTGGAGAAAACTGGAAGAAGTTGGAAGAAACGAGGAGTTAGAAAATTTTTGAAAGAGTTTTAAAAAAATTCAAATAATTTTTTTATTTTATAAATTGCATACTCCATATTTTATTTAAAAATACACTCTACTTTTAAAAGTTTTAATCTCTTTTTTTTATGCCATTATATTTTATCCTAAATCATATTTGTAAATTTTTTTTGATTCACACTTTTTCTTTATTTTTTAACATCAATATCAATCTATAATTTCTTATTTTTTCTAGTTGTTTGTCACTAATTTTTGTAACAAAAATAACAAGACAAATGAAATAATAATTTTTATTAATCTTAATTGAAAGAAAAATTGGACTTAAATAATATCATGCGTCTCGATCAAACAAAAATAATAATCCTACATCACATTTTGTACATCAAAATAATTTTAAAATGATCCGAAACTAAAAAAGTAAATTTTGAATTAAAAGTTACTGATTTAACATGCTTTATATTTTTATTTAATTATAAAAAATGATTTAGATTAGCCAAATACACTAACTATTTTTATTTCAAAAAATAATTAATCCCCAAATAAAGTTGTAATCCAATCATATTTAGCTAAAAAGTGTAGCACATCGTATTATAAAAATAACACTAATAATAAATTAAAACTTTATTTATTTTAATTTTACTTGTCTAACATATAGAACAATGTTAATAGAAACATAATTAATGAAAACACGTTTAATATAATCATACTATAAACGCTATACACTATTTCTTTAATAAAACTCAACTAGATTGTAAAATATTACTTTTCTCAAAACTATTCTTTTTACTTTTCTAATTTTTTATTTTATTTTATAAAACTCAACTAGAGAATTTTTTATATAACAGAGGCAAATTTAATATACATCCGACATGTGCACATTTATTACATGAGGAATTAATATAATATTTTAATAATTTACGTGACACGATAATAACAACTAAAATTTATATGCAAGACACAATTTTTTTTATAAATTGTGACATCAAATCAATTTTTTCTTTTGTTGAGATAACAATAATAATAATAATAATTTATGGAAATAAAACTAAATAAGTTTTGTAAGTTATTGTTGGAATAAGTTAGAAAAAAATAAATTGAATCGGAAGAAATTAAAAGAGTTGGAAAAACTGAAAATAGTTAGAAAAACTAGAAAGAATTAGAAAAAGCTGGAAGGGTTTAAAAGAAATTGAAATGAATTGAAAGAAAATGAAAATAGTTAAAAATGTTAAAAGTTAAAAATCAATGTTCAAAAGAACAAATCCTAAAATGGTTTCTCAATGCACAAATGTTACAAATAGTTATTGGGGATTATTGTCATTTATAGTATCGATGAGGGTGGATTTCTCAATTTTTGTTTGTTTTGGAAATAGGCAGAAAGTGTGATGGTTCCACCGGCCCATTATTATTGCAACTTTTGCACTGGCAGGGGGGAGGGGCTCACGTGACATTACTTACTTTAGTGCACTGGCACCAATGCGCTGTCCGTCATGCCAAAAAAATCAGTCTGCCTCGCCGCCAGCGCATCGATAAATGAATAACGCGGTTGGTTAAATCACATCAAAACAGATCACATCTGATAAGAAACAATTTTAATTATAGCTACAATATGATCAGGCCAAAACAAATTTAGACACAAATTACACAAATTTACTATTTATGTAATTTAGACATAAACTACGCAAATTTCTATTTATGTAATTTTCAAAGTGAATAAAATAATTTTGAAGAACTTTAAAAAAAATTAAATAAACAAATCGTTAGTTTATGAAATTTGTATTTATACTGTTTCTGACTCTAACATTTCTCTAACTATATGCTCTTACTTGTATAAATTTGATAATTTTCAGTTGCTCGCACGGGTAGCTCAACTAAATCAAGGAGAAGATGTTAGGTGTGTTGATCCCAAGGTAGAATCCTGGCAGCAGCACTGTGAGACCTCTATTATTTGTAATAGCTCCTTGTGCACACCGAACATAAAACAATGTTTCTAATGACCAGATTAAGATTATATATACTATGATTTAACTCCTCACGATCCTATCGGGTCGGGGTCTGGGAGAGCACCCAAGGTGGGTGTTCCGCCTTTGATAACTTACGGTCAATTAAGATTGATTTATAGAGTAAATTCCCAAAATAGTTCTCTGTAAAAAGGTATTTTCCCAAATTAGCCCTCAATAAGTTTTAATTACCTACGTGGTCCTCTATAATTGAGATTTATTCCCAAAATAGTCCTTGGGAATAAAGTGTTTTCCCAAATCAGTCCTCAATAAGTTTTAATTACCTATGTGGTCCTCTATAATTGAGATTTATTCCCAAGATGGTTCTTCGTAAATAATGTTACTCAAATGAGGGTATTTTTTCTTTGCTAAATTTAGAATCAATTCTTAAAATAATCATTTATAATGAAGTGCTTTCCCAAAATAGTTTTTCTAATTAAAGATGTGTATTTGATTAGAAATTTACAAGATTTTTTTTAAGTTTTATAAATGTATTTGGTTTATCTCTATGTAATAAGGTGTTATCACAAATCAGTCCTCAAATGAAGATTAATTGGGAGATATTTTGGTATTTTGATAATCCAAATTTAAAGTATATTTTTGAAACAATCATTTTTGTACAATTAAACATAAAATTTAAAAAATACATTGACTATAAATAATTTATGAATTATTTAAAACTTAAAAAAATCTTTTAAATTTCAAATCAAATACACATCTTTAATTAGAAAAACAATTTTGGGAAAGCACTTCATTATAAATAATTATTTTAAGATTTAATTCTAAATTTAGCGGATAAAAAATACCCTCAATTAATCCTCATTTGAGTAATATTATTTACGAAGGACCATTTTGGGAATAAATCTCAATTACAAAGGACCACGTAGATAATTAAAACTTATTGAGGACTGATTTGGGAAAATTACTTATTACAAAGGACTATTTCGGAAATAAATCTCAATTATAGAGGACCACGTAGGTAATTAAAACTTATTGAGGACTAATTTGGGAAAACTCTTTATTACAGAGGACTATTTTGGGAATTTACTCTGATTTATAATATGTAGTCAAATATCCCTTTGTCCACCTAAGATCTCTTCATTACGCATTACATAGCATTTTTAAAATTATTTTGAATTTTAATTTATTTAATTATTGGAGTAAAATTTAAAAATAAAATTCATATTGTAAAAGACTACATATATGAAACAATCTACAAATTAGAGAAGACAAGACTATATTATTTAATGAAATGAGTAGTAAAAATAAGCAAAAAAAAGTGTTAAGTTTGACCATATGAATAGTATTCGAGAAGATCTATGACCAACGGATGGTGTAAAATTACGGGAAAAGATTAAAATATGAGCAAAACATTGATAATAAAATTGAAGTTCCATGTTTTAATTTTCGAAAAACATTATTTAGAGAATAAAAATATAAATTTTTTTATTAAGATATCTCATCCTTATAAAAGATCAAAAGTTTAGAAACTCAAATTACAGGTAGCAATAGAAATGTATTTTAAAAGTAGAATTAGATTGACATTGTCAATGTTTTTTAAAAATAATGTTTCCGACGTCTAATAATTAAGGATTACTTTCTCAGTTTTAAATTTAACTTGTTTCTAAAGTTTATTCTTTTTCATTTTTAAGAATAATAATTATAATAATAATAATAATATTAATCCATAATAATATTAATAATATTAATAATAATAATAATAATAATGATAATAATAATAATAATAATAATAATACTTTTTTATGGGATCTGACCTGGTCTGATCTGATCTAATTGGATCTTATCTGATCTAATTCGATCTAATCTGGTCTGATTTTAATAAGAATAAGTTGAACGGAACGAAACCTAACTTGAGTTAAACCAGTATTTTTACCCATCACCTTCTAAGCCCAATAATTTTTGTGAGAAAATTCAGGATTTAGACGTTGAGTTTAGGTGCACAGAATCACCATTCGAAGTGCTAATGTTATGTTTAGACCATAGTTTTAAAAACCTGACCGGACCGGCCGGTTCGGAACGGGAACCGGTGAACCGGACACCAAACCGGTCCGGTCCGGGCATTCAAACCGCCTTCGATTATGAACTGGTGGGAACCGGTTAAAACCAGAGAAAACCGGCCGGTTTTACCGCCGGATCCGGTTTTTTCAAATCTTTTATGAAGAATTTTAAAAAATGCACGCCTGGGGTTCGAACACAGACTCCATGGGAGTAAAGAGCCTCGCTAAGCCATCTCTGCTACAATGCTTCATAGGAACTTTCAACTATTCGTTTTTTATATTCTTTATTCAAATTTTTTATCAAATACTTTTTAAGTATATATAGTTTTTTTTACTAAAATTCAAAACCCATTGAGGTAATTGATATGGAGTGCATATCACACAAATATTTTATATATATATTTTTAAATACTAGATAAAATGTTTAAAAAAAATTCAAATCACTTTTTATTTCTAAGATTTTTTAAATAAGTTTTTTTTATTTAATGAAACAACTCAAGTAAATTAAGTTAAATTATAAATTTAGTAAAACATCAATTCTTTATTTATAAATAGAGGAAATATTATTTTATTAATCATATATTAGTTTTTTTGATTCAATGCCACAATGTGTGTGTGTATTTATTTATTTATTTATTTATCTATTTATTAAAAATGTTTGAACCACCGGTTCAACCACTCGAATTGAACCACTGGTTCGACCAGTAAACCAGTGAACTAGTGCCTTGACCGGTTCGATCACCGATTCGGTTCTGAAAACTATGGTTTAGACATAAACTTAGGCAAGCTTAATTATTTTTGGAAAACACTTGAAAATCAAATTGGAGTAAATTACTTTTAAACCACAAAAACTCGTAGTAGATGTCAAGAAATTGTCATGTACAATATTTAATTTAATCTATATTTTACTTCATCACCACTAAATCTTTTCAAGTGGGCTGAAAAATTTACTTAAATAATATTAAAACATAATAACTTTTTCTAAATAGCATCATATGTGTTTTTTTCAATATAGCACTTTTAGTCATTATCCATTAATCATTATTCAAGTAAATATTCATCATTACTAGACATTATTTCTTCTTCTAGACATTATTAAGTACGGAGTATCATTTAGAAAATAAAATAATTTAAGTATTATTTAAAAAAATAATTTAAATCTAGTGTTATTTAGTGTAAATATTTCTTTTTTAAGTGCCTTAACTCAATGAGATGTGATGAGCTTTTTGTTGCAAAAATGGTACGGAGTAGACGGTAAGCTGAGATCGGAAATGGAATTTGGTGAGATGGCAAAGATTATTTCCCCTGAAATGATACGATGATGGGGCAAAGATTGTGACTTTTGCCTAAGTTTAGTACGGAGTATGTGATTGTAAGAGCGTGATGTGATACCACCTCTTGTCTAGCCTTATTCATTTCAATTCATCAATGGGAGAATTAGCCAACCGTGACGAGAAGAACGCCGCCGCCGCAGCCACGGCGGAAATGTTCGAAGCACAAGCTCACATCTACAAGCACACCTTCAACTACGCAAACTCCGCGGCCCTCTCCTCCGCTATCCGCCTCAACATTCCCGGCATCATCCACACCGCCGCCGGAAAACCCGTCACCCTCCCCCACCTCGCTTCCGCCCTCAACCTCCCTCCCGCCAAACACGACCACCTCCGCCGCCTCATGCGCCTCCTCACCCACAACGGCTTCTTCCATCACCGTTCCACAACAACCGAAGAAGAAGAAGACGGCGAAAAAGGGTACGTTCTCACGGCGTCTTCGAGACTATTGGTAAAGGGCCAAGTCCCAAATCTTTCCCCTTTCGTCCGGCTCATAACGGACCCGGTCTTGATGGCGCCGTTCCAGTTCTTGGGCGACTGGTTTTCAAGAACGGCCGGCGGCGAGGAGGAGACGGAAACGACGCCGTTTGAGATGGCGCACGGAGGGGTCCCACTGTGGAAGCTATGCGACGAGGTGCCGTGGTTGAACGACGCCTTCAACCACGGGATGTCGTGCAACTCGGAGATGGAGGGATTGGGCCTCAGGGAATGTGTGCCGGTGTTCGAAGGCCTGACGACGGTGACGGACGTCGGAGGGGGCACCGGAACGTTCGCCAAGCTCGTCCTGGAGGCGTTTCCCGGCTTGAAGTGCACTGTGCTTGATCTCCCTCACGTCGTCGCCGGCTTGCAGCCGCCGCCGGCATCCGACAATCTGGTGTTTCTCGGTGGGGACATGTTTCGCTCCGTCCCTCCTGCTGATGCCATCCTGATGAAGGTATATTTTGGGCGATTTCTTCGGTGCCCTTTCTGAAGTGTCTTAAAACACTCCCTACTTGTCCCAATTATTAATTGACATGTGGATACATATGCCATCTCATTTACTTCGTACTCCCTCCGTTCGCCTAAGATGTTCTCATTTTGACTTTTGGTGGTTTTTAAGGAGAGTTGAAAAAAGGTGAAAGTTTACCATAATATCCTTAATGAAAAATGGGTGGAGTGTATTAAATGAGGTGGGTGAGGTGTAATAAATAAACTAAGTGGGGGTAGTTGTGGTATTTTACTTGTTAAAAAATGAAATGAGAAAATCTATTGTGGACAAAGAAAAAGGGCTATTGAGAAGATCTATGGTGGACAGAGGGAGTATAGAAGTAATTAGTCTTTTTTGCAATTAAGTGCTAGGTTATCTAAGCAAATTAGAACTAATCTTCCTGCCCTTCCGAAGAATCAATTACGGAGTAATTTACAAAATGAAATAATATTGGGTGTTTCCGATTTAATTTGAAGGTCAAAATGAATATTGTAATTAAATATTAAGGACTGCCTCCCATAAATTCAGATAACGAAACAAACTTTAATTTCTCTTCTCGTCCTAAAATGATCTTCCTATTCAATTCGTTTTACGAGATTTGAATAAAATTATTTTCAATTCAATTTAATATAACTGTAAAATTTAAATAAAAATTATATATTTTAAAACTAAATCAAAACTTCTACATTAAAAATATATTATTTTATCAAATAACTAAAGAAAATAAACCAAAAAAATAAAGTTTAACCATGTGAATAATAACTAGAAAATTATTTTAGGATGGGAAAGTATTCCCTTCGTCCCATAAAGATAGGGACGGTTTGACTAAAATGGTAAAATAAGGAGGGATAATTTTGGGTTGACTTTCAAAAAATAACTTTGATATGATAGGTAAAAGTAGGATATGATGTGTAGATTATTAGAAAGAGGTATGATGTGATAATTAGGATATGAAAAAATAAGGGGTAAAAGTGTTTTTTTTTATAGAAATGGGAATGAATTTAAGGAACACAATTTTTTTAAAACGAAAATAACTTTACGAGACGGAGGGAGTATAAAAAAGAGAGGAACCATTTCCTTTATTTTTATTTTTTTGAATTCGGCCAACAACACTTTCTTACATTTTTTATTCTATTAATGCAAAATATTGGACAATAAATCTTCAGAAGAAATAAAATTGAAGTAATGAAATGTTTACGGAAAAGAGAGATGAAAAATGAACCCCCCTAGCAAGAAGATTGGTTCTAATTTGCTTAGATAACCTTAGAACTTAATTGCAAAAAAGACTAATTTAATTCTACTTAAATGAGATGGCATATGTGTCCACATGTCAATTAATAATTAGGACAAGTAAGGAGTGTTTTAAAACACCCACTTCAGAAAGGGCACCGAAGGGTTGATTACCGTTTTGATTTTCCTTTTCTTTTTGTGAGAGTTTTGAAAATTAGCCATAGGCAAGAAATCTATTCCCTCCTAATAAATTTATTAAACCTAAAAAGACTCTAAAAAGACTAAAGTAAGATCAAAACATTAAAAATATACTAAAATAAGAGTTTCATATTTTAATTTCAAAAATACTTCATCCGTCTCTGAAAACCTTTCTTCTTTCTTTTTTCATACTCCATACGTCCCAAAAAACACTTCTTATTTCTATTAAAAAGCCACTTTTACCCCTTACTTTTTTATACTCTACCTATGACATCACACATTTTTACTAATAATACACCCATCAAATCCTACTTTTACCCATCACATCAAAGGACATTTTTGGAAATTCAATACCAAAATACACACTCCTTAAATCTCTTCAAAATCAAAACATCCCATGTTTAAAGAGACGCAAGGAGTATTAGTTAAAATACATTTAAATTATCGAACATGACCATGTAGACTATCAAAAGTATAATAAAACGTACATTTACAGTATCATATTACTAGAATATAATGCAAGCTTTTATTTAAGAAATAAAAACATGAAATTTTTATTTTGGTATTTTCTCTATGTTTTACTCTAATTTAGGATAATTTCTTTTTATTACGGAGTAAAACAATATGTAATTGATTTTAATAAAAATAAGTAAAGATAAACTACATAATCTTTTTATTTGATTTCAATAAAAATAAGTAACAATTTGAAAAAATAAGCTAAAAAATTAGTTTTCTATATACGAATAACTAAGGCCATGTTCTCTTCACCAAATCTCAATGATTCTGATTCCATTGGAATAAATGCTGATCTGATTTGGTCTGATTTGATCTAATCTGAATGTTATTATATTTAAAGTTGTTTCTAATCTGAACTAAACTAATTTTAATAAGAAAAAATAATGAATAATATGAATAAACTGAATCGAGTATGGTCTAGACCTATCCATATACACCCCCTGATGGATACCCGGGAATGGGGGTATCCAACCCAGCAGGAAGACGGCCCAGCCCAACCTCGCCAAGGCCCACTTGGCGGAACCAGGACAAAGACTAGCGAAGATCGCCTCGGCAGTAATGCGCACTCGGCCCCGGCAGGGTCGGTCGCCCTGGGAGCAGCCAGGGCCGGCCTTCCATCCAGAGGCGTCCGAAGGCAGGTCAGGCACTCGGCCTCGGCCACGAGCAGCGGCAGACCAGACCTAGACGAGGGAGCTGGCTTAGTCAGGATCAAGGGGCCCACGATTAGACTTCTGTCATGCCTCTGGCAGAGTTGCTATAGCCACCCTACTTGTAACCTACTTTGTGTAGCAGTCCTAGGGTTAATCATGTGGTTGAACGCCGCCAGTGAACAACCCAATCTTAGTGGGCCCAGACCGTTGGATAACGGACCAACGGTCGGAACCCTAGCTGTAACTTGTATATAAACCTCTTCCCTTCTAAGGAAAGGGGGACTTACGTTCTAACTAATATCCCAACTAGCACATTATTACTCTCAATTTACTTGACCCCTCATACTTTGTGCGCTCGTACTTAGTTCGATACTCATCCGCCTAGTTACCTAGGCCCCCAGGTTCCATAACCCAACATTGGTGCTCTCGTTGAGGTGGACGGGGCCGACCTTGGGAGAGGACTTTGGGTGCCTCGGGAGACTAGGGCTTAAGTGCCTCGTGAGGTGGATGGGACCGACCTCGGGAGAGGACTTTTAATTGCCTCGGGAGACGAGGGCTTGAGTAACTAGCGAGGTGGCTGAGGCCGACCTCGGGAAAAGGGCGAAATGATGTTCCATTCGTGAGCTCCGCTGGACGGGCTTAGTTGCAAATGTCATGTGGTCTTCCGCTTTGTACCTGAAAGACAAAATATGAAAAATTCCTTCGTTGTTGTTGCTTTTTTTGTTTTTTTTAAAGCGGCGTGGCGCCGATAACGTGTGGAAGCATAAAAGTGCGATCTCAGCAGATCTAATAGTTGTCCTAAGCAGGACTGGCAAGATTTTGTCCTAAGCAGGACCTTGCAATACCCTCTGGAGGGATTTGCTCGCGCAATGACGAGGACCACGTGAGGCCATATCGTGACGTGGGAGCCCGATGGTGCACAGCTGCACAAAGTCGCGTGGAAGCGAAAATGAAATCGCGTGGAAGCGATATATTTTTTTATTCTCTTTCTTTTCTTTTCTTTTTGATGAAAAACCCAAGTTGTAGAAGCAAAGTGGCACAAATCTGAGTAATGGCGCAAATCTGAGTAGTGGCGCAAATCTGAGTAGGAATCATATAAATAAGGAGTTGGTGCATATTTGAACTAGATCGTGAAGGCTAGTCGCATCCCAGTGAGATCAGAAGTGATGGAGATCATCGCAGTCGGATATCAGAACATGTACTCTATCGAATGGAAAGAAGAATAGAATAAGATTCCTCAAAGCCCCTTAGGAATCTGAACATGTGTCCGGCCAGGCGTAGTATCCTCGGCACTAACAAACTCGGCCGAATAAGACCGCCACTGCCAAACTGGATCTTACAATACCGCTGCACGAACTCGGCTTATCATGATCTTGAACCCGGACTCGCTCACCCTCCCATGCTCGGTTTGAGCTCTACCAAAATTTATGCGCTCGGCCTCTGGAGTTGCCTCGTACTCGGCCATATCCGTGCGCTCGATCATATGAGATTTTGACTTAGATGCATAAGAGGGGAGGGTGAAAAATATATATAGTCCACTCCGGACCCGGGTGAAGAAGCCAAATAGGTGATGATGAACGTCGGGCATTTCTCAACGAGATTGTCCCAACAGCGGACCCCGAGTAATAGATCCCCTTTCCTGGAAAGTATAACGCCGACCCCCAGTCTGTTCCGCTATCAAACAAGACCTGCATGAGTGTTTGCTGCTCTGCCCTCGGTAATCGCAATTGGAAAAATGTACCCAAAGGGAATTCGTCCCTTTGCCTGTTTGTTCTACTACCGATTGAAGTCCATAGAATGCGGTGGTCCGACGATGGTACTAATGTTGCTCCGACAACAGCGGCAGTTACGATACCTGGTCGTGGTCATAGGCAACTACCGACGGCAGTCACGAGTTCCTAGCTGTTGCGGATGGGACATGAACTCCAGCAGTGACTTCCCGGGAGAGGAGTCCTCGGCTTCCACTGACCAAGACAGATGAACAGGGTATAGCGATGCGTCCCCTAGGTTGTGCGACTTATGAGAAAACAAAGCTGGGGTTCTTCTCGTCATCGGCGGCGGAGAGAACAAACTTTTGAGAGAACAGAACCACTATCATTGTTTCCCCCCCGGCCGTGCCATTTCTACCCAATCTTTTCTAGTTTTCCAGCTAAGCATGCACATGCCTCGATTCCAACGAGAAAAGAAAAGTACCAAAACATTGCATATACAGTAAATAAATTGATTGTGGGTCCCCATCACTGACCAAATTCTGAACTTGAATCCTTTATGTCTAAATATGGAGTAAAATACGGAGTATGCAGTAAAGTAAAACTACTTGCCTCCACTCACGGGCTGGAATGCAGAGACTGACCCCATGTCTATTTCGCCGCTGCAACACGGCTTAGTATGATGGTCAACCGGCCCGCCTGTAGTCCTAGCATGCTCGGCCAATGATCCCAAAGCTTTTTCTACTGTCCCCAGTCGGCATCATGTGCTCCAATTGGGATGTCCCTCTCAGGTTCATGCTCGACACGAAGTGGATGGATAGATCTGGTCTCTTTGTTCTCGCTCTTCAAGATGGAATTGGATATACTTGACACTTGGCACTCGGCCGGTTGCGAAGTTGTTGATGGGCGGAATTGATTTATGAACCGGCGGAGTACGGAGATGAGCTGGTCGGATTCATCCGTTGGTGGATGAGCAAACTCTGTTGGAGCAGATAGCGTCCCCCACTCTCTAATTTGTCTTGTTAAGTGACAAAAGGCATCCCCTTTCTGCCCGGAAAAAATGGTACGCCGTGAAATGACGCAAGGCAGTGCTGGTTAGCCGCGGGATGGAGCGGTACAGACAACGTCGTTGATAGAGAATGGCAACGACAAGGACAGACGGTCTCACCCCCTGCTTTCTACTGAACCAGAATCAGATCTTAAGTTTTATATTTTGTGCTCTGCCGTCTACTGGGTAACGCAGCTGGACATTGGGTCACCCACGGCTGACTTCTCTGTTCTGGAAATCAGAGCTCAGATCTTCAAACCCTGCCTCGACCTAGCCATTTGGGAGGATGTTGGCGTCCGTACGGTAATCGTCGCTGACGGACCGCCATTGGCTGGAGCGAGGGCACGCGCCTGTCGGCGGCCGTCAATTAGATCCCAGGATGATGGATCTACAACAGATCTTCGGCCATGCTCTCCCGTCGGTCTGCGGTCTCAGGATGAACGATCTGCGGTCTCCCGCGTGCCAACGGCAGATCTGGCTGGATTCACGCAGAGAATCTCAATCAACCCAACCCCAGAGGGTCCGGTCTTACTCACACAGATTTCCACTCGATGACGGCCTGTGGAAGAAGCTCAAATCTTTGGGGCCAAGACGAAGCACTGTTGGTCAACGGAGCACTGCTGGCCGGCGAAGCGGGTATTACCTGCCGGAGTTGGAGCGATGCTGGTCGGCGGGTATCACCAACGGCAGATCTGGCAGTAGGAGGAAAATGCGCTGATCTTTAAGAAGATCTTTACGTCATTCCTATTTCGCCGTTGCAGTATTCACCGGAACAGGAGATTGGAGTGCCTCTTCCTCGTCTGGATTGGGATCCAGACTTTTATTTTGATGGAATTTCCGTGCAGTCTCTCAGGGAGAACGGAAGGATTCACCGCAAGGATGAATCTCTAAAAATGGCAAAAATTTGGTTGAATTTTTTCGAGAGCAGGCTTGATGCGTTCGACACTCTCAATGAAAGCACCATTGTTGGGTTATTGTTGGGTTATGAAACCCAAGGATAGGAGAAGAAGGAGAAAATGTGTAAAGAGAAGAAGAATAAGGATGAAGAAGATGAATAGTGTACCCTCCCTCTTTCCCCCTCCTCTTCCAAGAAGAGGAGTATAAATAAGGGTGGAATCAGGGCTAGGGTTTCGAAGTAATGGGCCGGCCCAACAGACTGGGCCGCCCTAACTAGATAATTAATAAACGACTAATGGGTCGGTCCAACAGGCTGGACCGCCCCAACTAATATTATACGAAGTCCAGATACTCCATGTCCAGGGTATCCATCATGAGTCCCCCACTTTCCAAGCCGAGAAGAACTTGAGGTGAAGTGGAAGTAGAGCAAAAATCCACCACGGAAGGACACCGTCTTCCTTGCTGTCTAGAATGCACCACCAACTCGCTGTCCCGAGCACGGTGAAGTAAGGCAAGCAACGCCATCAGTCGGAAAATGTGATGCCAACTCGCTGTCTAGAGTAAGGCAAAGGGAAAGAAATCTATTCCCTCCTAATAAATTTATTAAACCTAAAAAGACTCTAAAAAGACTAAAGTAAGATCAAAACATTAAAAATATACTAAAATAAGAGTTTCATATTTTAATTTCAAAAATACTCCATGCGTCTCTAAAAACCTTTCTCCTTTCTTTTTTCATACTCCATACGTCCCAAAAAACACTTCTTATTTTTATTAAAAAGTCACTTTTACCCCTTACTTTTTTATACTCTATCTATGACATCACACATTTTTACTAATAATACACCCATCAAATCCTACTTTTACCCATCACATCAAAGGACATTTTTTGGAATTCAATACCAAAATACACTCTCCTTAAATCTCTTCAAAATCAAAACATCCCATGTTTAAAGAGACGCAGGGAGTATTAGTTAAAATATATTTAAATTATCAAACATGACCATGTAGACTATCAAAAGTATAATAAAACGTACATTTACAGTATCATATTACTAGAATATAATGCAAGCTTTTATTTAAGAAATAAAAACATGAAATTTTTATTTCGGTATTTTCTCTATGTTTTACTCTAATTTAGGATAATTTCTTTTTATTACGGAGTAAAACAATATGTAATTGATTTTAATAAAAATAAGTAAAGATAAACTACATAATCTTTTTATTTGATTTCAATAAAAATAAGTAACAATTAGAAAAAATAAGCTAAAAAATTAGTTTTCTATATACGAATAACTAAGCCCATGTTCTCTTCACCAAATCTCAATGATTCTGATTCCATTGGAATAAATGCTGATCTGATTTGGTCTGATTTGATCTAATCTGAATGTTGTTATATTTAAAGTTGGTTCTAATCTGAACTGAACTAATTTTAATAAGAAAAAATAATGAATAATATGAATAAACTGAATCGAGTATGGTCTAGACCTATCCATATACACCCCCCATTTCTTAAAACACTTTTTTTTGTTTTTTCCATAACACGTTCACTTTCTATTAAAAAACTAATTTTACTCCTATTTTTCTTATCCTACCTATCACATCATATTTTTCACTAATAATCTATCACTCATATCTTACTTTTACCATTACATCAAGTATAAAATTGGAAAGTCAACCACAAACATACACTTGTTATTTTTTCTAAAAGTCAGAATAGGAACTGTTTTATGACGGAGGGAGTATGTATTAGTGCGATGCGGCTAATCGGGCGTTTGGGCCAAGCCCTAATGAGAGGCCCAAACGAGTATTGGGGCGTTTGGCATTATGAACTTGCCCGAATAGTCTTTAGTCTTATTAGTTGATAGAATTTAATTTGTTAGTATTATTACTATAATAATAATTGAGAGATACAAAAAATAAACTCCGTATATTGTAGTGATTCCCAACATAAAGAGGAATAAAAAAGAAGGTGATTAGAAATATAGTAATGTTAGAGTCACAAATAAAACATTCATAAAATGCACAAACTTACCCAATATGGAGTAATGTACTAACTCTATCATAATTAAGCTTACTTATACAAAGTAGTACTTATTGTCTAACATCCTCTCAAGCTGATCTACGTGTCACAAGTGAAAGATTGGAGACAAGAGTTTGGAAACGTGTCAATTGGAGAGTTTTAATCAGTAAATCTACAAGTCGATATTCAGAGAAAACATGAGAGACATTCATAGTTCCAGCAATAACTTATTTTTGAACAAAGTGACTGTCAGTACCCACATGCTATATACGCTTGTGAAATGCTGGATTCTTTGTAGAATAAATGGTAGACTGATTATTTCATAAAAGCTCAGGAGTAGAGATTGGAATGTGCAAATCAGTGATAACATAGGTTAACCACATAACTTTAGAAGCAGCAGAAGATAAAACTCGATATTCTGCTTCAGTAGAGGATTAGGACACGCTACTTGTTTCTCCGTGCTCTAGAAAATCAAATTTGGTCCAAGATAAATCAGATAACCAGCAACTGAGCATCCATCAGTCATGTCATTTACCTAACTGGAATCAAAAGAGGTTCTCAACTGCAAATCCCTAGTCTGTAATACAATACCTTGATCAATAGTGCCTTTGATAGTACCCAAGATCATATTTAAGCTCTTAAAGTTGTTCTCGATGAGAGAATGCATACGCTGAGAGACATAGTTCACAATAAACTAAATATCTGGGTGAGTAGTAGTGAGATATTGGAGACCTCCAACAAAATTACGGAACAAATTAAAGTACGATTATGGAAGGGTCGATCCCCCCTCACCTAAGTCGGCCAGCTAAAGTGGCAATGAAGTCACAGTGGGAGTGAAATCCTCTAGACCAGCTCGATGAAGTAGCTTAGTGGAATATTTCTTTTTTGAGATAATAAGAGATGAAGATTGACAAACAACAAACTTCAAGTTTGAGAAAATAATAAAGAGGACCAATGTCTTTAGTCTGAAACTTTTGACACATCTAAGTAGTAAACTTGTGCACAAGAGCTGAAGAACTCGTAAAAATGATACTATCAACATATACAAACAAAATAAGAGTACCAATAAAGCCTTATAAGATAAAGCGACTAATGTCATGTTCATTCTTGGGAAATTCATATGAAAAAAGAAACGCAGAAAACGGATGATTCCAAGCCCTCGGTACCGGTTTCAAGCGACTATAATAGAATATGGTATTAATATTACTCAAAGAATAAATGAGAGACACAAAGAGTATATATAATATGTATTCCCAACATAATCATGAACCATAAATAGAAGCCCTTAAAAATACTAACTCTATCATAATTAAGATTAATAAAAAACTTAGAGAAAAAGACTAAAGTAGGAGTAAAATATTAAAAATATACCAAAATAGAAGTTTCATATTTTTATTTTCAAAATAGGAGTTAAAATACATTTATAATGTCAATCATGACCATATAAATTACTAAAAAATATTGTGAAATATATATGTACAATGTCACTGCATTACCATAATGCGAACTCTTATTAGTAGATAAAAATATTGTGAAATATCTGTGTAAAGTGTCACATTACTATAATGCGAACTCCTATTTTAGTATTTCGTACATTTTTTTTATATTTTACTCATATTTAGGACGATTTCTCAAATACTTATTCTCTAACACTAATTATTAATCTATGTCTCATCAGTCATCACCGCATGAATTCATTGTTTGCTATATCTTTTTTTTTTGAAAGTATTGTTTGCTATATCTTATTAAGCATATCATGCATGATTGGAGCGACGACAACTGTGTCAAGATACTGAAGAAATGCAAAGAAGCAATCTCCGACACAGTAAAGGGAAAGGTGATCATCATAGACATTGTTATGGACAAAAAGAAAGACACTATGACCGAAGTGAAATTGGAGTTTGATATGCTGATGATGGTTTATTTTAATGGCAAAGAAAGGACGGAGAAAGAGTGGGAAAGAATGTTCAATGAAGCTGGGTTCACTAGCTATCATATACATCCAAGTTTTGGCATTTGGTCCCTCATTGAAGTGTTTCCTTGATTATACTGGTGGTATCTCTGAGTATTTATTTAGTTTTGTTTTTTTATAGTCAACTACTTTTTATCTTTGATCTATAATTAAATAAAATTTATAAAGTATGTATTGATTAGATAAAATAACATTTAAAAAAAACTGTGTAAAACGAATCTAATAATATTATATTTATATGAATATTTAATATCAATTTTATTTAATATCAAATTCGTTAATTTTGATTGCAAAAGGTTAAAATTGGAGAAATACTTAGAGGAAGTCGGAGGTTATGGTAACTTTACATGACCCTTCTTGATTTGGAAGATTATTTTATGCCCGAGAAATGTGACTGTAAACAAGATTTTTGAAGGGAAAAAATTAAAGTAGGAGTACAATATTGCAAATATAGCAAAATAAGAGTTTTGTATTTTTATTTTCGAAATAAGAGTTGAAATATATTTACATTGTCAATCATGATCATGTATATTACGTAAAATGACATGTACAATTCTACATTATCATAGTTAGAACTTCTATTTAGGGAATAAAAATATGGAACACATATTTTGATATTTTTCTCTATTTAGGGTGATTTAGTCCTATTTAGGGTGATTTCTTATTTTTGAATTCAATTATTTTAGGAATAATTCACACCAATACTCCCAGATTTGCACGAGTTTACATAAATACTCCGAGATTTGTTAAATGACACTAATCCTCCCAAAATTTTCCTATACTCACAACGTTGCTCCGAGAATTGATTTTTGTTTACTCCTATGCTCCAAATGTTGGGCACTGATGCAAACACAATTCTCGGAGCACCGATGTGAATATAGGAAAATTTTGGGAGCATTGATGTCATTTATTGAATTTCGGAGTATTTATGTAAACTCGTATAATTCTAGGAGCATTGGTGTGATTTTTTCCATTATTTTAAAATTATTCATCTTTGTTTAACATTTGTATATCATTTCCCTCTACTTGTTCGAAATATTAAGACCATCTCCAATTTAATACACTAAACTTAAATTCAAACTCAAAATGCAGTATAAATTAAAAATTTAGTAATTCATCTCCAACTTATTACTCTAAATTTGAACTCAAATTTAAAATATTCATATTTTGCTTTCTTTTCATGGTTTGTAATTTTTAAAAAATACATCAAGCGATAAAGTATATGTAAATAAATACATAAACTAAACAAAATAATTTATGCTACAGCACTAACAAAAGATAAAAGAAAGAATTAAAGAGAAAAAAAATATAACACTCCATTTTGAAACCCATATTTGGGTTGGGAAAGATGAGAGAGTAAAACATTTGTATTGCTATTCATTATGGGGTAGGATTGGAGAGGGAGGTGCTGCAAAACTAACCAATTGCACCACCATTAGATTTGCTGTAACGCTCAAAAACTCGGTCTATCAGAATTATTTAATTAAGAATTATTAATTAATTATTGAGACGGTCCAGAGTTTATTCTAAATATTCGTAAATAAATTATAAGAATTATACTGTTGTATAGGATTCGGCGAGACGAATCCAACGATGCAAACAAATATGAATTCGGAGCAAGTTGGGCCAAAAAAGATATATTATATCAAGGTACTTTATCTAAATTACGGAGCACAAAAACCTATGAGTATATTAGTGCCCTACACGCCTAAAATCACACACGTACGCGGCCCCATACACGTTACTCTCTCTCTCTCTCGACTCCCTTGTTTCCTCTTCTGAATCGGAATTGAAGAACATCGGGAGGAGGAGGAGATGAAGAAGAAGAAGCATGAGGAGGAGGATGAGGAAGATGAAGAGGAGGAGGAGGAAGAAGAGGAAGTGGAAGAGGAAGAGGAAGAAGAAGAAACCATGGCGTGCCAATGCCGTTCGTTAGGTCAATCTCTAGTAGTTTCCTTCGTCAAATTCGAGTTGAGTACGTGAAAATCTAACTTTAGTTACATCTATAGGCCAGGTTTGAATCTTACGTTCGTAGAATCTTTACGAATGATTTACGTGAAACCTACATGTGATAGTTCGTTGGTTTGTGATGGATTTCATTGAACAGAACACATGAATAGGTATGGTTTAATCCTAGTAATGTGGGACAAGGTTAGGAATCAATTTACGAAGTTATTTTTGCTAAATTTTCAAGATTGGGATTGGCTTAGCTACTGAAAATCAAACTAGTGCAGGGGCAATGGTTATCGCGACAGACGGTGTACCAGTACCCCGATACCGCCACAAGCCATTCTGCTTTATCGGAACCTGTAATCGGTTGGTATCTAGGTAGCGGACGGATGGGCTCTGATCCTGGCCGGAAGGGGCCGGTTGATCGGCCTGGAGAGAACTAGACGACAGGGAAGGAGAATTTGGATTCGAAATCAACATGATGGTGAGTGAAGGACTGACCTGGAGATGAAGAAAACGGGTCGGGTTGCAAGGGAAGAGCGAATTGGCAAAGATAGGGATGGAAATGACGTCCATCGGTGGTTTTATTAGAGCAGAGTGGAAGGTGAAGGAGCAGGTTATGATTGCTTTTGAAAGTTATCGTGCCGAACCGCCACACGGATTCAAAGGAACGGCTTGGGTTTGGTGAGAGGATGCATACGTGGACTTCAACAACTCCCCATCCCTCGTGGCCCGCTTGAGGAATGAGGAGTTGGAGGGGGCTTGTGATGGGCCGATACCTGACGGGAGGCCCAAGTCCCGTGCCCAAAAGGCATTCGGGTATCCGCGGGCATGGGGTGCCGATCCTGGGCTGGCCCAAATGCTTGGGCCTGGACTGACCCTAACTAAAGCTGACAAGGGAATCCGAAGTGAAGGAGGAGACGCAGCTAGGTTGTGGGAAAGTAGCCGAAGGAAAGGGATCGCGCGAATTAGTTCCCATAAACTGTAAACTACCATAATTACGTAGAAAGCATGTATAAATAAGGAGGACCTGAAGGGGAAACCTCAAGCTGAACCTAGCATATAATTCCATAATTCTTGAGTTCTCATTTCTTGCTAATTCTTATGATCCGCTGTTCAAGTCAGATTATTTGGTGGGTTTATTGTCCATCACATGGTGCTCTCATCTCTCCGGACGAGCCGGACGAGCCCGGTTCCACAGGCCAAGGGGGCCGAGCCCCGGAGCTCGTATCTCCACAAATTACAATCATAAAAATCTTATAAGTATTACAATCATAATTATCTTACAAGTTATTTAAAATCTCAAGATATTTAGAATTTTAAAATATCCGCACAAATCTAATGATTTTAAATATTTTATGGATTTTGAAAGTGCAATTGAATATATATTTTAATACTTCATTTGTCCATTTTAAATCTTCTCAGTTGACTTTTTATAGTCTTTAATGTAATACTTTGACTATCAATATTATATATATATGTAATATTTCAATACTATGTTTTAAATTTAACTTATTGATATTGAATTTATATTACTCCGGAGTATAATTCAATGTATTTTTTTCTGTAATTCGTATTCAAAATTTTAAAATGAAAGTGAGAAAATTTTTATGTTCTTATCATAAAAAAAATCCATATTTCAAAAAAAAAAAAAAATCCATTGACGAGTATAAAAACCTGTCCAGAAACCTAGAGATTTTGACAAGCCACCATCTCTTCCGCAAGACCTTCCGGGCTTCACAGCCTCCACTCCTCGACGGCTGCTCATTCCATCGCCAGTTGGCAACTTTCCGGCAAGAGGTTCTCTTTCTTCTTAATTGTGCTTTTTATATACTCTCTTTCAACCAATTGGGCTTAGATTAAAAAAATTGATGTTGGATTGTTGGATCAATAAATTTTAGAATCAAAATTCCATCGCCGGCGGTCGTCTCTGCTTCAACTTCTTAGTTCCTCCTGACCTGATCAATTGTTTCGAAGCTTATGGAGATGAAGTTAGGAGCTTGCCTTAAATCTAACTTCAACCAAACATCGCTTTTTCTCTGCCAACCCATTAATTGCCAGAATACTGGCTACCGCCGTTCGTGTTTATCTAGTACGAGTACTGCCCATACGTCTGTGCGCTGCAGGGCAACTGCTGAAATGCATATCAAGAACAGCTCATTTGGAACAGTCGAAAAGGTAGCATCTTTTTTTAATCTCATCATGCTCTGAAATTTTCTGTTATCATAACCACTTCAATGTTTAAGAAAAATTCCCTCCGTGATTCCGTCCTATCCGTCCAAGAATAAGCATCCACACTTGAACATTGGACCCAGGATGTTCGGGGAGTGGGTTCACTTTTCGTACTGAGAAATGCTAGTCACAAACACTTCGATCACAAAATACACAACCCTACTATTTGTGCACCTCACCAAGTGAATAAAATGATGCTAAATAATTAAAAAGTAAACATTTAAATACACAAATGGTAAGTTTGTGTATTTTGTGATCAAAGTGTTCGTGACTCTAGCATTTCTTTTGTACTTGATGGACACATAATTTCTAATAGGTTGGTACTTTTTTATTCCGTAGTTTAATAAAAATGGCAAGTACAAAATAAAAAATTGCACTCGTGTAAATAACAACCCAGTAATGTATGAAAACAATGTTTAATTAACACATTGGCTCCCTTCTTTTGAAAACAATTATTGTTGTCATAACATGAATAAAGGGCTCTGTGTCCCATTTGAAAAATAAATGGTTACTATGTCTTAACCCCCCCTGCACCCTCCCCAAAACACCGATCGGCCAATTGGCATTTTGGGGAGGGGGGCAAAGGGGTGTTGGGGTGGTGTGCAGGGGGGCATGAGGGGTTAGGGGATAATAACCATCACTTTTTTGAATGGAGCAACGTGGCTCTTGTTGTCATATAATGAAATTATGAGTTGTTGTCAAAAGAACCGTAGTTTCAACACATAGTATTATAACAACGTATTAGCATTAAAACATCAAATTGAACAAATTTTGCTAAAAAATACTCACTGTTAAGATACACACAAATTACGGAGCACTACAAAAGAACCGTAGTGTTAACACATAGTATTATAACAACCTATTAGCATTAAAACATCAAATTGAACAAATTTTGCTAAAAAAAATACTCATTGTTAAGATACACACAAATTACAGAGCACTACTATATAGTATACTAAATTACTAAGTAAAAAAAAATTAGTGGGGTCAAGTGACCCCACTGGATCCCCCTAGGTCTGCCCTTGCACTTGAATTGAATTGAAATTGTATTTAGAAAGTTTAGATTGCATGGATAGAGAAATACTGATTAATAAGTAACACCCACTTCTTTCATTTGAAGGCATGTTGAATTTTATTTTGGTATAAACAAAAATAAAAATGTGTAACATTTTCCCACTAAAGCGGGAGCATAAAATTGATGAATGGCTCCATTTTAGTTCTGCCTGCAGCTGAAATGTCGATCTAAAATAGGCCCATATATTGGAATGTTATCATCTTGCTCCATTTGCTGAGGCTATCCATTTTCAGCACTTGATTTATGTTTCTTTTTTATTAAACAGGTCAAAACGTCTGCTGATAATTCTTTTGATCTGGCACTATCAAGTTTAACAGCTCTATGCCCGTTGGATGGCCGGTATAGGGACAAAGTTAAGGACCTGGCTCCGTTCATGAGCGAGTATGGCCTCATTCGCTTTCGAGTTTTGGTTGAGGTGTTCCACTTTCTTTGAATTGCTTTTCATGGTGTGTTTCATGCACTTTTTGGTGAAATGGATGTATATGAAATAATGATATCATTTGGTGGCTCTCTGTTTCTGTTGATGGTATAAGCCTTGCTATGTGATTCTATTTATGTTTTTTGTGGTTTTTGCAAGTACAACAGCAGGCCCAATTAAGTCCCACAAAAAGTAGGGTCTGTGAGGATGTTTTTGCAAGTATTATGTAATATTTGTAGTTACTACTTTTTGTTAATATTAATCTACTAAAAATATATAAAAAGAGTGGGATATTATATTTCAAAGTATTAGTAAGTGCACTCACATTTGTTGTTCAATTTTTGGTTTAAACTTTAATTTATGTCCATTACTCCATTTCATCAAGTATTTGCTTTATAATTTTCAACTCTTGCTGTGACTTTTGTCTTCTCTATAGTCAATAAATGAAACACATATATTTTTTTTTGTTCCAGGTTAAGTGGTTGTTAAAGCTTTCAGAAGTTCCAGAAATCCCTGAAGTTCCTAATTTCTCTCCCAGAGCAAAGTCATTTCTGCATGGCTTGATTGATGGGTTTAGCTTGGACGATGCCATGGAAGTGAAGGAAATTGAAAAAGTGACTAACCATGATGTTAAAGCAGTGGAGTACTTCCTGAAACAAAGATGCCAATCACATGAAGAAATTTCGAAGGTATATTAAGTATTTCAGTTGTAGAAAAGTTTTTATGTGTATGCTTGTACAAAGAATGCTTTAGTAAAACAATGCTTCGTGACCCTGAAATATAAATGAACTAAACAAGGTATACAAATTTGTTAATCAAAGATTGGGTTATCTTCACAAACCTGACTCAAGCTTTGTGTCTTTGGATGGAGTATTATTCTGTATATATTTAATTTAATTTCCATGTGAGCTGATTTTTTTTAAAAAAACTTGTATTTATTTTTGTCTAGGTGCTTGAGTTTTTCCATTTTGCATGCACTTCCGAGGACATCAACAATCTAGCACATGCATTAATGCTAAAAGAAGCTATAAACAGTGTTATATTGCCTGTCATGGATGAGCTGATTACAGCAATCACTAACATAGCCACACAGACTGCTCATGTCCCAATGCTTTCTCGTACCCATGGGCAGGTAAATGCTTGTGTGGCCTTCTTTTCATAGTGCTGAAAATTTGTTAATTTGTACATTATAAGATTCTAATTATTTTAAACAGATTCAATGTTACCTTATCTTGAAAGAAACTCTAATCTAGTATGTTGTAGCCAGCTTCACCAACAACGCTAGGCAAGGAGATGGCTATTTTTTCATATCGGTTATTTACAGAGAGGCAGGAGATTTCAAAAATTGAGATGAGAGGGAAATTTGCTGGTGCAGTTGGAAACTATAATGCACATCTAGTTGCATATCCTGATGTAAACTGGCCACAAGTGGCAGAAGACTTCGTAGCATCTCTTGGCTTAAGCTTCAATCCGTATGTCACTCAGGTATGTTTTATGAAAAATATCCCCTTTGGAAATTTTGGCATCAAGGATTATGATGGAAGGGAAGTAAATCTCTTTGAGGCTCCGATGTTGTGTGATATGGTCAATATTATCATAGAATTATTATTAATATTTATTATTATTAAATGTCATTAATAATAATATTATTAGTAAGATTATTATTATTAATGGTATTAATAGTTCACTATTATAATTAACAGTAGTTTCTTATTAGTATTAATTCTATCCTCTATATAATAAGGCAATTATCATCTATTATGCTTATTATGAAATAATGAATTCAAAATTCTTTCTTTATTCTTTGAGCCGATTGGCTCTCTCCTAGGTTCTTGCATGCGTAAGCTTTGTTCTAGAAACCCTAGGCCGGAATTCTTCCTCGATATGTATCACGTGCCGATAACATGGATTACTAGCACCAAACATACACTGCATGTGTTTAGTGGGTCTAGGGCTTGCAGGGATGTTTGATCTTATGTGGACTTGGTTATGATGGCCCATTTATAGTGCTTGCTTTTATTTATTTGCCTATCTTCTTGTCATTCCTCTTTGATTTTTTTCTTTTGAACTGCATTTGCTCTACCCTCATGGGTAGTACTAACTACTAAGGTTTGCGTACATCTTACCCTCCCAAGACCCCACTTGTGAAATGCTTAGGGTTCGTTGTTTCTTATCATGTCACATATGAAAATGTAAAACCAATATGATTATGCCTAGCGATCTTTTTATATATCATTTATCAATTATAATTGAATCTTGAGATAATGGTATGTTTTCTAGTGATGGAATAGGTGTAGTGGTTTGCATTACTGAAACATCGTATATGCAGAAGCAAGGGCGAGGGGTTTGACTATTTTATCTTACCACTCAATGGGTTTTGTAATTCATGGGCTTTATGCATTCTATTTACCATTTACCATTGCAGTTCGTTATTTGACTTTATTCTGTTCTGTTCATTATGTCTTTTGAAACATTTATATTAGATTATGTGCTTGATCCTTGGCTTACTCTCTCTACTCATTATTGATGGCTTCTCAAATGATGTGACTATAGGTGAATTTATGTTGTCCAGTATTTGTTGACCTTGGGACAGTTTAATTGTATGGCTTTTCAATGATGCAGATTGAACCTCATGACTATATGGCCAAACTTTTTCATTCAATTATCCAATTCAACAACATTTTAATTGATTATAATCGAGATGTTTGGGGATACATTTCCTTGCGATACTTCAAACAGGTTCGTCCTTCATTCAATTTGATGTTGTCGTACCACTTCCTCTGGTCCCATATTCTACTCAATTCTTTTTGGGAGGGAGTTGCTGGGAATGCATTATGTATTTGTCTTGAACAATATAAAGAAGTACGGACTACGGAGTAATACTCATTTCATGTTTTGAGCAGATAACTAAAGCTGGCGAAATTGGATCTTCAACAATGCCTCACAAAGTGAATCCCATTGATTTTGAGAACAGCGAAGGAAATCTAGGAGTTGCTAATGGAAACCTTTCACATCTTAGCACAAAGCTACCTATTTCGCGGTGGCAGGTACACTATACTTGTCCACTTTTAGTGGTAAAATAAAAGCCTTTCTGATGTAGCATAATAATTTGTTGGGCATGAATTCTACGAGCCCACAAATTTTTTGTGTGGATAAATTTTCTCAACTCTCAGAAATAGATGTGATATGAAAGCTGAAAAGTGACAAAAAATTTATTGAAAGGGGAAGTAACCTGGGAGAACTGTTTGTTAAGGAACCAAAGATGACACCTCAATGAGAAGTTGCGGAGGGGATGGAGAAGTCATACCGATTTTTTTCGAAAGTGTTTGAAATAATTTGATATACACTATCTCAGTAACTTAAACCATTTCACCTATTTTAAAAAGACACGTGATCTATGTGCTGAGCTCTTTAATTTTCTCTTTGATTCACTTAGCCACTCAGGTTTCTCTTTTGTTCCTTATATAATTGCACTTTCTGAATATTTTGATGCGCAGAGGGATTTGACAGATTCTACGGCTCTGAGAAATATGGGAGTAGGGTTGGGGCATTCACTTCTTGCATATAGAAATGCATTACGCGGAATTGCAAAGCTTCAGGTAAAAACACCATTCCACGTTCCAACATAATTGTTTATCTTTGAGTACTCTGACAATTCAAAGTTTGCTTAAATCATGGTCACTGGCTTTGCTTTGGGCAGGGGCAGAGATATCTTGTCATTAGAAATTGGGCTGATTTAAAAAATAAGTTAATATTGAAGCATAGAAACAGTTAAAGAAGATACCGAACCTAACCAAACAATCCGAGTACATCCCACTTACACTATGTGTGGTTCAAGGAATTTGGAAGGGAAAAGAAAAGAAAGAGGGTGAGAAACAACTTTTCTTGTTTGGTTAGAGAGGAAAAGAAAAGAAAAGTAGAAGGAAAAGAAAATGACAGAAGAAAATGCACTTAGAAGAAGGAAAAAGATTTTCCTTCTGTTTTGGCGAGGAAAATGAGAGACAGCTCTTTTACTTTTTTCATTTTCTTTCGAATTCCACGAACCAAGCATAGTGTTAGAGTAGCATCTAGCATTGGTGGGTGGATAGGAGATGTACGTATTCTCTATGTCTACCCCACGAGGTAGTGCGACTGTTTCCCGCCATGATAAACAGTGACAAGTAGTGTGGAAAATGTACCATAATTATTTTGCGTTGTACTTTGTTAGTGCTTTCAATGTCAAGGAACCAGATAATGCATATCCTAGAGTCTTAGAAATTTCTCACGTGTCTATTTTATTTTCATGTTGTTTTTGGAGGGACTTGATTGAATGGAGCTCATCCTTTTAAATTCTATACCATTCATACCCGGGACTGGGGTGAGGTGGTTGTTCATGATGCTTTAATTCGACTTCAATTTCTAACTGAGCTAATGAAATATATCACATCTTATGATTTTTCATTATCTGTAGTTTGATTGTCACCCGTCTAAAGTTTTGTTTCCAAATCAACGGTTTGGTCTATTACAGGTCAATGAAGCTGCCTTGACAGAAGACTTGAATCAAGCATGGGAGGTTCTTGCAGAACCTATACAAACTGTATGAATCTTGTTCTCTTACTTTAATATATTTGTCTTAGTCATTGTAATATACAGGTGCTTTGACCGCGATATTTCACTAAAAGTTTTTTCTTGTTTAGAATCCGGAAACTCATTTTTCCCTTTATTATTCCTTTACAAATCTAAGCACTTCATTTTGTGCTATATTGCCATACAGTTATACTCCCTGTCTAAAAAAAAGTCTTATTTGAATACCTATTTTTATCCCAAAAAGGGTAATTTGAATTACTCGTATATCTTATGTTTCTTCATTATGTGTTAAATATTGTTAAACCTACAATTTAATTTAAAGAAACATAGCTATAATTAATGATCTCCCATAGCTGTACTTTACTAAAAAACTGTATCTTTGTGAAAAGAACTCTGTTTATGGGATGGTAGGAGTAAAGATGAACAAAGCCTAATTTCTAAATTTGGCTTGTTACAGGTGATGCGAAGATATGGCGTCCCCGAGCCTTATGAAAAATTGAAAGAGCTAACCAGGGGGAGAACAGTGACAAAAGAAAGCATTAGAGAGTTCATTGAAGGTCTGGAAGTACCACACATTGCAAAGACAGCTCTTTTGAACCTAACACCACATACATATATCGGCGCCGCTGCTGAATTGGCCAACAACACCGAGGCCATTGCTAAATCTTGCAACGCATCTGCTCGTAGGATCTAAGCATCTTCTTCTCCGAGGTAGTTTTGTTGTTTCGGATGGTAGCATTCAATTTTTTGTTTTCTGTGAAATACAGATGAGGAAGTTTTGGGTTGTATCCTCACTCTTAGAGGGTGTTTGGGTGTGCTTAATTTTTTTTAAAAAATTGATTATTTTGAAAAGGAAGTTTAATGAGTTTTATCTTTTGAAGTGTTTTTAGTACTATGGTTAAATCCATAATGGAAAGAGAGTTCTGAAGTTATAGCTGATCATCTAAAACACATACAACTATCTAACATAATGCCGAAACACAATGAGCTTGTTTGGAAATAGTGTTTTCGATAAGCGTTAGCGTTTTGATTAAAATTTAACGGGAGTAGATTAGTTTAGAAAAAGCTACTTGTAGATAGCTTTTTCAGAATGTTAACGCTAATCTCTAACGGTACAAACTATACTATATTAAACTTTATTTAATTTATTTTCTTATTTTCATTACTCATTTGATAAAATAATGTTTCATGTCACCTCTTACTTCGTAAAATTTTTGATCTAGTTTTTGAATATGTAAATTTTATGTTTAATTTAAAGGTAATTCTCAAATAATTGTTAAATTTTAGTCACACATCAGATATCAAAATATTACTCCCTTCGTCCAAAATTAAAGTTCTCACTTTTCTTTTCAGTCCGTCCATAAATAATGTTCCCATTTCCTTATTTGGCAAAATTTTAAGTGTAAAATGACTAAGATACCCTTATCTTTTTTTCATTCTCATTTCTTACATCCATCCATCTTCAACCTTATCTTCCTTCCTCCGTCCTTTCCTTCCCCACTTTCTTCTTCTTTTTCTTCATTTCTTCTTTCCCTTCTTCAATTCTTTTTCCCCTTCTTCAATTCTTCTTCTCCTTCTTCCTGCTCGTCACTGACGTACAAGTATAATATTCTCTCAAACTTTTCAACTTCTTTCTCTTCACTTTAATCAAGTCTCGTACACTATTCATCGCAATTGAACAGCCCTGATTCCTCTGGATTTTCTTGTGTTATTGATACGATCTTTTGAGCTCTTTGATCGTTTTGGACCGAGGAATCCCTTCCTCAGTTCAATTTCCTGAGTACGGTGCTGGATTGGACAAGAATCACAGGCCAACCATTTCGGTGTACTGTTCATCCGCGACAATGGTTGGTTCAATCAACCTCTGTTCAAGCTCGTTTTGAAGGAAATTTATGGGGGATTATGGGCGACTTGGGATGCTCATTCAAGGACTGAAGCTGGATTTCCATTCCAATTGATGCCTCCTTCGATTTGAGCCAAACTTAGATTTCGTGTCACTGTTCACAGTGGTGGTTTGCAGTCCATGTTTAACCATGGTTTTGGCCTGTTTTTTCTCCCGTTTTTGGATATTTTGGTCATGACTCAGGGGCCTTTCAAGTAATTGTGTCGGATTGGTGATTCAATTAATTTGGTTTGGCTTCCTTGATTTTGTTCTTCGTGGCACTGTTTATGTTCATCAGTACCTCTTGCTGTTTTTGCTGAGATCTGGGCTTGGGAGGAGGAATCAAGGCAGGAAGGCTGGCTGAGTGAAGGAGGAGGGGTATTTTGGGAAAGTCAACCACAATTTTACTTTACCTAAAACTGCGTGCCCGGTTAAAGTGGGAACATTAATTTTGGATGGAGGGAGTAGAACAGAGGGAGTATTACTTTCTAAATTGTACTCCGTACAATTTTATAAAATTGTTTTTAGATTCAATAAATGAAAGCAATACGATTTTACAAACTAGTTTTTTTATTCAATAAATGAAAGCAATGCTCCTATAGTCCTATACATATTTTTTGAAAACACCAATGCTCCTATAACCGATATACTCTCCTTTGGTCAGGTGAAGGGAATGAACTAACGATTAATATTGTATAATTAGAGTCAATGAAGCAATGGTGATTGTTGGGTCATACTAATGTGCCACCACATGGATGTTATAGTGGGTGACATTTTATACAGCTAGACACAGACAATAATTGTCTGTACGACACAGACAATTAACATCTGTCTTTGTTTGTGCAAATCATAAGGGCACCCATCGTATCATCCATGTGGTGACATCCTATCTTTATTTAGGGCTGTAAACGGATAACCGAAAATTCGATTACCGTCCGCATCCGTATCCGTTTATATGGAAAATATCCGCATCCGTTAAAAGCGATTATTATCCGTATCCGATTAAGGATATTCGATTGCTAAACGGATACGGATTTGGTAATCATACATCCGATCCGTTTATAATCCGCTCCGCATTGACATCCGTTTAAATACCCGTTTATCCGTATATCCGATCCGTTATATATAGTCTTTCCTAATTTTTTATTTTTACATTTTGTTTCTCTATAGATATCTCAAAGTATAAGACATTTTTNCTAGAATATCATAAACTATAAAAAATAAGAAAATTAATATCCCATAAAAATTATAGTTGATTTAATAATATTTTAATTTAGTTTAATTGAAAATTCAAGTATTGTTTAATTTAGTTTTAAAAATTGGAAACGGATACGGATATATCCGATATCCGACCGATATCCGACGGATGCGGATACGGTTTTGATTTTTCAATATCCGTCTAGATCCGTATCCGAATTCGATATCCGACAAAAATAAACGGATGCGGATTTGGTAATGGCACATCCGATCCGATTAAAATCCGTTTACACCCCTATCTTTATTTTATTTTATTACGAATCAATAAAATTGCATAACACATTCACAACGCTTTGTTATGAACCAACAAGATTGCAACTTTTAGTAGATCTGTATTTCTTTTTACATGAGAAAGATTTTTCTAGATTATGTTCAACCCCCTCTATGTTCAACTAGTGCATAACTCGTGCGATATATAGAGAGATAAAGTTTATCCTAATTGCAAAAATAAATGAGAACATTTGTAACTAGATATTATTTAATAAATAGTAGATATGTCCATCTTCTGTTTATATATATTATACTCCGTAATTCATTTAATTTTAAATAGACCTACTAACGGAAAGAATGTGTTAAAGTATACTATATCCAATACATAATATTCGAATGAAGTAAAGTAAACAATGTCAATTAACATCAATCATGCATTCTCAAAAACCTCCTTATAAACTACATTAATTGTAGTATTAAATAGGGTATTTTAAGAATCACGTATCATTATTTTTAATCTCTCGTGAGACCGTACCCTAGACATGGCCATATATAGTTGTCCGTGACTGAAAACAGATTTTTTTTAAGAATAGGCAAACATGAGAGAGCTATTGCCCCTGACTTTTGTTTATGGTCATCGCATATGATACCGTAACCGGAAATTGTCTTCTTCGAAACTTAAATGGCAATCTGGTATCTTATAGAGTCAATGAAACTCGCGGTAAAAACTGTTTGTCCTGCATCTTTTCCACAAATCATCTTTGCTTCCAAAAGATGGTTACGAAGTCTTGTAATAATTAAACATGTTTCATTGCACATATCATTATCATGAACAATGTAACGCAAAAACATTATCGAAGTCCCAACATTAAGGGGCTGTTTGGTAACTTCTGAATAGGTAAGTGCGGAACTAGTAAGAGGTCTGAACCATTAAGTGCTGAACCAGTGAGAGGTCTGAACCATTAAGAGCTAGTATATTACTTAACTATTCAGAGACAAATGTCTGATCAATTCAGATAAGAGGTCTTAACCATTCAGACTCTGTATAATATTTAACCATTCAGAGGCAAATGTCTGAACCATTTAGACATCTGCTCACGAAAAAATAGTCTGAACGATTAAGTGCTGAACCATTCAGACATCTGAACCATTAAGAGGCTGAAACAAATAGCCCCTAAGTGTTAGTTTGTGGTTCGAAATTCTCGAAGATCTACTCGAGTTCAGATACTCTGTGGCGTGTAAATTACCAACTAAAGAAACATTCACATCAGACTGACAAGCACGCACTATCTGCACTCAAGTAGACCTTCTCATATTCTTCATTCATTATAATCATGTATTGATTTAAAGATTCTACGACTTTAAGTGTTGGTGCTAAAATTGATCTTTTTTTGTAGTAAACTATCTTCACCGAAATTTGTTGCGAATGCAGGATAAATAACTTCCACAATTTTTCATATGGGATTATTCCCAGGCTCAACGAGTAGATCTCATGGAATTTCAATATCTGCACAACCATCATTTGGGCCGCCAACCTTTCCATCTCCAATATATGCTATCTAATTGGTAAAACATTGGATGTCAGTGCTTTCATCATATTTTCCATTTGAAACTCTCATGTTCTTGGTTAGTTTTAGGACTAGTTTTAGGACCTTGTAATCAGACTACAAGTATGAAAAATTAATTGTGGCTAAAATAATATTTTCCCTGGTACCTTTGGAAATTACTGGTAGTATTTGTCTGAAATCACCACCAAAAATAATTGTTTTGCCTCCAAATGGTTTGACCTGAATATCTTTATTGCACACGCGCATAATATCCCGCATACTTTTATCTAACACTTCAAAATAGTTTTTTTTGCATCATAGACGCTTCATCCCTGACAATTAAATTGCAATGAAATAAAAACTGAGCTAAAGGGCTTCCTTGGGTAATTTTGCAGATGCTATCCTCGTTAACAATGATTGAGATTTTAAAACGTGAATGAGTTGTTCTTCCCCAAGGCAATAATCGAGAAGCTATACCACTTGATGCAACATTTAGGACTATGTCGCCTTTCGATCAAATTGATACCGATAATGTTTTCCAAATGAATGTCTTACATGTTCCTCCGTAGCCATAAACAAAAAAACATTCCATCAATGTTCTTTTCAATTGCTTCAATGACAAAAGAATACACAAGTCGTTGCTCTTTGGTTAACTTTAACAAAAGCTGACCATGCTTGTTTTTTAAATGACACCGATCATAAAACATTTTATCATTAATCAATCTATTTTCACAGGAGTGTAAATAATCGGCTCTCAAAAATGGCATACATTGAATATCATGCAGACTTCTACCACGACTGCGAAGTAGCTTTTGTGATTTATGCGAGGGCATAATTTTTAATCTCTTCTTCTACAGACACAATTCTGAAAAATATAAACATTGAATGTTAAGAATAAAATGCTGTAACACCCTAATCCGTCCAGGTCTGCAGCCCCTTTCGGACTAAAGTATTAACTTGGTAATCGTAAAATTTAAAACTTTTCAAACACTTTTATTTATTATAATAATATTTTTCATATCATGAACAGTACAGAGTTTTCAATATTGCGGAAGCTTAACAAATTATAACCACAAACATAATTTATTTATATTCTTTAATTCAAAACCATCACATCCATTCTGACTATCTCGNCGATGCATAATCGATTTTCAAGTTGATAATCGATTATCCATCGTCTTCTACCTCGAGCCAACTTGCGGAAATGTCATTTTAAGTTCCCAAATTTCAATTAAAGTATACAAAAAGGTTCTCCAAGGTTCATAGATCATTTTGGTACCATTAATTTGTAGTTTTAACAACAATTTCAAAGTTTATGATTCTTGGTTCTTCAAACATGTCAAACACAAAATTCAACCAAACGATCGTTTATGAACGTAGAAACGATCTATATGAACATTCTAATCATTAGATATATCAACAGGCTTACCTCAAAGCTTAATGAAGGTTTTGGAAATTTTCCGGTGAAACTTCCGGCGAAGATTGTGGCTAGCTCCGGCGACTTCTCAACAAAATGGCAGCACCAGTGCACTCCTCTCTCAACAAAGAACAGAATAGAAGGAAATATGGAGTGTTTTGATGAAGAATTGAGGAAGATTGAATTCCTTATATAGAGAAGGGAAGAAGAAGAAGAGGAAACTAGGCTGAGTAGATGCTGCGTAGATTTCCAATTCACCGATCTTCTTTCGGTTATAAAGAGATTGAGCACGTTACTCCCTGATTGGGACTAATTTGGTCCCAGTCAGGGTACACTTTTTGGTCCAACTTTCTCCGAATTGAATTCCGTTTGCACCATTGCGATCAGACAGTTAAACTCTATCCAACGATATATTTTTTTCATACTTATTTGTAATACTTTTTCCGACATCATATTTTTGGTGTTTGACTCTGACAGAGTCAAAATTGGTTTAATTGACTTTTATTCAAAAAGGTTTTCACATTTAATTCATATCATTTGTTCTAATGATTTATTTTAATAAATCATTTCAAAGTTCACATCATAAATAATTTCTTCATTTATTCTTGATTTGGGTCTGTACTCAAGTTCCCAATCAAGATCACACAAATAGTCAACTAACTGGAATTATCTCTATGAGATTTATCCTGATTGTGATATTGGATATCAATATATATTTTATTTCGCCCCAAAGTCCAACAACAATTTATTTTAATCAAAACAAATTTGATTAATTTGAATATTTAATTCAATAAATTTTAGGGTATATTTTGGGGCGTTACATTTCTCCCCTCCTTAAAGGAATTTTGTCCTCGAAATTCTTCTAAGGTCCGACGTTCAACATTTCGTAGTGATTTCACTTAATCATGACCGTGTCATGTTCAATGGGTTAAACCATAATTACATCATTATCCATACGGATACGTAACTTCAAATTGTCGATGTTATCAAAACTCATTCTTTCTTCAAGGGTTTAAAATCTTTAGATTTAAGCAAGGTATCCAACAATCCTTTTGCAGGTTCCTGTTCAAATTCAACATCCATAACTTAGGTTCCTTTGCAGGGTATAACATCGTATTTGGAGCATATTTCGTTCATTCACAAGTCTCGATTGTTCGTCATTAGTCATCAACATTCTTTCTTTGAAAGTCCTTTAGTAGCATTTGCAGTTTCAAGTTCGCGATAGTTGTAGAGAGAGATTTGGATTTTTGCAGTGTTCCGTTCTTAAAAACACTTCTTCTTTCATTTTTTTCACTTTCAACAAGATACTTCTACTTTCTATTAAAAAACCACTTTTATCCTCTCTTTTTCATACCATATCTATCACATCATACTTTTTCTCAAATAACCTATCCATCATATCTTATTTTTACCCATCAAATCAAGGGCAAAACTGAAAGTCAACTATAATTTAACATTTCCTTATTTTTTTACACTTTGTCAAAGTAAGAATTTTTTTTGAGAACGAAGGAAATACCGTTTTTATTTAATTTAAAATCAAAATTTACTAATGGAGGGAAAGTAGCATTCTCCATATACTGTATACCGTATAAAACGCTTCAGAACAGTATGTGCTAGGGGCAATTCAAGTGTCAACTCAACTGTTGGTTTTTTACATTCCCATTTTTGTGTCTTTTTATTTATTTATGGCTTCTGATCTTCATGGTAAACACTCCAAAAAAGGCCTCTGCCGTTCAAGCCTAGCACCAGACTAGAGAGTAAGAGAGAGAGAGGGCTGTTTCTCGCCGGAAACCTACTTACCGTATTTATTTCTCCGGTTTTCCGGCCATGGCCGACCCCAGCTCCATCCCTTTCCCGGGAAATCTTGACCCCAGAGCCCAAGAATTCTTCCCCGTAAATCCGTACACCTACCCTTCCCCTCCCTCAGTCCAATTATGCAATTTCTATTATCCCAATTACTTCCCCCTTCCTCCGCCGCCGCCGGAGGTCTTCGGGTACGCCGCCCCGGACCCGCCGTTACCCGCCCCCTGTCTCCCTCCGCGGAGTCCGATCCAGACCCGGACCATACTCGTCAGCATGGTCCCGCCCGACGTCAGCGAGACGCGGGTCCGGCGGGAGCTGGAGGTGTTCGGCGACGTCCGGGCCGTCCAGATGGACCGGGTCCGGGATGGGATCGTGACGGTCCACTTCTACGACCTCCGCCACGCGCAGTGGGCGGCGGGGGAGATCCAGCAGCAGCACATGCAGCAGCAGGACCGGCTTCGCCGCCACTTCGAGTCCGGCGCCGCGGCCGCCGCCGTCCCCCCGCCGCTCCCTGTCCCGGGACCGGGACTGCTCGCCGGGCAGGCGGTGTGGGCCCAGTTTATTGCCCCGGCCACGTGTAGCATCCCGGATGGCAACAACCAGGGTACCTTGGTACTGCACAATTTGGACCCCGACGTTTCCGCGCGCCACCTCAGAGATGTTTTCCGGTCATTTGGTACGTCTTAATTATAATCTCATTATTACGGAGTAGTGTAATTTTCAATGTATGGTAATAAGGTTTATTTAAACGTTATATTTATGTTAAGATAATATTAGACGCCCTACTTCGAATCATCCTTAAGATTCTAAAATATCATCACAATATATTTTTAGAATTTTGGACTTTCTGATATTTTTATGAGCTCACAAGTAAGTCTCTTTTATTTTGCAAAAAGTCCAAAACTTTCGTGGTAAATATGTACTAAAGTATATAAGAGCTTGCCACATTTTCATAATAGTATAGGTTTATGACTTTGTTTGAGAAGAGTGTTTTTGATTAGGATGATATGAAAATACTTATACTAAATAATGTATATTAATATAAAAATGATTTTAATATATTCGACTTCTTTTGAGGTTTTGAAAGTTTATTCTATTGTATTATGGAGTAATATGCGATACAAATGGAGATTAATTAATAATTAAAATTTATTCTGTTTGACTTAAAAAAATTAAAATAGACGAGTACTCTGGGACGGAGGAATACATGTACTTTCTTCGTCCAAAAAAGTAAAACTAATATATTCAAAAATATATTAAAAGTCCTTTAAATTGAAGTGTCAAGAATATATTTTATTTCATTAAATAATCAATTAAAATATATAAATATAAAAAAATTTGCACGATTTTTAAATAATAAAGAATGTAGTAAGGAAAAAAGACTAAAATAGGATTAAAACATTAAAAATATATTAAAATAAGAGTTTCATGTACAGTGTTACATTACAACAGTGTAAACATCTATTTAGAAAATAAAAACATGAAATTTTTATTTTGGTATTTTTTTATGTTATAGTGCTATTTAAGGTGATTTTTTACAACCATTGTCAAAGAATTTTTTTCAGTTTTGACCTTTGATCTATAATTAAATAAAATATATTGTATATTAATTAGATAAAATAATATTTCAAAATATATTATATATCAATAAAACTATTTTTGTATCAATATATTATATCATTTTTATTTAATTTAAAGCCAAAGTTAATCAATTTTGATCAAAAAATGAAAAGTGAATAAATACTCTCGGACGTAGGGATGGAGAAGTGAATAGATTCTTTTTTTATTACGGAGTATATTTTAGGACCTCTAAGAAAATTAATCTATTTTACTTTTTAATTAATATAGTGAATGTAAAATTATTTATTGTAAGGACTAGGGAGTAATAATATTTTTCATCAATACTTTATTTTCCATCCTTTATTTTCTTTGCACCCTTACCTTTGCAGAATTTATTGTAGGGAGTAATAAATTAACATAATTAATTAATTAATGATTAGGGGACGTGAAGGAAGTGAGGGAGACGCCAATGAAGAGGCAGCAAAGATTCGTGGAATTCTACGACGCTAGAGACGCCGCAAATGCCCTAACGGAGATGAACGGCAAGGAAATCAACGGCCGTCCGTTGCTCGTCGAATTCAGCCGTCCCGGCGGCCTGAACTCCCGCAAATTCCCCCGGCCGAAATCTTCTCCCCCCTCCCCCACCACCGCCGTGCTCCCGCGGGTTCAAGACCATTCCCCCAGCTCCAGCTCCAGGAAAAACAGCAGCTCCGGTGGCGGCAAGAGGAGCTGGAAAAAGGGCAGTGGTGGCGGCGGCGGGGGTTGTTCGGGGAAAACGAAGGGGAAGGGCGGGAGAGAGTGGAGGTGGTGGAGTGAGGGTAATAATAGCAACAACAACAATGGGGATGGGTTTGATCCTCGTTTTGTGATGATGAATGAGGATGAGATTGATAATGGTTCGGATTGTAGAGACCTGAGAACCACTGTGATGATAAAGAACATACCAAACAAATACAGGTTTTAGTTCCATCCCAATTTAATACTAACTCCGTCTCTGAGTATTTATCCAGTTTTGATTATTTTCGGTCAACTGTTTTCGACTTTTGACTTATAATTAAATAAAATATATATTGTATATTAATTAGATAAATTAATATTTTGAAAATATTTGATATAAAAACATCTAATAGAACTATTTTTGTATCAATATCAAATATCATTTTTATTTAATTTGAGGTCAAAGTTTACCAATTTTGATCGAAAAAACTCAAAAGTAGACAAATACTCAGGGACAAAGGGAGTATTCATTTCGTCCCAAATTAATCCTCGTTGTTTGACTTTCAAAAATTTTAAGAAAATTGAAATTATGTAGTGAAAAACGTTGCAGAGGGGTGAGAGAAAAAAGTTGAGCAATAAAAAGTTTCCAAATGAGGATTAATTTGGAACTGAAGGAGTAAAACAACGGCTCTTATTTTGACACTCCACCGCGTTAATTTAAGCATTTCTAGAGCATTTCTTACCCCTTTGAACTCTATCGTCCCATAATCCCACCCCAATTAGGTTGAATCCGGTCAAAGAATTGTTCGGAATATTAACCCAATTAGGGGTGGGATTGGGGATTGAGGTGGTCGGGAGACGGAGGTTTATTGGGGGATAGATTGGCTCGGGTTCGGGTTGAACCAAAGAATGTGGGGCACACAAGTTTTTGGAATAGAATTTTTGGATTTAGGAGTATTTGTTTTTAATAGTGGAATTAATTAATTAAATATGGGGTGGGGGGATGGGATTTTTGGTGCAGTCAGAAGCTACTGCTGAGCATGCTGGACAACCACTGCATTAGCTGTAACGATCAGATTTCCTCCGCCGCCGGCAGCGCCGACGATGACGGCAGCAGCCTCCACCACCCCTTTTCCTCCTATGATTTCGTCTACCTGCCAATTGACTTCATGTATGCTCTTCTCACTCCCTCTCTTCTCCTTAAATTTCAAGTTTTTAAACTTATTTTTCTTTAAGTATTAGTATAGAAATAGGGAGTAATAAATAAAAAAACATTCATATTTAAAAAAGTAATTTTTGAATGTGATGATTAGAAAAATATAATACAGTAAATGAATATTATGTGATAGAGTTGTTATGTTGGTTAGAAGTGGTAAAATAAACTTTTTTATTAATAAAAAGTGAAAGTGTTTTATAAAAATAGTGAAAAGTAAATGTAAGATTGTCTTGTGAGTCAGAGCAATTTTCATAATTTGCGCTTAGATCACTGTAAATGGTCGTGAAGCTAGGGACTTCAAATCACGTTTTCAAAATTTCTTTTCTCTCACTTCAGTTTTAGAAGCCCTGTGATTTCAGAACGGGGTTTCAAACCTTTATTTTTTACATTTTTTAATACACATTTTGTAAGATTAAAATAATAAAACTTCATTAATTAATTAAATTTAAATAACAATAATTATTTCTTGTCAAAAATGGTTTTTCAATTTAAAAAATGGTTTTTCAATATGAACAATGTGGTTTTGGGGTGATTTGGACATACAAATGAAATGGAAAGAGCAGAAACAAGTGCAATGTGGGATACGGATTTGTGAACATGACATCCCCGGAAGCAGCGAGGAGAATCCACAAGGCTTTTCACCTGCAAACTTGGGACTCTTTCAACTCCAGAAAAATATGCCAAGTCACCTATGCAAGAATCCAGGTATCCCATCTATCTATCTATGTATACATAGATATTTAAAAGTTAAATATTTTTTATGGAAGTAAAATGACTTAAATGATAAAAATACTCTTAAATGGTGAACGACAACAATTTTATAAATAATGTGGTCAAAACAGAAAAAAATGATTTAAAAGTAAGTGGTTAAGACCTATTTAGTGTGTGTTTCTCTGTGTTAATAAGCTAATCAAAACAGATTATAAGCAGTTTTTAATTTAAAAGTTAGCTGATAAATGTTTCCTATGCTTATAGGATGTTTATAAGTCAGAAAAAATAAGTAGGTTTTAGCTACTTCTTTTTAAGTTTTTGGCTTCTTGTTGACTAGATTATGTACTTAATTGCCCCTGACCATTTATGATTATTTACAAATGATTTATCTATCATTTAAGTCATTTTATTTCTATAAAAGAATATTTAAATTATAAACAGTTAATAAGTTAAAATCTGTTTATTAAAAATAAACCAATAAGAACCAGCGCGGAGTAACACCCCTTATTTTTTCCGCTTATAAACAGCTTAGAATTAAATTTAAACATTTAAAAACATGTCATCAGCTCATTTCAAGTTAACAATTTTGACTACTTCTTAGTACAGAAAAACACCTAGAAATTTCTAAGATTGTTTCATAAAAGAACTGTGCCGTGTTCTCAAATCAAATGCTGTATAAACGTACGGAGTGCAACATAACGACAAGCGGCACAGTATCCACACTAATATACGGATCGGATCGGAGAGGACTGTATATTGTTTGAGCTTAAAAATCTAAGACGCAAATTAAACCCCATAGGATCCATCATTTTTATTGTGCCACAGACGATGTTGACCAGCTGTACGTGTGTGTCTATATATATACTCCGTATATACTCTCTATCCACAAATAAATTTCTCGATTACTATTCACAAAGTCAAATTTTATTCACTTTACTGGTCTATTTACATCATCCATTTGATAAAATAATATAGTCATCTCAAAGTTTTGATTCTCAACTTTAGTATCGATTCTCAAACCCTCCCGCCTTAGTTCACTAAAACATATTCCTGTCGTAGCTCTTTTTAAACTAAAATCTGGCTAAATTTTCTTGGTCTTTTTCTATAAGAAATTTATCATTTTAGAAATAAAACATAGTAAAAAGTACATCAATAAAAGTTTTAGGTTTTTAATCCATCCTTGGAAATTCATATTTTATATTGATATTTCATAGTGTTTTTTGGTAGTATATATAGATATTTGATATTACAATTTTTATAATAAGAATAAAAAGTATAGATTACATTATTGAAAGGAAGGTTCAAGATTCTACTCTCTGTCCTATAATAAATTATTCAAAAAGCATCAAAATTTTTATTTTTTTGTGTTTTTTTTTTAAATTTGTTAAGATTAAATATTATTATCATTTCTTGTTTTATAAAATTGTTAATGTACTTTTTAAAAACAAAAATTTTATTTTTATTTATATACCAATATTTAATTAAAATGATTTAAAAAAATATAAAATTTTATTTCGTTTTGCGTAAAGTATAATTTATTTAGGGAGGAAGCAAGTAAAAAATAATAAGTGACGAGAAAATTAAATTTTATTTTATTAAATTATTAATGAAAATATATAAATGAATAAAAGTTATTCAAAGAATGTACTCCGTAATAGTAACAATAATATTCATTTTTGAGATGGCAGACACTACAAAAATAATTGTAAAAAGAGGGCGCTGCTAATATAGATTTAGTGGCAATCTAGAGGCAGAAACTCATCTGCCGCTAAACACGTTTTTGCTATTTTTAGATGTGGAAAATTCCGTCTCTAAATTAGAGATGGAAAAGTTTATTCCTTCAACCAAACAGAGAATAAAGATTTACTCTAGAGTAAATCTTTATTGTATGTTTAATTGAAGGAAAGTGGGAGGGAAGTGAGGAGGTAGGGGGAAAGTTGAAAAGAAATTGACAAATTTTCATTGTTGGGTAGGAGGAAAGAAAGGAAATAGGAAAGAAATGGAGGAAAAGTTGAAATTCAGTTGAAAAAACTTGTGTTGTGTGTCCATTTTGTTCCTTCCTGTCAAATAAACTTGTGGAAGTTATATTTTTACCTCACGTCTCATCTCCTTTTTTTCCTATTGCCAAACATAGCATTAATATTTTATCAATCTTAAAATATTTGTTTAGTTTAAATAAATTTTACATTACATATTTATACAATAACATACGTACTCGGTAATTGGTTAGAACTTGGAAGTTATTTGTAAGATCAATTTAGTAAAATTATTTTATTTTTCTATTTAGTGTTATTTTTATTTAATTAGTTACCATTGTTGACTTAAATAAATAAAATCAAATTACAGTTGTACTCTATCATTAGGTCTGTAAGGGTCTCTTTAGAAATAGCGTTAGAGATTAGGTTATTGTTTTGAAAAAGCTATCTACAGCAAAATCTTGCATTGGCGTTTTGGATAAAATTTTAACAGTGCATATTACTTTGAAAACGTTAGAAATTAACGTTAGTGTTTTCGACAAAAATTTAACGATGCATATTACTTTGAAAATGCTAACGCTAATTTCTAACGATATTTCCAAAAATGCTTAATGCTTCATAATATTCTAGGGTTTTCCACTTCTATTCAATATGGATATCGATTAGTTTGGCCATTTTCTTTTCAACGAAATTTCAAATTTCATAATGGTATGTTTGGGACATGAATTTGGATTTCAAATTCAGATTTGATTCAAATTCCATGTTTGAGAAATTTAAAAGTTTTGAATTTCAATTGAATCAAATTTTTTTAATTCATAACAAAGTTTAATTTTGAACTTCATGCACTCTTTGTCATTTGATATTCAGGATTTCAAGTTTTGAAATTGAAATACATGAATTGAAATAAAATGTTACTTGCTAAATACTTGTCTAAAATTTTTTAATATTTAAATGATTAGAGAGTAATTAAATTTATACCCCACAAGAAAAATGATTGTATGTATTTTTGAAAAAATGAAAAGGGAATAGAAGCATTGAAAGAGCACTTCAAGAACTCGAGGTTCCCGAGCGAAGCGGAGGAGTACATGCCGGTGGTGTTCTCGCCGCCGCGCGACGGCCGGACGCTGACTCTCCCGGCGCCGATCTTCGGCTGCGGAGTGGACCCCACACTGCTCCTGGAAAGCCTCGCCTTAGAAGATGATGGGACCGGGGGAAGCAGCAGCAGCAGTAATGATGACGACGGGGCGGCGGGGACAAAATACGGCGGCGCCGGCGGAAATGACGGCGGCGGTCGCGGGGACAATGATTGAGCGAGAAAGTGGTCTCTTTTCGATCTTTGCATGGTTGACATTCGTCAAACTATCAAAAAGATTTTCGGACTGCGGGAAAAGATCCCCCCCACACTTTATTATGTGTAATCATTATTCGAAATTAAAACTCCAGCTAGGGTAGGTGACCTACTAAAACTAGGTCTGCCCTAGGGTTGTAGGGTAGGGGTTACTTTGTGTCACTTCGAACTTGAGCTCGAGATAGGCTTTTTTTGTCTGACTGTGGGTTAGGGTTTACTGGGTGTGGGGCGGGGGGTGGGGGGGGGTGTACTGAATATAATGTTGTAAGGCAGGAGGGACTTGATAGTTTGTGGAGTCTTGTGGTTTGTCCTAAAGTAACACTATTTAATTCCTTTGTTTCGTTCATTCCTATCGTTTGTTTAGAATGTTTGTGCTAGTGGATCATTTACAATGGGAGAATTTCTCCCTCCATCCCCAATTCCTCCCATATTTACATTTTATTAGATTTTATTAGATTTTAGCATTCTTTCTAAATTAGAAATCACCTTAAATAAGATTAAAGGGTAATTTCTTTAAATAGGATTAAAAATTAATGACTTTTTTAATATAGGACCATATGTTTTTATTTCCCAATGTATGACCATTGATTATTATCTTTTAGTCATTATTCAACTAAATGTCCAGCATCATTTGGGCATTATTCTTTTCACTAGTCATTATTTATTCTATTTAAGGAATAAAAATGTTTAAGTCCTATATTAGAAAATAACTTATGTTTTAGTCATATTCAGTGTAAAATTTCAAGATTAAAACATAAAGAATGAAAAGCACCAAAATAAAATGTTTATATTTTTTTCTTCAGAAATAAGACTTTGCACTGTGATAATATAGTACTGCATATGTGCATATTACTATATTTTTTTGTGATAAGTCCTATTTCGAAAATAAAACATGAAAGTCCTATTTTGATATATTTTTAATGTTTTAGTCTTATTTTTGTCTTTCTGCCTTTCTAAATTATGTAATGTTATTGCCCGCAAAAACTCACAATTTCAATTTTTTAAACTATTCATTATTTTTAATTTGAAATTTTATAAAAAAACAATATAGAAATAATTTAAATAAAAGTACTAAGATTTACACTCTTTTTGAAAACAATATCAAAATAAAATATGAAATACACTAAAATAAAATTAAAATTTAAAAAAAAATGATACTCCATTTGTTTCATATCTTTTTTTATATTGTGCAAAACGAGAAAAATTTTAAGTTTTTTCAATTTATTTTATTTAAATATTGGTATTGAAAAAAAAAATAAAACTTACATATTTAAAAACTGCATCAAAAGTTTAACAAAACAAGTAGTGAGAAGAATACTTTATTTTATCGTATAGGACATGAAAAAGCATAAATAAATAAAAGTTTTTATGAAATTAGAATAGTGCTCTGTAAAGAAAGAAATGAGACAAAGGGGGTAATTAATTCTAGAATTAAGTATTGTCGTGGCTTCAAATTTCTTCGATCAAATCATGCTGGAGTGCAACATAGCTTTGTTCATCGTGTCGATTTCCAAAATCTTGTAAATCAAGAGGTGGTCGTGGAGTCACTGGACCACTGACGACAGATGCACATGCGACCCCCTCATCTGTAAAAATGAGTGACGTTGGTTCCCTCATCTTCGACTATCATGTGATCAGTATATTTCATGCAAACATGATGTCCGAGATGAATGATCAGCACCACGGGTGTGCGGGGTCTTTCTCTATCTACCACTGTGCTTGGAGGA
This sequence comes from Cuscuta campestris, assembly GCA_900332095.2. Taxonomy (NCBI): domain Eukaryota; kingdom Viridiplantae; phylum Streptophyta; class Magnoliopsida; order Solanales; family Convolvulaceae; genus Cuscuta; species Cuscuta campestris. The sequence goes on along the minus strand of OOIL02001464.1, from coordinate 441,422 downwards.
CTTTGAATGCACATTTCACATCTTTCCGTATCGATGCTTGTTTCTGCGAGAACAATATCGTCATTAGATTTGTCGCATGTGTGATTGTTTTCACAAACACTGGCCATTGTGGATAGATCACATCCACCAAATACTATTTTCTTTTCACCAAATAATATTTCCTACCCTAAAGTGCATCTTGCGCTATGTCAAAGGCACTCTCACACATGGTCTTGTGCAGGTGGGATATGCGCCTACGAGGATATTCTGACTTTGATTGGGCAAATGATCTGCAAGACAGTCGCTCCACAATTAGGTATCTTATTTATTTGGGTGATAATCCTTTGTCTTGAAGCACTGAGAAGCAGACTCGTGTATCGAAGCCCTATACTGAGGCTAAGTATCGTGCCTTGTTTGTTGCGGCTAATGAGGTTATGTGGCTCATTTATGTTGTTGGGTTAAGGAACTCGGGGTCTAGGAGACTAGGCGGAAGATTATCGAACTAAGTTGAGAGTGCACAAGTTGGGAATTAGATAAGTTGTAAGTACTATTATGCTAATCTGAACGTAACTCCCCCTTCCTCCAGAAAGGGTTTATATGCGAATTACAACAGAGGGTTCCCGACCGTTGGTCCGGAGTCCAACGGTACGGGCCCACTAAGATTGGGTTGTTCACTAGCGGCGCCTAACTACATCATTCTCCCTAGAGCTGCTATACAAAATAAGTTGCAAATAGGGTGGCTAGAACAACTCTGCCAGAGGTATGGCAGGAGTCTAATCGTGTGCCCCTTGATCTTGACCACTTATGAAGCTCCCATGTCTGGGTTTGGTCTGCTGACGTCTTAGGCCGAGGCCGAGTGCGCATGATCTACCCCCTGAAGTACTTTGATGGAAGGCCGGCCGAGGGCAGTCCGAGGACGACCAACCCTGCCTAGGCCGAGCGTGACCTGATGCAAAGGTGGCATTCCTAAGGCTTCAGCTTCCTCTTGCTCTTGCCCAACTAGGTGGGCCTTGGAACGGTTGGGCTGAGTCGTTATCCTGTTGGGCCGGATAACCCCATTCGCGGGTATCCATCATATATTTTGACTGATTTACGGATCACCACGCCTCCACCGGTTTTCTTGTGTGACAATCAATCTGCCCTATGCCTTACAAAAATTCGATGTTTCACAAAAATATGATGGTTGTATAAGTATACTTTGATGATATTCTTGTGGCAGGAAATAATGTCAAGCTGTGTTTGACATTTAAAAAGTACCTGGATGCTTGTTTTCATCTCAAGAATCTTGGACATGTCTCTTATTTTTTAGGCATTGAGTGTGCTCGCTCGCCGGTTGGTATGGTTTTGAACCAACAGAAGTATGTTATGGATATTATTCGGGAGGTCAATCTGTCAGGTTGTAAACCAGTTGATACTCCCTTGCTGGTTGCTCATAACTTGTCTCGCTCCACTAGCGCTGAGATTCGGGATCCTACAAAGTATTGACATTTTGTGGGTCGTCTTTTATATCTGACAATTACTCGTCCTGATATTTGTTATGCTGTACATACTTTATCCTAGTTAATGCAGGATTTGCGGTTAGACCACTAGAATGCGGCTTTACGTGTGATTCGTTACCTCAAGGGTCGTCCTGGCTAAGGCTTTTTTTACGCAGTGATAGTAATCTTGCTTTGACCACCTTTCAGATTCTGATTGAGCCAGTTGTCCTCTCACCCGTCGTTCTATCACAAGTTATTTTATTTTACTTGGTGGTTCTCCTATTTCTTGGCTTACTAAAAAGCAAACCACATTTTCACGTTCTTCTGCTGAGGCCGGATATAGGGGCAATGGCGAACGCCTGCACTGAGATACCATGGCTTCGTGACCTCTACTTGCTGCATTGGATGTTCCTTGTGTTGCTACTCCGAAACTCTATTGTGACAAGTCTGGTCTATTTATTGCTGCCAATCCGGTGTTCCATGAACGTTCCGAACATATTGACATTGATTGCCACATTGTTCGTGAATGTGTTCAACGTAATGACATTGTCACAACATACGTCCGTACGCATCTTCAGACGACAGATCTTTTCACCAAGGCGCTTCTTGGTCCGCTGTTTCAGCCATTATTATCCAAGTTGGACATTTATGATATTCATGCTCCAACTTGAGAGAGATATTGGTGTGCGTATATATTTTATGTGTATATTTTGTATAAGTCTCATCGTTTTTATCCCCGGGCTCTTCACTCATCGTTTGTAAACTTTGTATCACCCATATAAATATTTATGGGCATTTGTATCAAAGAACACACAATTTAAGTTCCAATTCTTCTTTAAAAATTTCGAATAGTTAATAATTTTTGAATGAATTGTTACGTTTTCAAGCTTGATTCCAAGCTGTGATTCGTAGCAACCCAATTAGCTGACTCACATATTCGAGTTATGCGTGTTTCGGTGTTACAATACCATAATATATAGAAAAATGCAAGGGGTACACCAAACGTATACCCCATATGCCCCCCACCCCCTCCTTGTTCACATAAATGGGTAAGAAATTTAAAAAAAATAAATAAATAAGTATTACCTCCGTCCCACTCTTTTTGTCCAGTTTTGATTTTTAGAACTGTTCATCTAAGCACTTTGATTCATCAAATTCTCTCAATGTGTAAGTCTAAAAATAGTCATGTGTGATCTTGTTTGATTTGTCTTAACATATAGATTATTAATATATAATTTTTATAATTTTTTAATATACAAATTACAAGATAAAATGGATTAAAGAAGTGCATTGGATGGTGTGCAAAAATGAAAGTGGACAAAAAGAGTGGGACGGAGGGAGTAAAAATCAAATACTCCGTAAAAATGAGTATTAAAGAAGAGAGTGATGTATATTTGGGATACACCTTTGGTGTACCCCTAGCATTGCTCTAATACTCCCTCCGTCCCAAATTATTTGTCACATTTGTATTCCTGTGGCAAAATATCAAGTTTTTTCAATTATTTTATTTACATATTGGTATAGAAATAAAAAATAAAATAAATTTACTACGCTTGCACGTGCCGGGGCGTGTTAGAATATAAATAACTATTCCTAGGCCACAACCATAAAAGCTTGAGCTTTTGGTTGAGTTGGTTACTTGACATGGTATCAGAGCTTTGATGGCCAAGAGGTCACGAATTCGAAACTCACTGCCACCCAGTTTAAAAAAAATTAAGGTTTCACGTGCAAGGCTCGAAAAAAAGACTACGCCTGCACGTGAGGGGGCGTGTTAGAATATAATTAACTGTTTCTGGGTCACAACCACAAACTTGAGCTTTTGGTTGAGTTGGTTCTTGACATTTACATATAAAAAAACTACATGAAAAGTTTTTCAAAATAAGAGGTGTCAAGAATATTTTATTTTATCAAATAACCAATGGAAACGTCGAAATAAACAAAAGTTCCCGCAACTATTATATTAAAAAAGCAAATATTGTGAATATTTAGGAACAGAGGAAGTATATAAGTAGGAGGGAGTTTCATACTGTATTTTTTATGTCTACAAAGTTGGTTGGAACATGATGACCCTAGTAAAGATCATGTTGGGTACAACAAGTACTTCATTATTATTGTCATTATAATAATTATATACCCGCACGGGTAGCCCAAGTGGCAAGCACTTGGTGAAGTTTGGAGAATGACCAAGGATCGAAATCTTGCAGCGACCGTTGTGGAGGCGACCACCTCTGAAAAATGGGGGGAGTCTCTGATGCGCACTAGGATATGGTCTAGCTAAGTGTTGTGCTTTGGTCACCGTGATTTACCTCCTCTCACAATCCCGTCGGGTCGGGGGTGAGGGGCGCCCAGGGTGAACGATTTCACCTTTTTTTGGAGAATTATAATAATTATATGATGTGCAGCTAAGCTAGCAGAGGTGATGGGGAAGGAACGAGGTGAGCAGTGAGTTCGCAGCAGAGTGGGAATCGGCGTGGCATCCGATCAGAGGGGCGTTTGTACGTATTTTTTTTATGTATGTGAACGTACGAGAGGTGCAAATTATTAACAAGTGAATTATCAATTAATTACTTAATTACACTAGCATATATGTATGGTCATAGATAATACACCAAAAAATATACCTCATTTATACATCACAGTTATGCACAAACATTTTGATGGTTTACACCGACACACGTATTGATGCGTTAACAAAAATTAATTTTACATCAACACAAAATGTTGGTGTAAACCTGCGGGATATAAATTGGAGTATAAATTTTGGATAGACATAGCTTAATCCTAATAATAATAATAATAAATCGAAGGACATTAATGTCGATATATACATCTAATGATTCCTCGGGATGCGTACTAGGAACAGCAGCAACCTTTTAACGTTTTTCCAGTCGATCCTGAGCTCTAAGCAGGAGGCCGGCAGGCAGCCTTTACCGAGGTGTGATACATATTTTGATAAAACTTTTTTTTCTTGGAATAATCATGGAAGGAATGTTGGAGATTTTACCGGAATAGAAATGAATATTGATAGAAAATAGTTTTATTTTATTATATAAAATATTTTAAAAATACTATTTTATCTAAATAATACTATCTCCGTCCCAAAAAGATTTACACGTTTTGACTAAAGTTGAAATTAAAAGAGAGATAATTTTGTGTTGACTTTCCAAAAATACCCTTGATGTGATGGGTAAAAGTAGGATGTGATGTGTAGATTATTAGAAAAAATGTATGATGTGATAAATAGAGTTTAAAAAAGTAAGGGGTAAAAGTGGTTTTTTAATAGAAATGGGTAGGAGATTGTGGGACGCAATTTTTTTGAAACGTGTAAATCTTTTTGGGACGGAGGGAGTATTTAAAATATATTTTATTTAAATATAAGTCAAATGTTGAAAATAGTTGACTGAAAAAAATTAAAACGAGACAAATACTCAGAGACGAAAATAATAGTAAGAAATGAAGAGAACAAAAAAAGTGTTTGGATTGATGGAAAATTGAAAGAACATGAAGAGAAAAGAAATCAAAAGGATTGGGGGGGATTTTTTTATGTGAGACTCATACTTAATTAGTTTTCTCACTCTTTGTATTTTCTCTTTAAAACAAACAAAAATACATATGGTTTTAGCTAGGTGTCTTTCTTCCTTGCATTCTTACTAATTTTCTTCCCCTTTCTCACTATTCAAACACTACCTTAGTGTTATCGATTATTTTGATTAGGGTTGTGCATTATTCAGTCCAAACTCGGACCGACCCAAAGACCGGCCAAAACCAAATCAGACTGGTCCGGACCGGTCCTAATTCAGTCCGGTCTCCGATCCATCAATTTTCATTATCCGGGTTCCGGTCCGGTCCGGTCCGAAGATCGATGGACCGATTATACGGGCTTTTATATAACTACTTTAGACTTTTAGTATATGGGCTTTACCATACACAAACCCATTACCTCAAATTATGGAATCCACCTTAATGCACAACCCTATCCAATAAGGAGTAGCTAGTAGCAAATCCACATACCTCTCTCTTCTCGCCGGCATAAAAATATCAAACGACAAACACTTTGTCAACTTTGATTCCGCCGAACATTTGGTCTTCATTCATTACCCTAATGAGCAGTGATATTACCGAGTAGCTATTTCCCATTTATTTTGTTTTTTTTTAATTTAAAACATAATGAAGTATGAAATTAAAATTGGATAGTAGTGATGGGCAGTGATGTTTCTCTTCAATTCAAAGTTTCAATTAATTGGCATATTCCCCTTATTCGGTCCTTATTCGGGTCGGTCGTCCGGACCGATCCAGTTTTTTCGGTCCGGTCCCGGTCCGGTCTTACATTTTGTCGGTCCAGTCTACGGTCTATTACTTTGCTCTTATTCGGTCCCGGTCCGGTCCTGGTCGGTCCGGGTTTAGATCGATGCACAGCCCTAATTTTGGTTACTAAAACCGGATGAGATTTGTAACAAACGTTATAAACGGGTTCGGAAGCTTGAAGTACAAGCTCATTCAAAGATTTTATAAATTCATTAACAGCAATTTGGAGGGGGCAAGCTCATTCGAAGATTTTATAAATTCATTAATGGTATGTTTGGGAACATGGATTTGGATTTTAAATCCGGATTTGACTTAAATTCCATGTTTGGGAAACTTAAGCATTTTGAATTTGGATTTGAATCAAATTCTTTACATTCAAAACAAAGCTTAATTTGAAATTCATGCACCTCCTCTAGTCATTTGAAATTCAGGATTTCAAATTTTGGAATTGAAATGCATGAATTGAAATGAAATGCTAGTTGCCAAACACTACCTAACAGTGTTATTTTTTTAGATCAAGTATTCAAATGCTATTAGGTAGTGTTTGTTACTATCATTTCATTTTAATATTTGCATTTTAATTCCAAAGTTTAAAATCTTGAATTTTAAAATAACAAGAAGAGATTTATGAATTTCTAATTGAGCTTCGTTATGACTTTAGCTTTATTCATTTGAGTTATAAACACATAGTTGGATGTTGAAAGAAACTGAAAGTAGAAAAGTAGAATGAATTAGAAAAGATTTGATAGAATTGAAAACAAATTTAAAATGTGTTGAAATATTTATTTTATTTTATACATTTCTTATTTTATTTAAAAAATTTATACTCTACTGTTTTCAATTTTTAATCTTCTTTTACTTTCTTCTATGCCATTATATTTTATCTCAAATTATAATTTTTGTGACTCATACTACCTTTGTTCTTAAATCAATATCAATTATATTAATTTTTATTTTTGAATTGTATGTCACTAATCTATGTAACAAAAATAAGGAGATAAATAAAGCAATGCTTTTTATTAATTTAGAAAGACAACCAATCATTCCCGCAAAAACTTTTAGATTTTTTTTTGTCTCAAGAATACTTAAAGAATTTTTTTACTTTTTAAATTTTTTTATTTTGTAATTGTCAAATAGAAAATTTTTATGCAACGGATGTAGCATATAGGGTACATCATATGCATATGTGAAAATTTAAAATATTGATGTAATCACACCATTATTGATGTATGAACATTTGTTTTTTTGTACCGGAGTAAATGTTTGGAACGTGCATTTCGTAAGAAAAGAGTTGATCCATATTTAAAATTTATGTAATGCTTAATAGAAGAAAATAGAATTTATTTTGGTTAAAATTTTAAAACATGATTTATGGTCATAATTTTAAGACGTTGACTATAACATATTTAAAAAAATTTAAAATTATCATGAATTATAAATTAATTAGTTTATGATAATCTATATTGGCTCTATAATAGTAACTAAAATTTATCTTGAAGACATGATTTTTTAACAAATTATGACAATAAATCAAATTTTGAATTTTATTGAGATGATGATAATGATAATAGTTGGATGTTGAAAGAAACTGAAAGTAGAAAAGTAGAATGAATTAGAAAAGTGTAAAAAGTGATAAAAACTGAACTGATCTCTATTAATCACAAGCAACGTATTTATACAAATACAAAGCGGGCTAGGTTACTAAGTGGGCCCGATAAACTATTTACAGTCCAAAACTACAAATATCCGCTAACACTCTCCCTCAAGTTGGCGCATGAAGATCCAGAATGCCCAACTTGCACATCAGAAAATCAAAACTGGGTTTCGCTAGAGGTTTGGTAAAAATGTCAGCTAACTGGTATCTCGTTGGGACGTATCTTGTCGAGACTTCATGCCGCTGGACACTCTCTCGAACAGTGTGACAATCAACATCCACATGCTTCATACGCTCATGAAAAACAGGATTCGCTGCAATGTACAACGCGGACTGATTGTCACAATATAATCTAGGAGGATATAATATAGGCACGCCCAAAGCAATAAGAATTCCTCGCATCCAACGAATCTCTACACAAGCATTTGCAATAGCCCTGTACTCTGCCTCTGCAGAAGACCTAGAAACAGTAGTTTGTTTCTTCGTTTTCCATGATACTGGAGACGTACCCAACATGATAAAATATCCGCTAACAGAACGACGAGACAATGGGCAGCTAGCCCAATCGGAGTCACAATACGCCGAGATCTGGAGATTACTGGTGGCGCTCAGAAATATACCTTGACCAAGATGACCCTTGATGTAACGAAGAACACGCATAGCTGCGTTCATGTGGTCAAGAGTGGGAGCCTGCATAAACTGAGATAAAACATGGACAGAGTAACAAATATCCGGCCGAGTGATAGTGAGATAAATCAGACGCCCCACAATACGGCGGTACCGCGCGGGGTCGTGGAGAACAGCCGCCGTTGACCGGCCAAGGTTGTGCGTCGTAGGTAGCGGCGTATCAGCGGGCTTGCATCCCAAAAGTCCAGCTTCCTGCAAAATTTCTAACGCATATTTGCGTTGACACAGCACCATGCCCGAAGCAGAACGAGCACACTCAATGCCCAAGAAATATTTAACCGGACCTAAATCCTTTAGTTGAGAACACTTGTCCAAATACCGCTTAAAAGAAGTGCATAAGGTAGAATTATTGCCTGCAACCAGAATATCATCAACATAAACCAAAACAGTGAGAATATCCGGGCCATGACTAAGAATAAATAGAGTATGATCCTTATGGGCCTGTTTAAAACCCCACTGGCGAAGAGCAGTGCTGAGTTTATGAAACCAGTTGCGAGGAGACTGGCGTAGCCCATACAATGATTTCCGTAACCGGCATACTTTCCCGGGAATGGAAAAACCGGGAGGCATGCGCATATAGACTTCCTCAATAAGATCACCATTCAGAAAAGCATTATTAACATCAAGTTGATGGACCTCCCAACCGCGCGCTACAGCAACAGAGAGTAAAATGCGTACCGTCCCCATTTTGGCTACGGGAGCGAACGTATCTGTATAATCTGTTCCGAATTCCTGATGATTTCCCAAAACCACAAGCCTTGCTTTATCACGTTCCTTCGTACCATCAGAGTGAAACTTCGTACGATAAACCCATTGACATCCAAGAGCTGTCCGATCCGGGGGCAGGTCAGTTACCTCCCATGTGTGATTATTTTCCAAGGCTGTGATTTCCAGTTGCATAGCATGTCTCCAATTTGCATGTTGCATGGCCTGTTTGAATGATGTTGGGACTTCGCAATAAGTCACTGCAGCTAGAAATCCACGGTACCTGTCATGTAATTTCTCATAATGAACAAAATTGTGGGTAGGATATCGAGTACCTGAAGACTTAGACGGAGCAATGCGAGGAACAACGGGAGTAGATGTCCGGGCAGTGTGGCAATAGTAATCGGAGAGCTTGGTGGGGGGTCTCCGATCACGGGTTGGGCGTGTAGGCGACGGTGGACTGTCCGGGGCAGACTCACCGTCGCTATCGGTTTGAGGTGGGGACTGCCCGGAGACTGCTGGGACGGATGCCGGCGATGTGGGCTGATCGGCGGCAGACACTGGTTGGACGGTGGGAAAGTCGGCGTGGGTGGGACGCGAAGAAGCCTCGGGAGACGAGGTTGGCGTAGTGGACAGTGCAAACGGGAAAACTGTTTAATCAAAAGAAACATAATGAGCATGAAAAAATCGGTGAGATTCAAGATCATATACACGCCAACCCTTAGTTCCCGTAGGGTATCCCACAAACATACATTTAAGGCTACGGGGGTGAAATTTATTTGGTGGACGTGGGGTAAGACGAACATAACACAAACAACCAAATACCCGAAGATGAGACACGTCTGGAGGTTTTGAAGAAAGTAGTTCAAAAGGTGATTTTCCCTGTAACAAAGGAGTGGGGGTTCGATTTATGAGATACACAGCAGTACGAACGCACTCACCCTAAAACTCAAGGGGTAAGGATGCCTGAAACATTAGTGAACGAGCCACATTAAGAATATGCCTGTGTTTGCGTTCCACACGCCCATTTTGTTGCGGGGTGTGAACACAAGAAGTTTGGACAAGAACCCCCATACTGGTATAAAACTGACGCAGATGTTTATTCACAAACTCAGTACCATTGTCTGTGCGAACAATTTTTATAACTTTCCCAAATTGAGTTTGAATCATTTGAAAAAATTGTTTCAGACAACTGGTAACCTCTGTTTTGTCAATAATGAGGAAAACCCAAACAGCGCGAGAATAATCATCAACAATGGTGAGAAAATAATGTGAACCAGTAGACAAACATGGAGAATAAGGGCCCCACAAATCACAATGAATTAAATCAAACAATGCATCAGCTTTATTAGTACTCTGGGAAAAACTAGATCGAGTTTGTTTGGAAAAGAAACAAATGTCACATGACTGAAAATTTTTAATTTCAGCCGTGCTTTTATTAAACGGAGGTAAAGATAAAACTTGGGGTGATGGGTGACCAAGACGCTGATGCAACAGGGAGACGGATTCAGCTGTGGACGCTTGGGCAGAAGGAGAAAAGACATAAACTCCGTTGCGCACTTCACATCGTCCAATCTGCGTCTTCGAAGTTCGGTCCTGTATCACACAAAAATGGTCATCAAAGAAAACATGGCAATTAAGAGAGTTGACTAAACAACTCACAGAAATCAGGTTGCATTTTAAATTCGGCACATGGAGCACATTATTTAAAATCAAAGTCGAGGAAAGGTGCACTCGTCCACACGAGTTTGCCACGACTCGTGCTCCGTAAGGCAAACTAATTGTGCAAGGAGCTACGGGTTTAATGTCTGTCAGATACGAGGAATCTCCTGTCATATGATGAGAGGCCCCACTGTCGACTAACCATTCACTCGAAGTGGGACGAAACATACCTTGCAACTTATCAGGAGTGGAATGGGATGCTTCTAGCATGGAGAAAAGACGCGCGACTTGTTCGGATGATAGTGCAGAGAGAGAGGAGGATGATTCGGCTGCTGCATGGGCTGACGGGCCTGCCGTTCCTCCGTGCTGCCTGACGGCAGTAGGTGTCGGCTGTGCTGCTGTTCGGCCGCCCCTGTTGCCGCGACCTCCCCCTCGGCTAGGCGACTGGCGGCCACGTCCCCTGCCCGAATTCGGAAATCCAATGATCATATAACAGCGATCAACAGTATGCCCCGATTTTCCACAATGAGTGCATTGATACCCGTTTGAGGTTGCTCGAGTTGTAGCAAAGGCCATGGCATCCGTGTGGTCATCTCGAGCACGAACAGCGTTTTTATGTCGTTCCTCTTGGGTGATTAAATAGAACGCCTTGTTGAGATCCACCAAGGGCTGGGTTCCAAGAATTTGGCCGCGTATGCTCCCGAACTGTTCGTCATCTAAACCCAAAAGAAACTTTCGAGTTTTTGATTTTTCAGCCCGGTCCTTCAACTGTGTCGCTGCCTCACACTTGCATCCACATGTTGGATCATCCATTCCATATAATTTGTTCCAAATAGTGACAAATTGATTGTAATACACAACCACTGTTTGACCTTTCTGATGGAGATTTTGCAATTCATTTTCCAACTGATAGATATGGGGCTCATTAACCGTGCTATAACGAGCTTTCACATCTGTCCATAATTCATGAACCACAGTATGGGAAGCAATACTGGGTTGAATTGTTTCATCAACACTGTTAAAAATCCAACTGCAAATCGTAGAATTATTTGCTTCCCAAGCCTCAAGTTCCATGGGATCTGTCGGCTTAGCCATACCAACAGGAGACAAAAAACTGGCCTTGATACGACCCTTCAAGGCATTAACAATAGTCTTTTCCCACGTATCAAAATTATCGCCTTTCAAAACATGTTTCGTGAGAGCGTTACCTGGGCCCTCGGAAGGATGAAGATTATACTCAGTCGAAGGATCATGAATCAATCGGGTTTTCTTTGTGGTAGACGTCATGACGGATCTTCGAAGCTTGACACAAAAGGACCAAACCGAGACAAATTCTCAGTCGCCGTGCCGCTTCTGCAGAAGAATCGCCCAGGGAGATCGCCGAACACACACTAGTTGCCGACGAGGGAGACGACCGGCGTGAGTCAGTCGATCGGTATTACCACCGAAAAAAAATCAAACGTATCGTGCCCAGGGTTTTGGCTCTGATACCATGTAAAAAGTGAAAAAACTGAACTGATCTCTATTAATCACAAGCAACGTATTTATACAAATACAAAGCGGGCTAGGTTACTAAGTGGGCCCGATAAACTATTTACAGTCCAAAACTACAAATATCCGCTAACAAAAAGATTTGATAGAATTGAAAACAAATTTAAAATGTGTTGAAATATTTATTTTATTTTATACATTTCTTATTTTATTTTAAAAATTTATACTCTACTGTTTTCAATTTTTAATCTTCTTTTACTTTCTTCTATGCCATTATATTTTATCTCAAATTATAATTTTTGTGACTCATACTACCTTTGTTCTTAAATCAATCAATTATATTAATTTTTATTTTTGAATTGTATGTCACTAATCTATGTAACAAAAATAAGGAGATAAATAAAGCAATGCTTTTTATTAATTAAGAAAGACAACCAATCATTCCCGCAAAAACTTTTAGATTTTTTTGTCTCAAGAATACTTAAAGAATTTTTTACTTTTTAAATTTTTTTATTTTGTAATTGTCAAATAGAAAATTTTTATGCAACGGATGTAGCATATAGGGTACATCATATGCATATGTGAAAATTTAAAATATTGATGTCATCACACCATTATTGATGTATGAACATTTGTTTTTTTTTGTACCGGAGTATATGTTTGGAACGTGCATTTCGTAAGAAAAGAGTTCATCCATGTTTAAAATTTATGTAATGCTTAATAGAAGAAAATAGAATTTATTTTGGTTAAAATTTTAAAACATGATTTATGGTCATAATTTTAAGACGTTGACTATAACATATTTAAAAAAATTTAAAATTATCATGAATTATAAATTAATTAGTTTATGATAATCTATATTGGCTCTATAATATAGTAACTAAAATTTATCTCGAAGACATGATTTTTTAACAAATTATGACAATAAATCAATTTTGAATTTTATTGAGATGATGATAGATAATGATAATAGTAATAATAATAACGGCTAGGTTCTACTACCTCCGTTCCAGAGTATTTGTCCACTTTCATTTTTACACACCATCCAATACACTTCTTTAATCTATTTTATTTTGTAATTTGTATATTAAAAAATTATAGAAATTATATATTAATAATCTATATGTTAAGACAAATCAAACAAGATCATATATGACTATATTTAGGCTTACACATTGAGAGAATTTGATGAGTCAAAGTGCTTAGATGAACAATTCCAAAAGTCAAAACTGGACGAATACTCCGGGACGGAGGGAGTCGTAGTTATGGAAGCTACTGTACCCCTATGGTGCTCCGTTCATAAAATTGATCAATCCTCCCTAACCCTCTGGTAAACACCACCCCCCCCCCCACCTGCACCTAGGCGGGGTAAGAACCATCAATTTTAAAAACAGAGCACCGTAGGTGTGCGTAGGAAGACTGTGGCTTCCGTAGCTACTGGAATCCAGTGGCCACGAAACTAGGCCATAATAGTAGTAGTAGTAGTAGTAGTAGTGATAATAATAATAATATACATAAATAATTTCTTAAAGATATGGTTGAAAAAATTAAGAAGAAATTAGAAGAAACTTATTGATGAAAAATTGTAAGGAACTAGAAAAAACTAAAAAGAATTGAAAAAGAGAATTGAAAAGAAACTAGAAATAATTGAAAAAAAACTAAATAAAATTGGAAGAAATTTGAATGAGTTAGAAAATAAGTAATAATTAAAAGTAACGCTCAAATTAACAGAACCTTAAGGTAGTGTTTGACAACTATGATTTCATTTCAATTCATGTATTTCAATTCCAAAATTTGAAATCTTGAATTTCAAATCACAAGGAGAGGTGCATGGATTTAAAATTAAACTTTGTTATTAATGAGAATAATTTGATTCAAATCTAAATTCAAAATTTGTAAGTTTCCCAAACATGGAATTTAAGCCAAATCCGGATTTGAAATCCAAATCCATGTTGTCAAACATACCATAAAAGAATTTATCTCAAATCAAAATCCAGATTTCAAATTTTATTCTCAAACATGTCATTATTCCATTCTGAAAAATGGATGTAAGATTGGAATGTGGAATGAAACATTGGAATGTGGGCTACGCATCTTCCAATGTTCGAAATCTAACATTCGAATGTTAAATTTTAGAGCTTCTAAATTCATGAAACATTTGAATGTTTTGGTCTTAAACATTCAAGCATTTACCCTGAATAGACACACTGGTTCCCAACCAAAAACTATAGCATTCAAATATTTCAACCAAACATTTGAATAAGCCATTGATAGTAAAGAAAACTTAAAAAACCAGAAAAAATATGTATCAAACATTTTACTGCTGTTGGATGAAATAACCAAACCTTTTTTTTCAAAGGTTAATTTCCAAATCTTAAAACCTAGCTTATTCACAATAAATATCCTGTTTTTTTTTGTTTTGTTTGAATATTTACAAGATAGACATGAGAAATTTACAGAGAGACAAACTGCACAAACTAAAAACAATATAATGAGAAAAGATTCCAATGGCTAACTGAGATCAATTTGGACACGTTCGGGATTTGCCCTTTCAGTTTGGTCTGAAGGGAGGGCAACCCCGAGCTGCCCTTTATCGCCTGCCCCAAAGGCGTAAAGCTTGCCCGATTCAGTTAGGGCAAATGTGTGGGCATTCCAATATATGGAATTGGTCAGACTTATCTGTACAACCCTCTCCTTCACCTGTTTCAGTGATGTCACTAGCTCTGGGCTTAAGATGTTTGAGTGTCTATTTTCCTGTGATTCAGAGTTAGTTCAATTATAATCCAGACAATACAGAGGTTGTTTCCAAGAAACCCCCCGACTCAAACGTACTTTGAAGGGCAAACTAGTCGTCATAATGAAAAGTTTAATATTTCTGTCATTCTACTACCTTCGTCCCATTGGACTTTTAACTTTTTACTTATTTCAGTCAAACTGGACGAGCGTTGATTATCCATTCAATTAAAATTTCATTGCATGTTAATACAATGAAATATTTTTTGAAAGTTTTTTACAAAAATAAATCTATGAAAACCCTTTTTGTACCAAACAAGAACATTTCCTTGAGGGTCGAAATTCGAGCAAAATGACACTCAAGTTACAAAACTGTTTGAACAAAAATGAGCTAAAGACTCCTAGCCATCAACATTTAAAGTTTTTGTCCTAAATTCTCTTGGTCATCAACATTTAAACTTATTGTTCAGTGCTAATTCACTAATTTAGCTCGCATAATAATCCGAGAAAATTCAGCCATATCAAATGGTCAAATACGAAAATATCACGTTACGAGAGAAAAATAGGGTGTTGCTATATCCACCCCATTATGACCGAGTCCACTCCCTTTCTGTTAAATGGACAAATTTGTCCTTAGAAATTAGCTATAGCATCTAATATCCTTCTCTGTGTTTCAAGGGCAAAATTGTCCATTTAACCATAAACGGAACGGATAGCAACACCCAGATTAAAAAAAAGCACGAACATTAGAAAACGGTAAAAGACAGACCTGCCCCTCGGCTGCAACGGCATTGTGTCCAAGACTAGACGATTCTCCACAACCAAACGAATAGACACTCCCATCATCAGAAACCACAAATGTAGTGTAGTCCCCCGTGGCAACATGGACCGCTTTAATGTGACTGAGGGCTTCCACAACCTTAGGAGCCGTTTCACAGTCCTCATTCCCATGACCCAAACACCCGTAACGGCCCCAACCCCAAGTGCACACCCTCCCATCTCTCCCCACCACAGCTGCATGCCATGCCCCGGCTGCAACTACAACCGGTTGAAGATTCAAAGTTTGGAACTTTTCAATCAACCTTGGGACCTTTTCATCTGACCGCGTGCCGTGACCAAGCTTTCCACCCAAACCACAACCAACAGAGTATACAGACCTAACAAATCACCATATTCCATAAGCTTTTTAGTAAATGTCTACCCCCTCCATTCCTGAATAATGGGGTATTATGACTTTTTAGTTACATTATATTTTTATATGAATGTGGACAAAGACAAACATGATGTTTACATTCACTTGATTTTTAATGTATCTAGGAAGTCATAATGGACAGTTATTTAGGAACGGAGGGAGCATTCGTGTTCAAGAAAATATTAAAAAGCTACTCCTTACTAATATGTGGTGTAATTCCTTAGAGAAACGATTTAAAAAGTTTGGATGCTTTGATTCCTTTTTTTTCACGACTCTTATGTTACTTCCACTTTATGTTATTCCTTACTAATATTTTTTCCCACTTGTGGGTGCTTTCCGGTCACCGATAGAAGCATTAGATCATCAATCTAAGGCTTCCTTTGGCACTAGCTTTAACATTTTCAAATTCAATTTTCACATTGAAAAAGTTATTCGAAACGCTAACTCTAATCTCAAATGTTGATGATCCTAAATGAAACCTAAAGTGCATAATAGTCATAAAAAAAGAGAGCTCACATGGCACCACTAGGTTGACAAGCCAAAGCAAGGAGGTAGCAATATCCTGCTGCAATCTGCACCACCGGTACATTTTCAAGTGCCCCAAGCAACGGGCGAGGCTCCAAATCAGTAGCCTCCGTTTGGTGACCGAGTCTACTTTCCTTCCCCCAACAAAATGTGTAAACCTGCCCTTCCCTAGACAACACAGCCGTGAAGAAGTTTCCGATCGCGGCTTGTACAACAAAGATGCCTTTCAAAGACTCTACCAACTGTGGGGTAGCCACTGTTTTATTCCCTCCAACACCGTAATCAGATTCGCCAAACAGGTCCTTCCCAAAAGCATAAACCCTCCCGGCATCACTTATTAGCATCGTCCGCCCCGATCCCACTGCTGCTTGAATGATGCGTACCCCTTGCAGAGATCTGCACACAGAGTCCACAGACGATTATACCTGTGTGCGTACAAATCTAGTTGTCATCTGTGGTGTCAAAGTTGGTGTTATTCTAGCATTTTTGCTAGCATTTATTTAGCTACTCTGGTCTGCCTGGTTGATTGATTACAACAAGGCTACAAAAAAAAAAAAATACTCCATAATTCATTTGAACCTAATGATGTGGGGCCTGCACTCTTCCTCGGTTGTTCCGCGTCCAAGCTGTCCAGAGCTATTAGAGCCGAACGCATACACAGCTCCTTTGGAAGTCACGGCAATACTATGGCCGGGACCCGCTACTGCTTGTGAAGACTCTCGCCGTGAACATGTCTCCCCAGCCAGCAAATATCTTAGGACAAGTTTCCAAGATCCCCCACACCTTCGCTTTAACTCTCCCCTCTCCTCTTCTGTCATGGGTTTAAATATAGCTCTCTTATGGCACATGTCTAGAGCTGCCAGCTCAGCCAAAGAGAGCTCAAAATCAGGGGGGAAATGCGCGGGTTGCCTGAAGAAAGAGCAAGTGGCCTGCGAAACCCACATCATAATAAACTCAAATCAGCAGAAATATCAATTCCAAAAGACAAGTATGGCGAGCCTTGGATTGCAATGAATGGAAAAGAAAGAACTTGCCTCTAGTGCCGCGAGGTCTTGTGGGTCCAGGTTACACCCGGTGAGGACATGAAGGACAATGGAGGGATTTGCAGACAATGGGAACTCCCCGGGACAAGTGCTTCCGAAACAGTGCCTTTGTTTCTTTGGAAATGGTGGGGCGTGGGAGGTGACAAGAGAAGCAATCGGCTGCTCGGAAATGTTACAATATTGAACACTTGGGGTCCCCCCCGCGGCGGCATCCATGGGAACTGATAATCAGAATCAGCTTTCAAAATCTCAATTATAACCTCAAGAATCGCTTCTAAGAATTCCACCAGGACGCAACAACTGGACCTTCTAATTTCTGCTACCTGAATAGCAGAACGAGTTTGAAAGACCGGAAAAAACACTGTCCATATCATCATTCAAATGCAACTTATTACCTCATACTAGTAAGAGTTGATAGAATTTATCAACTGCAGCTTCAAACCTACAAGAAGTCAAGAACAGTAAACCATAATCACCAAAAATACATCTCAGTTCAGTCTACTCACAACAAATCAACTGATCATACAATGCTAGACAACCGAAAATCAAAACAATGCCCTCTAACACTACTAAATTGATACCCAATAAGTGATCAATCAATCCGATCAAACGATGTAAAACTCGATAAATAACATCTCTTAACTATCATATATTCAAAAGCAGGCAGCATAAACACAGCTCAGACAAGAAACCCATCTGAGGAGGTTATAGATGCATAAAAGGCAAGTAAAACCGGTGCGTGAAGAATACCAATCTTTCCAAATATTTTACACCCAGAAAAGAAAGGAATTTCCAAGTCTATGGTTTAGTACTCATGAAACACTGAAAAGCACACACAAACCATGCCAGAAATGAATCCACCATCACAAATAAAAATTTGATCTTTGGCGATCCACAGTTCAAAAACATCATCAATTCATCATCATCAAGTAATCCACACACAAAAAAAACAAGAGAACACACATTAAAACCCAAAAATAAAACATGGGTATCCATCTAATGATTCTATGCATTGCGATCATCACAGATCCAAGAAACAGAATTTCAAAGGGACAATTGTTTTTTATACATTTTAAACAGAGACCCCCGAGATTCCTCAAAACCCATGCCTGCGATGAGTCTCAAAAGAAAGAAGACATCTAGCGCGTTTGTTTGGGAATTCCGCCAAATATTATCTGCGATTTTATATGATCAGCACAAGGTGTGTATCACTCGGATCAAAGGGTCAACGTAAAATTTGGGACTTGGAGGAGAAGAAGGTTGAGAGAGGGAGAGAAAGTTAAATACTCCATGAAAGATGAATGATGGGAAGAATTGTGTGTGTGGGGGTGTGTATTATTATCGTGGTCTTTATTTTTCTCCCAGGTGAGGGAGGGATGGATTGAGTTGAACCGGAGAGGGATGATGATGATGATGATGATGATGATGATGTTTCTCTTTCTGCCACTGCTTATTGTACCACTTTGCGTTAACACGAGTTTCAAGCACACGGAAATTTGTGCACTAATTAACTCCCATTTTTTAGGTAAAAGAATCAAAGAACAATGAATCATGGGTGCCTTCAAAAAACAAACAATGATTCATGTGTCACTATTGTGTTTTTTACCCCTTCCCTGTTCCTTTTTTCATTAAATATATTCATGTATAAATATAAAGAATAAATTATATAAAAGGTCCACAGTTATATGTCGTTTTACATATTTAGTCCCTACATATCAAATATTACTAATTTAGTCCCCAATTATTATATTCATTTCCACGAATGGTCCTTTGTTAACATTTCCGTTAAGAACGTGGATAAAATTGTATATTCATACTTCTCTATCTCCTCAATTAAGCTTTCTTCATCTTCTCATACTCTTTCCCAAACTCGTCGCTGAGTTTGAAGCTCTTAAACCCAAAATTTAAATGATCGTTCCTCCAGTTAGACAAACAATTGAGAGAAGAGTGATGATTTTGGTTTAGGGTTCAATGCTAGAAACTCAGCGACGGGTTTGAGAAATGAGTACAAGGGAGGAGAAAGCTTAATTGAGGAGAGAAAGGAGTGTGAATTTATAATTTTATCCACGTTTTAATGAAAATGTTAACAAAGGAACATTCGTAGAAATAAATATAATAATTGGGGACCAAATTAGTAATATTTGATATGTAGGGACTAATTATGTAAAACGACCTATAACTGGGGACCTTTTATGGAATTTACTCAAATATAAATATTAATAGTCAAAATACTACTCCATCCGTCCTAAAACTTTCTTCCCACAGCACTATTCCAACTTCACGGGAATTTATATTTATTTGTGTTTTTTCATGGCTATATGATAAAATAAAATATTCTTGTCACCACTTGTTTTGTTGAACTTTTGATGTAGTTTTTAAATATGTATGTTTTATTTTTTATTTCTATACCAATATTTAAATAAAATAGATTGAAAAAATTTGGAATTTTTCTTCGTTTTGCGAATCGGGAAGAAAGATATAGGACGGAGGGAGTACAATATATATATCGTAAAAAGTTGAATGAGAAGATCAATTCGAATCGAGGAAGTAACTCTCAGTCTCACCCCATGTCTTGGTAGACATATAAATATTTAAATTTAAAACGTTTGAAATCATTTTATTCTTTTAATGAGGTCTTCAAATAGTAAACTTGTGAGTTTTGTGATATTTTTATTTGTGGCTCTAACAATTCAAGACACGTGATAATCTATACTCCCTCTGTCTCATTTTAAATTGCATGTTTGCCTTCTTCGTCCCAAAATAAGTTGCATGTTACTTGTTATCGTAAACTTTTAAAAGTGAAATACCTAAACTACCCCTAAAATAAGTCACTCTTTTCCGCCTTATCTTCTCATTCATCGTCACCCCTCCTAAAAAGTAATAGCAATTTCAGAAAATCAACTCTAATTTTTCTTTTCCTTAAATATGTTCAAAAGTAAAAACAGGCAATTTAAAACGAGACGGAAGGAGTATGACTCTAACACAATATATTTAACAAAACATAGAGAGATTATGAACAGTGATTTTTAGTGATAATTTCGTATCGTTGATAACACACTACATTCAACAAAATACAAATTAATATTTCCATCTATTGTGGATCACCCTCCGTCACCAACTACCACTACACCGCCAAACACCCTCATTGTCAGTCACCCCATATATCACTCTTTAAATTATGATTTTGAATATCTCTAAACAGCATTTTATATTTTCAAAACTCCTATTATATCTCCAAAAATCACCAAACGTACTCTTAGGTGTTAATCTATAAAGCCTATTTGCTGCAAGAATCTAAAGCCTGTTTTATAGAAAATTACTTTCGGGTATCCTCGGTTTTCTAGTAATAAGAAGTCCTATATTATCTAAAATATACTTTGGGTACTCTCAATTTTCTAGTAATAACTCTCAAGTCCCACATTCTACAGTATAGTACAGAATTATTAAAGTTTGTGATATTATACTCCAATGGTACATCCCGTTTATTTAGGCGCTACGAATTAAAAATTCCTTTGCTTTGACAAATTGAAAATTTTAATTTAAATGTAATAAAATAATAATTATCAACACCAAGGTTCCCATGACATTGGAACCCAATGTCATTCCCATGACATTGGAACCCAATGTCATGTGAACCTCATCCAATTACCAATGTAATGTTTAGTATTTGTCAAAGTACCAGAATTTTTAATCCTAACGGCCAAATAAATACTCGTAGAATGTACCCTCTATTACTAATTTTAAAAATCCCTAGTATATATTTCGAATAATGTGAATTGTGAAACATGAGAATTCTTACAAAAAATGAAGAGTAATTTTCTGCACATTTTAACCCTTCAACTAAAGCTCAAACAGTCAAACCATCTCGTATTCTTTTTTTATTTTTTATTTTTGAAAACCATCTCGTGTTTTTTTCTCTAAAAATCTTTTATAATCCCTCCCTTTTGCTTCCATGGGGTGACGTAACCGCATGACCGACATGAGTCTTGGCTAAGATTTTTCCTCTTGCCCTTCCCTCCACTTGACCTCAAGAAAAAATAAATTTGCTAACTACTTCCCCAATTCCAATCTAAATTGCACGTTACAGTTTCTTAATTCAATTTATTTAAAACTTATTGTATTAAAATTAAAATTATACATTTAAAATTACACCAAAAAATCTACAAACAAAGAAATAATATGCGTATATTATTGACAAAAATAGCCAATATAGTAAAATTTTGAACATGTAAATAATAAACATGACTTAGGGCTTGTTTGAGAATAGCATTAGATTAATGTTAGCATTTTAAAAAGGTTATATACCAACAACGTTTAGCGTTAGCATTTTCAAAATAATCTACACCGTTGAAATTTTATCCAAAAATGCCAATGCTAATCTCTAATGTTATTACCAAAGATGCCCTTAAATTAGAATGGAGAGTAAAACGTAAGAAAATATACGTAGTTTTCGTTGGCATTTTTGTTTCCCCAACATTTTAGATCCAAACACACCCCAATGGGAAAAAAAAGTACAACCTACCTAAGCACTCTAAAATTGTTGTGAATATATGATCTGATAAACCTATTTATCAAATTACAAAATTCTCTTGTGTGAAGTACTCCCTCCGTCCTATATCTTTCTTCCCGTTACGCAAAACGAAAAAAAATCCCAAGTTTTTTCAATCTATTATATTTAAATATTGGTATAGAAATAAAAAATAAAACATACATATTTAAAAACTACATCAAAAGTTCAACAAAACAAGTGGTGACAAGAATATTTTATTTTATCATATAAGCCATGAAAAAACACAAATAAATATAAATTCCCGTGAAGTTGGAATAGTACTCTGGGAAGAAAGTTTTAAGACGGAGGGAGTAATAACAATCATTTGCCAAAAAAAACAGTACAAATCATCAATCTCCTTTTCTTTTCTTGCCTTTACGCCCCGAATCTGTATCTTTCTGCTTTCTCTTCATCCCGCCTTTTGAAGCTCGTTTTCGTCCCTGAGATATTAAAAAAACGGAGAGATTACATGGATGGTTAGCCAAGAACTTCAATACTTTTTCTCCTCTGTATCACTTTCAACCATACAATTACATTTTTCTTAATCCTCGTGCCAGGTCGAGTTTGGTTTACAACAAACTTGTTTTTGAACTCTTTGCAACAAATAGCCAAACAGCTGACATAAACAACTAACACTAACATAAGAAGGCTGTAAGATATAGAGATGCAGTGACATGTTCAGACCACCTCAACTTGTTTAAAATATGGAGTAGATAGTTTTAGACTAGAGTGTTTTTTAAGAGTTGTACCTTGTTAAAAGTAAAAAATTGTTAACTCATCAAAATGGACTCCTTGAATGGGATAGAGGGAATAGTAATTAAAAATAACAAGCCTTTTTTCCTTGGGTTAGCATTTCTAGCAATAATGAGAGGAGAGGACAAAAAAAAGTTAATAAGAGTTTGTAACAATACCTCTGCAGAGAATGTTCTTAGAGGGTCTCTTGACTTTCTAAATTTACCATTAAAGCCTTTGCGGCGGGGAGCACTATCATTCCCCATTGCAGCTCTAGCAAGTTTTACAATCTTGCTAGCTTCATGCGTTGTTGGGTCAATTAGATATTCAGGCACATCACGCAGGTGAGGAGCAGGGGCCTTCTTACTGAGGGTTTTGTCATGTTTCAAAAGATCTTGACATGTTAAAAAAAGTAAGTGTGAGCAAAATCATTACAAGTTCAGTAAATGCCAACTAACTGTAGAGTGAAATATTCATACCCAGGTCTTGAGGATTCTCTTGAAAATGGGCTTTCAACCTGGACAGAATTAGCACAGCCAAATAAATTAAATGGTACACATGAGCAACACAGATGTTCAACTAAGAGACAACAAAATGCAGATTGATCATGAATATAAAATGGGAGAATTAAAATGCTCAAGTGGTTGGCACACCAACATTCACCCCTTCTTCCCCCCACCCACTGTCCCTCCAAATATCCAAAATAGGACAAAAGAACCACAAAGGAGGTTTAACATGGCAACTCATGTGCTTCAGAACTAAGAGAAGAATGCTCTATCATTAACTAAGTCCTCTATGTAACTCATTAACCATCAAAATGTACTTCGACAATGTCTTGTTTGCTTTATATGTGCAATTTTAAGTGTAATCACCATGGATACTTGGACGTCGCTTTAGACTTATAAGCACATCTTTCTTGTTTTATCATCACTTTGTAAAGCATATTTGGTCCTACATATGATGGTGTTAGGTATTAAGGGAAGACTTGACACACACAAATTTAAAAAAGACAAGCAATAATATTCCTTGCTATTCAATCACTGCCTTACTATAATTCCAAATAGAGATGGCAAATCGGTCAGTCAGTTTGGGGGGTCTGATCACTCTGGGTTCGGGTTACATCAGGTTCAGGTAAATTCAAGTCCAGGTTGAGAACTAAATGTTCATGACCCAGTGTCGTGTCATCAGGTTCGAGTCAACCCAACGAGTTATGAGATTTATTTTTAGAATATTTAATTTCACACTAGGACTTGCATTTTGCACTAAAAAAATACGGAGTATAACATATTAAATCGGTTTGACCCATTTTGATCCATTTTTAGCCAGTCATTTTGATTTTGTTGGGTCTATTTCCAATTCCAATGCTTATAGGGTTGTATCATATACCTGCCCTCTAAAAATTATACAAGTTTATTGCTAGTTCATCTAGAAATTCAAAATATGGAGTTTTGTGTTTTCCGTATTTCCAGGGAAGGGTCATTTAGATTAAAGGTATTAAAATATATGTTCATTTTTCAACTTTCTCATTGCACAAATTGAAGCCAAGGGCTTTTCAAAAGCAGCCTTGATATGAATGTAGGGGTATACTCCACTTCTGTGACTTCACTAATTGTTGTTTTTCATTCCATAATAATTAACTACTGCCTAGCAGAATAGCAGTCATGACAGGTAAGTGGAGGAACCAAACGACACCTTGTTTGGTTGAAGGATTTCAGTGACATTTGCGTTATGAATTTACTAGTATGTTAGTTGTTTGGAAAAGGAGGTCAAATGAATAAATTAAACACCATCTCCGTCCCAATATGTTGTGACCACTTTGGCTACACACCGAGATTAATGAAGTGAAAACTGTGTGGTTGAGGTTTATGTAGGGAAAGAAATCATATGGACCATGTAATGCCTTCTATAAATAGAAACATGCAGAATAAATTGAAACGATCCATGAAAGACACAAGAACAAGAAATTGGGCTAGAGGAAGTACATGATTTAACAAAGGAGAATTTTACTTCCATTGGTTTGTCCATCATTCACGACAATGGGGAGTTAGATGGAGATATTGTTCATCGCATTGGAGCCGCTAGGACAAAGGTCACAAAGTAAAAACTTGCTTTAGGTGTCCTTTGCAACAAGAGGATATCGATAAACCTGAAAGGGAAGTTTTACGGTTTTACCGGGCAATGATCAAGCCGGCTATTTTTATGGAGCAGGGTGTCAAGCGGTGAGCCGGAGAAGAACACTCACATTCAGAAGCTACAAGTGGCATAGACGAAGATACTAAGGTGTGCGCGTGGTGACACGGAAGACGGGAGTGGTCTCTAACTCTCTGTGGGGAATAAGCTACGGCAAGCTAGATAGATGGTTTCGGCACGAACAGATGAGAAGTATGGATGCCCATTGAGAAGATGTGAGAGGCTTGAGGTAAGAGGCGTAAGGAGTGGTAGAGGCAAACCTAAGAAGAGTTGGAATTTGGAAAGAGGTGATTATACACAGGACTTACAACTTCAGGATTTTAATGAGGCCTTACAGAGGAGCGGCTCGAGGTCTGGGATTAGGGTGGTAGGGTAAACCTTTGAACCTTACTCTGTAGTTTTGCATGTGTGCTTCGTGCCTAAGAGCTTGTTCTCTTCATATGATCTAGTTTTATTAAGGCCGGGTTTAATTTGGTTTGATCTAGTTATATTTAAAGTTGTTTCAGATCTGACCTGATTCCAATAAGATTAAATACAAAGTAATAAGAATAAGTGGAAGAGAACAAGCTCAAGTTTGTAATTTCTGCAAGTGTGCTTGTTTTTGTTTGCGCTCTTACTTTGCTCATGTTACTTTCCTTTGTTGTGCTTGTGTTTTGAGTAGAGGGTGACTTGAAAACAACCTCTCTACTTTCCAAGTAGGTGAAATTTTATTAGGTCTGCTTTCGTTGTAAGTTTGTAGACCTAATATGACATAGAAATCAAATGCTTTATTCAATCAATATACCTACCTGCCTAAGTGATGAAATTTGACCTACAACACCCCAGTAAGTTCCAACAAATGGAAGTGCTGAAACTGTAACTACATAAACATTTAGAGTGCTAAGTAATCACTTTAGAAAAGAAAATCAAATTTATAAAAACAAAGGGGAGAAAATTGTTGGAGTAGATTATACAAAAAAGGAAACAAAGCATGTATCTAAAAGAGTGGTGATGTGTTTGTGGTTGTGCATCCCTTGAAAAAAATGTAAAAGAGGAAAAAAACAAATCCAGAGAGAACTAACTTTTGAGAATTAAGAATCTCATTCCTCAGATCTTGAGCACGTGCTTCTTTTACGGAAAGTTTTGTAACACTCCTCGCCACATCCTGTGATGTTCCCATTTTTTAAGATATCAATAGTAATACCAAAATTTATAGCATTTGGACAATTATCACAGGTTAGAGGATTTGGATGGTTTTTAAGAAATTTCACAATAAAAGTCTCTTAGATTTGCCAAGGAATAAAGAACATTGAACAGTCACTTACCTCAGCTCTATATCTCAAAGACTCTACTGCATCCTTAGTGAGATATGGAAAGGGAGCAATAAAATTTGAGTTGTCATCATTTTCCCTTAATAAAGATCTGACCTCTTGAAACATTTCTGCTTCTTCTGGAGAAACCTGTTTGAGAACTGAAAGGTCTAAAAATTGAAGAATCGAAAAGATGTTTGACTAATAAATGGTAGCTATTAAAACTGATAAATTGAATTGAGGCTAATGAGAAAAGCAAGGGGATTCGAGAGTCCATAAAGCTTGAGATTGCATTACATATATCTCCTCAAATACTTACAAGGGAGACAGATGCACCAGTATTGTATGCTCTCCCTGTACGTCCAATACGGTGAACATAGCCTTCAGCTGTTCGGGGCATCTCAAAATTTATTACCTGTTAAGTGTTGAAGTACAGTGTAAATATTTCCGCAGAGGTACAAACTTTCTCTGTTGTAATATAGAAATGATATGAATACATGAATATACATATATACTCCCTTCATCTCCAAAACAACTTCACATTTTGACTTTGCGGGGTTTAAGAAAAGTAGTGAAAATTGAAAGGTGTTCGGTGAAAATTGAAAAAAATGTGTTGAGGAAATTTATGTGAAAGAAAAAGAATTAAAGCTATCCACATACATACTGCCTAAAAGAAATAGCGGAAAAATGGTTTTTATATATCCAAAAATGGAAAGTGTAAAGTTGAATACACACACACACACTTTGGTTCAAATGAGAATGATGCAGAGTGAAAAAAAATGAGAATGCATATGATCCACTATATCCAATGTGCGTGTGTGTGTGTACTCACACATACATTCTCCCTCCATTCCGGAGTGTTTGTCAGATTTCATTTTGAAACTAAAACCAAAGTGGAAAGGATAATGAGAGGAAATGACTAAACTACCCCTTTCCCCTTCCCATTTGGCACGATACTTTATCATTCCTTAAAACAAAAAAATGGTTTACTGATATGGTGTTGGAAGGAAGGCAGTTGTATGCATTTTATCCTCCAGCCATTCCATTACAATATCACATCCATGCCAAGTTTGGTGTGTGTTGGATATCATCTAAGGGTAGAAGGCTAGATTTATAGTTACTTGGGAGATGTAATAAGGACACTGATATCCACAGGACTAGAGATCCAGTGTATTCTTGAGGCAGCATAGTCGCAGGGAATGCCAAAAACTAAATAAGGAATGCCGTTTTTATAAAGTTTTAGGCACTAAGAGCATCTCCAATCCATCACGCCAAACTCAAACCTAAAACACCGTGCGTATAAACTTAAAATGCAATAATTCATCTACAACTCCATACATCAAACTCAAACCATAATACATTTCCTTTTTCTCTAATTTTTGTACTTTGTAAATTTAAAAATGCATTAAACTATAAACAAGATAAATACATACTCCCTCCATTGCATGTTTGACACACTTCACACCTCATGCAAAACCACGAGTCATTTAAATTTGTTTTATTTACAAATTGGTATAGAAACACAACATATAATTTACATATTAAAAAACTACGTCAAAAGTTGTACAAAACAATAGGTGACAAGAATATTACTCCCTCCATCCCCCTAAGGTCTTCTCGTTTTGACTTTTTGTGGTTTTTAAGGAAAGTTGAAAAATGGTGAAAGTTTACCATAATACCCTTAATGAAAATGAGTGGAGTGTATTAAATGAGGTAGGTGAGGTGTAATAAAAAAAGTAAGTGGGGGTAGTTGTGGTATTTTAATTGTTAAAAAAGGTAATGAAAGATCTATGGTGGACAAATAAAAAAGGTTAATGAGAAGATCTATGGGGAACGGAGGGAGTATATTTTATCAAATACTCCGGGTAATCAATTAAAACACACATAAATAAAAGTTATCAAAAATCCAGAATAGTAACGTGGTAATCAATTGTGGACGGAGGAGCGGAGGGAGTATATAAAACAAAATCAATTTGAGTGCATTCTAAAAACAATTACAGCACCTACACAGTAACAACGCATATATGTGTTTCACGCGAGGAGAAAGAGTGAAAAACCAAATCGAGTTTGTGAATTAGGTAACGTTGTAGAGCAAATTTAGATAAATAGGGTACGAACGAAGATGGTCTAAATGCATCAATGCATCAAGGGTCTGATAGAAAAGGGTATCTAAATCAATGCATCAACGATATCTAAATTTATTAAATACGATTGGAATAAGGAGAAGTACTGAAAAGACTCACCGTGCGCACATTCTTGAAGTCTATTCCTCTCACAACCCCAAATTCTGAATCAATTTTTTGCTTTTGATTCTTCTTACATTTCTTATTCTCATTGGGGCTTCTGCCGTCAATTGCCTCTTTTCCTTCTGAATTGCTGCCATCAGTTGCAATCAAGTAATCAAAAAGACCAGCGTTGAATTCCTAATTTAGAAAAAGTAACAAAAGTGACCATGAAGATAAAAAAAATGTACCAAAAGTGATAAAAAAATCATGATTTTACTAGATCACCGCCACTTGGGGTATACCTCGAGAATGTGCAAGCGTGAATTCTGTGGAAGCTCAGCATTCAAAACAGCAGCCTTGATCCCAAACTGTCAATAAGTTTTAAGAAGCACAAAAAAATGTATGAATTCAATTACTCTAAAAATAATATAGTTGACTAACTAAAAATGGTTTCAACTTACCATATGAGATGAGAAAATCATAAGTGAACAGAAACATGTGTGCTCTGGTTGGTGTGCGTAAATTTTGTTATGTACTTAAGGGGGTAGGCTTAGTTGGTAGGCTAACATGGAACATAGTAAATGAGCCTTACTACTTTGATACGCTTATATTAAGGAGGGTATATTCAATCAAGATTCTGATAGATTTTTTTAGATTATTTAGAATTCGTGAATTTTGTAAAATCCATAGATTGTTTTAAGTTTGTGCAGAGTTAAGTATATTTTAATGTATTTTATGAGCATGATTTTATAGGATTTTATTTGATTATTTATAATTCATTGATTATTTATACATAAATATGAATTATTTTTAAAATCTATACATTGTTCTTGTTGAAAAACTCCATCACGCTGGCTAGAACAACCCCAACTTGGCATCAGTAACTCCTAACCCTAATCACTAAAAACTAGCCCCAACTTTGTTTGACTACACCAGTTTGAAGCAACAAAACCCTCAAGTGCCAATTGCAGGGCGTCCTCTTTTCCTCATGAAGTTATCACAGGAGAAACAACCCAACAAGAGTTGTTCAAGGCCAAAAATCCAGTGCTCAGTTTGTTACCTTCCTTAACTGTAATTGAAACTCCAATTTCAGAATCAGAAGACGTATACCAGGTCGCTCATAATTCCTCAACAATCGGCCTTGAATTCAGCAAGAGTAGCATCGAATCTGGAATTCAAGTTCCCGCGATGAACAATAACTCGAGTTCATTCTTTGTCGATTCAGCAAATTCAGGTCCAATCACTGAGTGAAGTCACAGTGATAAAGTAAACAATTTAGGGGGAAATTGACTGTGCTGACATTGTCTTCAATTAAAGTAGAAAATTTAGCGGGGGAATTGAAAGAAACAAAATGGACGTACAGAGGAGATGGCGACTAGAAGAAGATGAGGAAGACGTCCGACTGGAAGATGATGAAGAAGAGATAGCGAACCAAAGGAGACGATAATTGGAGTTGTCAAAATCTTTACTTTTTTGGTGAGATTTGAGAGTGAATTTGTATTTATACCCAACACATAAAAATCCATCAAAATCCATATTTTTTACAATTTTTTAGAATCTATCAAATTTTGAATATCAATAGATTTTGAAAGATTTTTTAAAATCTGAATTGAATACATTCAGAGTTTAAATAACTTTTTAAAATCTAAATTGAATACCTACAGATTTTCAAAATCCAAAAAAATCCATCAAAGTCCTGATTGAATACACCCCCCTAAATCTAATTTTATTCAGAAAAATTACTTTTATCCTCAAAAACTAAAACATGAAGGGGGCATTTGGTTTACACAGGTGTGGACTTGGGGAATCCAAACTCAAACTTGTTGAATAACAAAGAAAAAATCTCTTAAGTCTTAACCCCATTCGTGGACCCCCACCAAACATATACACCCATACCCCAAACCCCCAATATCTGACAACTAATTACAGCACCAAAAACTGCTTTGTTCGTTTGCAACCAAGAGTCTACGACACCACCACCTAAGCAATCCAACACCAGAGGGCCTAGGTCATTGGCGTGCTTTGTCGGCCATGTTTCCTTCAAGCTAAACCCCTAATTTTATTCCCGAACACAAATCTTATCTAATGCCTTCTCAACCCAAATAGTGCAAAGTTTTTTTCATAAATAGCATATATGTGTGGGAATTTAGCACAATTTTGTTATCCTGGACCATCATAAAAGAGCTTTACTTTAGTCATCTTCATCGTTAGCTAAAATCAAACCTTAACCCAGCTATGGAAAGAATAATAAAAGAGTTCTCAGAACAGATTAAATCCCAGATCATTTGCTTCACTTAAGAGCAAAAACCCAAACTTATGCATCCTTTGTCTTCTTTATCGGTATTCTATGCAAGTTGTCTTCTTCTTTTGAGTCGCCATGTTCTCTTCACTGGTCTTCCTCAAATTTTGTGAGTAGTCCTATACTCCTATTCTTTTGAGTATTTTTTGTTGTGTGTGTGAGTGTGCATAATGCTGTCTTTAATGAAGCAAAGCAACTTTCAGTCCAGCACTCAATGACATGTTGCGGAGCTTTCCAGGAGCTCGAGAGCTGCGAATTGGATCGCATGCACCGGAACATAGCACTTGGAGGGGAAATAGCAAATTAGGTAGCTAGAAGTAAGTAAGTAACCCAACAATTTTATTGATGTCATTGGATTAGAGCATGTCTAGAACTCCAGATGCAAAAAACTATAAGAATGGATAAGTACCTGTTCAAAGAATAATTTCAGTCTAAAGCTCATGTCAATAGAATTTGTAAATATGAGAGCTTTTTTCAGGATCAACTCATGCTTTAAGAGGGCAAGGATATGCACAAACTTGTCACTGGTACTGCAAGAAATCTAAGCACAGGACAAAGAAATGAAAATGAACACTTGTGCACACTCAAAATGATATTTAATCAGGAAACCTATGTGGAGGCACAAAACTTCTTACATAAAATTGCTGAACATTATTGGGAATTATATCATCCTTGGCATCACTCACTTCAGATGACGGTATGTGGCTAGGATTATGTAGCATCAGTGATGTCAGCTTTTCAACATCATTACTGCATTGAATATTGACATGAAAACTGGTTTATTATCAATCTATTGATATTGATAACAGAGTAAAATGAAAATGACAACTTAAAATGTAGTGAAATTCAAAAGGGAACAAGCAGAACATCCAAATGAAATGGCAGGACAGACCTTGAAGTAGCAGACATGAGAAGGGACTGGCAGCGCTTGGGGATGTAAGACGTAAGAGCTCTTAGATCATCTTCATAACCATATGACAATAGAAGATCGGCCTGAAGAGAAAACAAAAAATCAACCTCCTCATGCACATTCAATGAGTATTCACAAATGCCAATTGACAAAGTGCAATTAAACTATCTATGGTGTGTGTGTCTGCCTCACTAGAAATTAGCAACTTCTCAGTTCTCACAACATATATGTAGAGCTGAAAATTGAACGCACCTCATCAAGTACAAGAATCGAGAGGGAATCTTGCAGAGCTTCTGGTAGAAGAACCCGATTTGAAAAGCATGTTTTAATGCAAGCTGGTGTAGATACAACAATTTCAGGAAACCCGGCAAAAGTAGTTTTCTGCAAGCCAAAGTTTATTAAGTCAGATCTGTTATTATTTTGGTATCAAGTAACTATACAGACTACTACATGCAAGAATGCTAGTGAACTCAACTCACCAAGTCAGATGTGGACATTGTGCTTGTCAACTGAACAGCTTTTAATTGCACCTTACACAATTCAATTAAAGATGTAGCCTCCAAGTAAACCTGAAAATCAGTAGTGGTAACATACAAAGATTATCAACATTTTAAAATAAAACTCCAGATGACCAAAAGATTAATCTTATAAACACTGGAATGTGTGGTTCATACCTGCTGGCAGAGTTCACGAGTTGGGACAAGGATGAAAGCCGATGGAGCTGAATTCTTCTTTGAAGACAAATTGGAGAAGAGCTTCTGAAGCATAGGAAGGAGGTAGGCGAAGGTTTTTCCAGAACCAGTCTTTGCTCGAGCAATCACATCTTTACCTTCCTGTAAAATCATCAAATTGAAAGCAAGTAGGCACATAGAGAAAGAAGCTAATAACTAAAGAAAACTAAGATATGGAAATGGTGAAAGATGTACGAGAATGAGAGGGATAGCTTCACGCTGGATGGGAGTGGGTTTGTCGATGTTTTTCTTGATTAAAGCACGGACAAGGCGAGGGTCCAGACCAAGTTCTTCGAAGGTCTTATCTTGTTCTTCTTTTGATGACTGTACATTTTGCCTCTCTTTTCCTGTATTTTGTTCTTCATTTAACTCTTCTGCTTCCTTCTGAACTCGTGATTTCTGCTTTATCGCCATCAACTCTGATTATATACAAAAATGCTGTGAAAAAAACTGCATTCATTCCCAACAGTAAAAGAGTCATTTTTTACAATATTATAGCTTAATAAATAATGGGCTGAATCAATTTGGAACATTAAGCATCCCATTGCTTCTTATATCCTATGAGGTTTTGGGTAATAGATGTAGCAATGCATTAAGGGGCTAAAAATGTAAACTGTGAACTTCAATCTGATTCAAATATCAATGCAATATGTAATGCATGTTTGATTTGTTAAAAATGTCCGCTATAATTCAAGAGCAATTTGACAACCAAACCCCTGATCACAACTCCATTGTCACTGTTTTCAAACTATTAACAATGTGTACACATCCAACTATCCACATAATAGTACAATCAGTCAATGCAGTAAAAATCACAAGAAATTTTAAAAAAGCACGCCACGAGAGGGTGGAGATGAGGAGCCGATTAGGTTGGGGACGGAGGCTGGCAGTGAAATGGAGTGACGAAGAGGTCCCGTCTGAGCCTGCGACAACGACACCGTCGTTAAGCTGAAGTGGCGAATATGTGAAGCCACAAACATGCTGCCAAAACACCAGAATCTTCACAACTGCAAAGTCGGATCCAAACTCTTCGGCTATGATTCCCCTCTTCTTATCAACTTCCAAGTAAGACTTCCATCAGAATGAGAATGATTGACACCGTTGAAGATGAGAAAAAACCCTATGCAAAGAGAACTTAAATACTCCCTAGACCGTAAAACATCAAAATCTGTTAATCTAATTCAAGTGGGTCTTTTCAAGTTTGGACCGAATCAAAGCAAAACCCAAATGTTAATCAGTTCTAGACTTGGCAGTCTTAAACCTCTTTGAGTACATGACCTTTGATAGGAATCCTCAAGATGGCATATTAGGAGCAGGGACTGTGTGTGTATTTGTGTGTACTTTCTCCACTCATCACATTGCAGATTATGTTTCATGGTATGCTTGCATCTTTTCCCAAGACCTACTCTCAAGTGGGATATTAGGAATTTAGGATTGTAGAGTCCATGCAGGGATTGCGTGTGTTGTATATGTGTGCGTGTACTTTCTACACTCATCACATTGCAGATCATGTCTCATTGTGGGTCTTTTGAAAACAAACACCTCCGCTCCTTAAAGTGAGGTAAGGTATGCTTACATCTTGTCCCAAGACCTTCTCTAAAGTGGGATATATTGGGTTTGTGTGTTTGCTTTAAATTACCAGTCTCATTGTTTTTTTTTCTTGTTTTAAAAACTGACGCACATATTTTAGAAACCAAGCCAAATCAGTCTACCGAAAATATATCATACCAAATAACAAAATTCAAAAAAAAGGAGCAAAAACAAATCTAAAATGTGAAAATAACATCTTTCTACTGGTTTTTCCTATGAAGAACAGGTGAGGGTGCGGCAACTGGTGCGGGTGTGGCAACTGATGCGCGGGTGCGGAAATTTTCAAAAAAAAGAGTGCAGGTGCAGCAATGGGTGAGCAAAATTTATTTATACATTTTTAATTTGTATTATTCATTTCATTGTGAGATACATGTATTTATGTCAGAAATATTCACAACACCTATCAATTATCTTATTATTAATTAAATTAAACCCATAACATTACACTTGATCTTATTATTCCCTCCTGCTCCTTTGTCCAATACTTTGAAATATTTCCACAACGGTAACTTTCCATCACCATCAACTTCAGAATTATTATTAATTGAAGCTGAACCGGACAAAGACATTTCTTCCACTACACGGCACGCCAATTTCAAATAACCCACACTTAATTAAACTAATCACACAATAACCAAGTACCCTACAAATTAAAATAGCCAAAGCAGCCCACAATTGGAAGAGAAAAGGGAGAGACTTAGACAAAGAGAAGGAAAGAGAGAGAGGCTGAGAGACAGGGAGTATACAGATTATAGATTAGAAGGGAAACGGAGAAGAGAAGATGATACCTGAAGAAAGATGCCGATTGCCAGTCGCCGATGATGAACCCGCCGGAGAGCACGACCAGGGGACGGCGACCGATCGGCAACGAAATTGAAGGCGGCAATGTCTCGTAATGGATCGTGCGAACTAGGTCTCTCCCCAACTCATTTAATTTGTTTAAAGTTTCATTTATTTTAATTTGGGCCAAATTTCTTTCCATCTCTTCAAAATTGCCCCTCCCTCAAATAAAAAACAAGAGTGTCCCATAAGCCATAACTAGTTCAAATATTAATAATGCTCCTTCTCTCCTATAATGTTCTTCCCGTTTGTGTTTACGAGATTTGATCAATTTTATTTTTAATTCAGTTTATTTGATTGTATGTGTAAAATTAAAAAAATATATATATATATATTTAAAAACTACATCAAAAGTTCTACAAAATAAATAGTGATAAAACTATATTATTTTATCAAATATCTAATGAAAATATGTAAAGAAAGATATTAAAATTTAACCGTGTAAAAAGTAAGTGTGAAGAATATTTTAGGACGGAGAGAGTAGCACATTTGCTTTATATACTCTATAAACTGCAATTTCATATACCTAATATTCTTTCTATCCAACTAAATTCACAAAACGGATTACAATAGTTAATTAAACTCATTTTCTATCTAACTTATTTAAACATTGGCACAAGATTTTTAAAATAAAATTATATACTCATATTTAGAAATTGCATCAAATCCTTTAATATAATATTTGAGAGTTGATTAAGTTAGATGATGACACGTGCACCATAAACTTTTGATATTTTCCAATTTCTTCTTTTTCTTCCCAATAAGTTCTTGTTTCTTCTAACTTTTCTTTGTTGTTTTTAATTTAATTCTTTTAAATCCTTCCAACTTCAATTATTAAAGTTTCTTTTGGCTCTTTTAATTTCATCTAACTTTTTTTAATTTCTTTCAACAATAATTTTAAAAATATTTATGTGTATTTTTCATAATAATATTAAAAATATGAACATTATTAATATTGTTATTGTTGTTGCTAGTTTTCTTTATACAAATATACAAAATGGGCAATTTTTAATTTGTAAATACATATATAACAAATATACAATAAAAAATTTTCATCCAAATTTATACTCCCTCCGTCCGGAAATTTTCTTCCCGTGTTGACTTGGCACGCTTATTAAGGAATATTTAAAAAAATGCAAAATTTTCAAAAATGCACTTACCATAAACTTTTAAATATCTTTTTATTATTAAAAAAGTATTAAAAAAGTAGATTTGTGATAAAATAGAAGGGTATAATTGATATATAGCCTTAAAAAGCATACTAAAAAAGGAAATGGGAAGAATATTTCCGGACGGACTAAAAAGGAAAATGGGAAGAATATTTCCGGACGGAGGGAGTAATACTTTGTGTTCAACCCCATGCTCCGCACCCGCTAAGGATTTGTGCACGCATTCTTTGTTTGTAAATTAAATTTTTTGTGTTATGGATATAAAATACTACCTCCGTCCCGCTATATTCGTCCACTTTTGACTTTTGGAACTATTCATCTAAGCACTTTGACTCATCAAATTCTCTCGATGTGTAAGCTTAAATATAGTCATGTGTGATCTTGTTTGATTTGTCTTAACATATAGATTATTAATATATAATTTCTATAATTTTTTAATATATAAATTACAAGATAAAATAGATCAAAGAAGTGCATTGGATGATGTGTAAAAATGAAAGTCGACAAATACTTTGGGACGGAGGGAGTAGTTGCCTAATTAACACCTTTTTTGAATCATACTTTATGTTATCGTGCAAAGCTAGACACTATGTGTTCTTTATAGACTTGCGTAAATGAGAATTTAGGTTAACCTAAAACAAAATTTAGGTTAACCTAAAACAAAATTCGTTATTATAGATGAAAAACATATCTAACCAAATAAATAATGTCGACTAAAAATATATCGCGAATATGCCTCTTACATTTGCCTATTGGAAGTTGAGGTGATTTTATGCTTTGCATGTGTGGCCAAGCATTTGATAAAGAGTAGAATAAGATTTCACACTTTTCAGAATTTGGAAATTTTTTAAATTGCTCCAAAATTTGAAAAAGTAGTTTCACAATACACAACCAACGAAAAGTAGTTGGAATATACTTCAAAGCACAATATAAGACATGTTATATGTCGGAGTAATACACATTTTTAGAGGGTGCAAGCATGCCCAATAGTTATATATGGGCAGTGGTAATAACATACTACGGTAATTTTTAGAACTGGACCAGTGACCGAAACGATCAAGGTACTTATTTACTGATCCAACTAGTAGTTCAACTAGTCCAATCGGAGGACGACTGTCGCAGCCAAGTAGCATTAGCATAATGGATAAAATTTTATAGTGTAGATTAACTTTAAAAGCTACTATTAATTAAAATTTTAAAAATGTTAGCACTAATTTCTAACATTATCCTCAAACGAGCTCGTAGAGACGAAAGAAAGGTTGTAACTAACTGAAATAGGTAAAGAAAGTAATTAAATTTTGACCATGTGAATAGTGACCGGAGTGTTTACCCTAACAATCTAAAAGAGTTCAATATCAATCTAAATAGCCTACAAAATTTCATCATGTTCTAAATAAAAGGCAAATGCATGCCCTCTGGATTTGATGAGGATGATATGATTCAGAGGGAATGAATGCTTTTAACTCTCTGAATCAATTCCTTCACCTTGGCGGATGGTTCTGCGGCGAGGATCGCAGGGTCGTCAAACTCGCTCGCCTTGCTTTCCTCTCCAAGAAACCCTCTGAAAGTGTCGGCCACCGAGTGTGAAAGAGAGTCAAGGTTGTACCCTCCCTCCAAGAAAAAGACGCAGCGCCCCTCGCACAGATCTTTGGCGAGCTGTTTGATATTCGACGCCAGCCAGTGGTATGTTCCCGTCGTGAATTGCAGATTCGCTACCGGGTCAAGAACATGAGCGTCATACCTGAGATTTAAAAAAAAATGTGAATGCATTTTGTCGCCAAGCAAGAAAAAAGATGCGTTAACAGATTGCAAATACGCATCGGTTTGGTTCAATTGACATTGGGGCACCCCCCCAATTGTAGGGGGTAAGGGTAGGAACCATTAATTTTAAGAACTGGGCACATAGAATGACAAAGGGCACAAACATTTCATCATTTGAACCTTGCCCTAGGAAAGGGCACAAACATGGAAAAACAAACCAGGGAACTTTCTTCTTGAAGCATATTCATTGGGACATGCAAACACAGATGGAAGAAGCTATTTACTTACCCAGCAGAAACAAGAATTATATCAGGGTTGAACCTCTGAGCAGAGGGCACAATAACCTCATCAAATACACTCCTCATGGCATGATCTCCTGAGCCTTCTGGCAGAGGTAAATTTAGTGTTGTGCCCTCACCACTTCCATGGCCTACCTCGTGAATGCGACCCGTGCCCGGAAAACTTCCATCCTAGTAATAGAGAGTGTTGATTATTTTATGTTCCGAATGACGAAACAAAGAATTAAGGTTCATTTAAAAAACACGCAAAATACATGTGAACATTTATAAAAATGTGTGTAGGTTTGAGGTGAACATATCTTACTTGATGAGTGGACAAGAAGAATACATCTGGATCGTCATAGAATGCATCACTTGTCCCATTCCCATGATGAGCATCAAAATCAATGATAAACACACGTTTCAATCCGTGCACTAGTTGCGCATGGCGTGCTGCAATGGCCACATTATTAAAAACACAAGAGCCCATTGGACCCGTTGGTGTAGCATGATGCCCTGGAGGTCTAATCAAAGCGAATCCAACAGGAGGATTTTATCTCCATTTTAATGATGCAACCTGGAAATGATAGAACAATATGATTCATGTTATATTAGTGCACGTTCTCTATCGATCATCTTATATCCAAATTAGTATATAGTTCAACTTCAAATCTATTTGAGAAGTGACAGATTGAGACATCACCACTGAGTCAACCAGGGATAATCCTGCTCCAGCTGCCAAGAGTGAATCATTGAATGTCTGCATCATTAATACCTTCATCAGGAATATAATACAGAGCATATTTTTTCATATTGGAGTACCAAATCCGAACAATTCAACAGCGGCAATCAACAAATTTAGATATATAATTCAAATATCATGATCGAACCAGGAAATATGGAGAGAAAAAAAAAAGATGCGTCATTGCCTAATTGAAGACATTATAACAAAAAACAATCCTCCATTCATTAAAAGTTTTTTGGTAAAAGAAAAAGATATATTGAAATCCAAGATGCAGCTTTATATATCCATCAGCTAATGAAAGCATTGTATTTGTTAAATCGAAAGATATACTGCATCATTTTATTCATCTTTACACTTACACTGGCGGTAGCATATGTTGGTCCGGTTTCACCAATGTGAACGATGCCCTTTTCCGAATTCTTATTGATAGCCTGTAAATAAAAAACAATTGCAAAATTATAAATCCTTACAATACTTTGCCTCCAAAGCCCTGTGCATTGTTGAGGCCATGGTCTCCTTCACAACTTCAAAAATTGTTCAGCAAATCATGTGTGTGTGTGTGTGTCTATAGAGAGAGAGAGAGAGAGAGAGAGAAACAAAACTTTTATAAAAAGAAAAAACAAATACAACACAGGATGACCCAGCTAGAGCCCCTCCAAAAACGAAACGGTGGCCCTAAATTTACAACCCAATTTTACTAAAATCCATGCTAATATTCGGTATCTCTTAAGCCCACAATTACTAGGTTGCACTGGGACGGGTGCGGGGACAGGAAACGGCAATTTAAAAAATTATAGGTTTGGGGGA
This sequence comes from Cuscuta campestris, assembly GCA_900332095.2. NCBI lineage: Eukaryota > Viridiplantae > Streptophyta > Magnoliopsida > Solanales > Convolvulaceae > Cuscuta > Cuscuta campestris. The sequence continues at coordinate 401,853 of OOIL02001464.1, read as the reverse complement.
CGGCAAGGATACGGTAACAAAAAATAATAGAATACTAAATATAGAATTGTAAATGAAAAAACAATAGTTAATTACATATACCAGTCAAGCTGCATACGTGATATGACAAAATGGTGAATAATTGAATACTATTAATCTGAATGTCCAGTAAATAAATAAAGTCTCATTTTGACTTTTTTGGTCAAATAGTGACATTTTTTACCACAAATGAAATAGTATAAATTTTTGATATATTAAAACTATTTCTTAAAATGAACTTAATCATATTAATTTCATATTATAACTAAATATATGTTTTTTCACGATTTATGGTAAAAATATAGTCAACCTAATAAGTTAAAATGAGATCTTAAATATTAGACTCAGAGGGAGTACTATGATAGAACAATTTTCTTTTTGATAAATTAAAATTAATTTTCTTTTTGTGTGTGACTTGTTGAAACCCTAGGCTCTCACAAATTACAACTACCTTCACCAAATACAATGCAACGCATGAGAGGAGAGGATATAATTACCACAACAATAATACCTTACCTGCTCGAGATCAGCAACATAAGCTTTGGAATGAACATTTGTAATGTCATCCACAGAAGCAGGCTTGAATTCATCAAAATCAATTATGTTTGCACCACGATACTGAAATATAGAAAACATAATTATTAATTAGAACTTGTTATTGAGGCTGAAGTTTGAGTATGTCTATTTAAAGCTGGAAGGCGTAAATGTATGGGAGAAAGAAAGGAAGAGCAAATAAAGTGCAGAAGAATGTTTATGGGGATGTTTTGGAGACATTAATTAGCTCGTGAACATTAAGTAACAAACAATATATAATGACGTAGTAGCTAGTAAATAGAGAAAGAAGAATTCTCTTTGCATGTGAGTTATCTTTAACATCACTAGAAAGGTTGAGTGGCATCAAAACCACAGTTGAATATAGCAAAAAAATAATTTTATTAATTTCAATTAAGAAGTGCCATCTCGTGCACCTTGGTGGTCAAATCAAGTAAACACATTGATGATGATGATGATGATGATAATAGCATGTGATTCTGAATACCTTAGAAGTGAGCTTCATCTTTTCGATGGCGCTTAAAATTGCAGGAACTCTTAGATTGGATTCCGGATGTGATTCCTGTTGGAATGGGAGTAACAAATTGCAAAAAGTACATGAAAACACAAAAAATTCACACACATGTATCGCCATGAGTAAAGTAAGAAGGCATTATATTCCATCTACATCAAATAGCCATTCCATTGTAGATGGAATATAATGCCTTTTGAATGGTATATCAGTTAGTCCATATGAAAACAATAAATGAGAACATTTACCTTGTTATGACCCATAGCAGGGGCTACGCTGTAGAACGCATATGTATCAATAAGTTTTAGAGCAGGCAGTGTAAAGTGTTTCTGAATAGGGGGTACACTTGGATCCTTCTCAAAACCAGATGAAGCAATAGAAGTTCCAATACATCTGGCATCGTGTTTCCTCCACATTACTGCCTGCTTCTGGCAGTTTCTCCACTTGAACGGGTCACACCTTACTGAGAACAAGTTTCCATGAAAAAGTAAAAAGATTAAAGATTATTGTTAATGATTATCAATCCATGGAAAAAAAATGATGGGTTAATTTTGGGAGTATAGCATTATGCTTGAGTTGATTTCAACAGGAGCACACTAGGAGGAATGAATGAATGGTCATAGAAAAACAAGTCCATGCAATTGTTGACGCTCCAATTGCATGATACATACTCCCTCTGTTTGGGTTTGTTCATCCCGTTACACATTGCGAGGTTTGACCGACTTTGTTTTCAATTCATTTTATTTGATTGTAAGTGTAAAAATCAGAAATAAAATTTACATATTTAAAAAATAGATAAAAAGTCCTACAAAACAAGAGGTGGCATGATGTATTATATTATGAAATAAGTAGTGAAAATAATCAAACAAAGTGAATAAAGTTTGACCGTGCAAATAGTGTATGGGAAGAATAATTCCGGACAGAGAGAGTATAAATAAAATTGAGAGCAGGATGGAAGAAAGAATGCTTGATACATACTCCCCCTGTCCCGAAACTTCATAGTGTGGATTACAGTAGTTGAGTGAATTCATTTTTAATTCAATTTATTTAAATAATGGTGCAAAATTTTAGAACAAAATTTTTGTATTTAAAAATTACATCAAATTCTTTATATAAGCATAAAACAAGAGATGACAATACTATCTTATTTTAAACATGGGCAACGAAATTAAGTAAATAAAGAAAAAAAATGGACTCCTAAATAGTAATTGCGAATTTAGATTTTGGAGGGAGTATAAAATTACTCCGTACAATCTCTCCATCAATTTTTGATAAACATTCAAATTTAAAACCAGATCATCTCTAATTCAGCCAAAACTGAATGCATATTCACCATAAAAGGGGACGTTATTATTAAAAACTTGAATGCTGAAACACAAAAAATAAGACAACAAATGTCTAAGATTAATCAAACACTTAGCAGGCAAAGAAGAATGCTGGGAAAAGGACAAAACTTTTATCATGTGAAATATGTCTGGCCCAAAGACAACAGCGAATGAATTTCGATTACAGAACTTAAAACACTTATTGCAAGAACTCAGCTCTGAATTTAAAACTGCTAACTCAATCACGCATCAAGCATAACAACACAGTCCACAAATGCAATCAAATACAGTGACCCAAATTCAGCGATGGAGTAAGAATCATATACCTAATTGGCGAAACATAATTAACTGATGGATCGGTGTCCGGCAGAATTTTTTGTTCTTCCAGGGGACGGACGAGCTGCCGGGAGAAACCGAGAAACTATATACGCACGAAACCTAAATCTTGCTTTCTTTATTAGGGTGAAATCAAGTTTTTTTTTTAAAAGGTTTATATACTCCGGGTAGCGGTACTGTAGCCTCCTCTCAATGTTGACATATACGGAGTAGGTAATTGAATATTTATATAATAATATAAACATAATAAATATTTATGTACTCCGTATACATTAATTTATTTTACTCCTTAACTTTTTTTAGGATTATTTATATTTAAAAAAAAAGGTATTGAAAACTCTTCAATTACCATAAATTTTAGTTGGTTTACTTTGGACTTATTATAAAGAGAAATTTACCTAAATAGAACTAAAACATAATGACTTTCCCAATATAGGATCATATGTTTTTATTTTCCAATGTAAGATTTTTGGTCATAACAAGTAGTCATTATTCAAGTAAATGTCCATCATTACTGGACATTATTCTTCCCACTAGGTCATTATTAAGTCCTATTTAGGGAATAAAAAAGTATAAGTCCTACATTGGGAAAGTCATTATGTTTTAGTTCTATTTAGTGCAAATTTTACTATAAAAAATCAGTTGATGAGTTGTTTAAAATTTTGTCTGTATGCCAAATATCATAATTCTGGAAGCTGAACTCCCAAATTATATAGTGTAGTATACTCTAGTATTCTAACTTGTGCCACGCACGAGATTGAACGAAATTGTTTTTTACTCTGTTATTTTTTTCTATAGGTAATGATTTCAAATATTATACTCTAAATATAATATCAAACAAAATATAATACGGAGTATCAAACTCTAAAATTAAAAGAATGATATACTATAAACATTTTCCAATGAAAATTTATCTATATATAAATAAAAAAACATGTGAATGTATAATTTAAATCCTTTTTTTTTGGAAAGCTTCGGGGGGTACAACAATTTTAGAGAAATTGAAGGGTTACATTGCATACATATATATTTTGAGTTAGAAGAAGTAGAAATTTATTTAGGTAAGTGTAAAAACAATCAAAGAGTAGTTGGCTATGAATTTTATACTTATGATTTTTATGCAATTGTGTTCTATAGGGAAAGTCATTATTTTATACTCACGAATTTTATCATAAAAAACTCAAAATTAGTTTCATTACGTTTTTTCATGAATTATATGTAACAACGATTTTTTTTAAAAAAAAAATCATGCATCAAAATTTAACTGCTAATAGTATGATGGATTTCACCACTTTGACAAATTCCTTCTTTTATAAAAATAATAATAATAATAAATATTATTATTATTATTATGATAACCAACTCTAAACCAATTACATTTTTAACACCAAATGTATAATTTAAGAACTCCTTTCTCCATGTAGAAGGGATACCCCAACAAAACTAAATATTTTTTGACGACTCACCACAATATTTTATTCTTAAAATGGTATTACAAATTAATTTTCCAATAATTCATTACAATGTTTTTCTTCAGATGAAACTACAAAAGGAGTTGAGAGCCTATATGTTTTCAAAGGAATGACACAAATCTTTTAAAAGACTATACTGTTATATTTTTTGAAACATTATTTAACATCCAAGACTTAAAAACGAAAATTTACCTCAAATAATCTCATCTTTCATTTTTGGCGCAAAATAAACCTTTTTCAAAAAAAATCATAAACCCACCGTTACATCTCCAATGATGACCCAAAACTCACACACACGCATCAAATCATATTATTACACGTAATATTAAAAATTAGATTATTTTTGCAAATCATGTAAACGTGAGATTATTTCTGTTAGACGCCTCGCACACCTCTAGAGTGGGGGTGAATAGAGGTGTTGCCCAAAAGACGTGTTTTTTTTGCGCGGAAACGTTCTTCATGAATATTCAATAAAAACAATGCACCACAAACAAAATAAAGTGAAGGATAAGAGCAATGCACACACGATATATACTGGTTCGGCCTAAATGCCTACATCCAGTCCCCGAAGCAATCGTGCCCAGGCCTTCACTAACCCGTCAAACTTAACGGAGTTTGACAATCCGAATACAACTTGAGACCTTGATTTCACAAGCTTCTTATCTTACCACCGAAGTTTTGATTTCACAAAACTCAAGATTTCTTCCACCTAACGTTTGATTTCACAAACCGTTAGGATTTCTACCACCTGGTGTAATCCGAACACCAAGAATACAAATCCCTTACAATAAAGTAAGAAAACAAACCGCAACCGAGTAATTCTCCCCACACGGAGTAGCTAGATTGTTGCAAATACAATGAAGTCCTTTAGAATATGGCAATATCTCTCAAAGACTCAAGCAATGAGGAAAAACTCAAGCAAGAAATGATTTAGCAATCAAAACAATTGCCTTGCTTGGATATAAGGAGGGGATTGAGTAGAATCTCTTTGTATATTCAAAGGATATGTTTTGAAGTGTTTTCAATGTATATTCTTGGCCAAAAACAGGAGATAGGGTAGTTTAAAGAAGTTAGGGAATGGATAGGGATGAAAAACATTCAAAAAACTAGCCGTTTGGTAGTTGAAACTGTCGAACTATTCGACCAAGTCAAGACTTAGTCGACTAGTTTTGGTGAAACTGCAATCTAACTTATTCAACTAGTTCTGGATTTATTCAACTAAGTCAGAATAGAAGTTCAGGGATTTATCCAAATAGTTTTCAACTTATTCGAATAGTTTGCTGAAAAAAATGCGTTTTAAAGGTAGGATGATAAGGGAATGAACCTTAGATATGCCATACTCTTTAACACATAATCTAAGACCTAAAACACTACCCAACTAAGGAAACAACCTCTTCGGCCTCGTTCCTTCCACCGATGCTCAAGTCCCTTCTTCACGGACGAAGATAAACTTCTTGTAGCTTTGATTCTTAGCCTTGATGCAAAATATGATGATGATGTTTTGTCACCCTTTTGTCATTATCAAAACCTAAAAGACAATGAGCAAAGGGCATTGCAAAAATATATATTCATGATAGCACATTGTCCAACAATTTCTTTTTCTAATTATTGTTTAATATAGTGTACTAGTTCAAATTGACATTTTGTAATCTAATTCATGTTCATATAATATTTTCAAGGGAAAATTATCTTAAATAATTTCACCTTTTCACAATTTTTAAAAAATAATTCCTCTTTCACTGTCATCGGAAAAAATTCAATTTTTCCACATGTGTGTGAGTTTTGGGTCTTTGTTAGAAACCTAACAACCACCTAACAGAACTTTTAGAAAATGCTTATTTTTTGCAAATAAATAAAAGGTGGGATTATTTTATGCAAATTTACTTTTTTTCTTTTTTTAATTTTAAATCTATAAACAATCTTTTTAAAAATATAATAGTACGCTCTTGTTAGAGATTTGTCTCATTTTTATAAAAATATAACGATTTATAAATTTTGTTTTCTGTTTTAGTGGAAATATAATACGGAGTATTAGATTATCGAAAAAGAATTCAAAGTATATTTTGAGAAAGAAATTGCAATACAAAAAAGTTACAGTGAGTTATATAAATAATTAGTGACGTTTTGAAGAAAAAAAATATTGTGCCATTTCACAACTCTTTTACTGTATTACATTGTCAAGGAGACAAAAAATTGCAAATCACACACATCAGCGCATTTCAATAAAAAATGCTCCCCTCATCCCAATCTACATTGCATGTTTCAATTTATGGTGTTTGACTGAAATTATTTTAGAATAATTTTATAAGAAAAATGATATAATTAAAAAATAAAAATTACATATTAAAATACAAATTAAAAGATATACAAAATTAGTAATAACATGACTATTTTATTTTATCAAATGATTAAAGAAAATAGAAAAAAATAGATGATGTTTGACCCTATAAATAGTAAGCATGCAATCTAATTTGGGACGGAGGGAGTAACATATTAGTACCAATGCATATAAGGTGCACCGTGAAGTACTTTAAATAAAATTAAAAATTGAATTAAACTTTTTATTTTATAAGGTTTGGTGGCGTATTCCTCACGAAAGATTTTGTGGGGATTTAGGTATCAAACTTCTACTCCCTCTATTCTCTAAAACAGCTCCTGTTTTGACTTGGGAGAAATTTAATTTCATAATTTGACCTTCTAATTATACTCTTATTATCGAATCAAAAAAGAGAGACAAATCATTTAAATGACTTATTATATCAATGCAAATTGAATGGAGTATATTGTTAAAACTTAATTTAGATATATTAGCCATTCTTTACAAAAATGGAAGTGTTTTTGGGAAAATAAAAAAAATAAAAGAGAAACTGTTTTAAGGAACGAAGGGAGTACAAGATTTCTAATTATGAAACCTTACACAACTATTAACATTTTTAATTATTTGAAACAAATATAAAGCTTGACCGAATGAAATTTAGAAAGAGGGTAAAGAGCAAATAAATGAGTGTGTGTGTGTATGTGTTAGATTAACCTGTAGAAAACTCTACCAGAACAAAATGGTGCATTGGGATATTTGCCATTCCATCAACAGAATTTCACAATAGTAGTGGTAAAAAGATGCTAAGTAACTTCAGTCTCCCACAACATATTATCTTCTCTTGTCATTCACCACAAAATTGTCAATACAATAAATGCATCCCTCCACAAAGACACCACCGAACAAGTGAACAAAGACTCCTTGTGATGTTGGTTGGCATTAAACCAGAACCCTATTTCAGAATGAAAGAAAAGAAAAAAATAAAACAGATAAAGTAAATCAAAAACTGTGGAATGATGAAACAGAGTACGCAAAATTGATTCTACACTAAAGTTTGAAGAGACATTTACGATTATTGAATGTTGATTGGATACTCAAAAGATAAAAGAATAAAAACAAGAAGAAAAAAATGGAGAAGGGAGATAATGGAACATGCATGCATTGATAGGATATGAGTATATGACAGAGTATTGATAGGAGGAGTAGTAGGAACAAACCAGAGAAAGTGGCCGGAGTAGTCTTCATCCTTGGCGAATGTCATAAAAATGCGCCCTTGCTTCCATAAATGTTTGTAGACGTGCTAGGGTTACCTCACCAAGGGTCTCAATGTCTAATCACAAGTGATCTTCGTCAAAATGTACCGAAGCAGGAGACAATACAAAGAAAAGGTCAAGAAAAGCATCCATCCACACATCATCATCAACAACATTTATAGTCATCCAATCTCTTGCTATTTTTTGATGCAGCGCGCTTCGGGGCATTGAATTGTTTACAATTGGAAAGGAAAGGTACATAATCCTTACGAAAGACACAAAAGTGTGATGGCTAGACGAAAACCTATGGTTTGAACTACAGCTCTCCATGCATTTTTCATCATCAACTTCGCATGCCTAATGGCAACAGCCACTACTGCAGCGGTAACATCATCACCATCTTCATTGTCATCATCTTCACCCCACCACCACCTTGTCCACCCTACTCCCCACCGCCACCATGTCCACCATTTGCCCCATGTCCACCCTCCTCCCCACCACCACCATGTCCCCCCTCCTCCCCACCACCACCATGTCCACCCTCTGCCCCATTACCATGTCCACATTGGCCATTATTATCCTGCAAGGTCACAAGTAAACCTTAAAAAAACTTGCATGCCTCTAATATTTGCTTATTTTTTAGATTTCTTTAATATTGTACTTTTTTTTGTTTTGTCCCGATTGGAAAATAAACTACAGTCATATCGAGGGAACATGCCTGACTTTTATTTAGCCTACTATAGTACCTAAAGTATTCTATCAACCCAGATAAACCTCCCATTGGCATCAATCCCAAGAATCCATCTACGTCCAGCATTGGATGAAGATGATGACAATGAAGATGGTGATGACGCTACCGCTGCAGTAGTGGCTGCTGCCATTAGGCATGCAAAGTTGATGATGAAAAATGCATGCAGAGCTGTAGTTCAAACCGCAAGTTTTCGTCTAGCCATCACAGTTGCGTCTTTCATAAAGATTATGTACCTCTCCTTCCCAACTGCAAACAATCTAATGTCCCGAAGCGCGCTGTGTCAAAGAATATCAAGAGATTGGGTGGCTATAAATGCTGTTGATGATGATGTGTGGATAGATGCTTTTCTTGACCTTCTCTTTGATTGTCTTCTGCTCCGGCACATTTCGACGAGGATCAAGTGTGGTTAGACATTGAGGCCCTTGGTGAGGCCACTGGCACGTCTACAAACATTTATGGAAGCAAGGACGCATTTTTATGACACCCGCCAAGGGTGAAGACTACTCTGACAACTTTCTCTGGTTTGTTCCTTCTATTCTTCTTATCAATACACTGTCATATCCTATCAATGCATGCATATTCCACTATCTCCCTTCTCCATTTTTTTCTTTTATCTTTTGAGTATCCAATCAGCACTCAACAATCGTAAATGTCTCTTCAAACTTTAGTGTAGAATCCATTTTGCATACTCTATTTCATCATTCCACAGTTTTTGTTTTACTTTATCTCTTTTTATCTTCTTTTTTTCTTTTCTTCCATGTCCACCCTCCTCCCCACCACCACCATGTCCAACCTCCTCCTCACCACCACCATGTCCCCCCTCCTCCCCACCACCACCATGTGCACCATGTGCCCCATTTCCCCCCTCCTCCCCACCACCACCATGTCCACCCTCCACCCCATTACCATGTCCACCATGGCCATTATTCTCCTGCAAGATCAAAAATAAACCTTAACATTTCACTAATTCTACTTAATTAAATATTTTTTTATTTAAAAAAACTTGCATGCCTCTAGTATTTGCTTATTTTTCGGATTTCTTTAATATTGCAGTTTTTTTTGGTTTCTCCGAATTGGAAAATAAACTAAAGTCATATCGAGGGAACATGCCTGACTTTTATTTAGCCTACTATAGTACCTGAAGTATTCTATCAACCCAGATAAACCTCCCATTGGCATCAATCCCAAGAATCCATCTACGTCTAGCATTGGCTGCCAGCAGGGCCCTGTTTCCAATCTCCACGAAGTTCTCTTTTACTTGCATAGGCTCATTTGCCATTTCTAAATTCAAATCTTGAATAGTCATCTTCAAGAAAATTTGAGAGAGGTTAAGAACTATAAGTTGGATCTAACCCAAGAAGAACCATGTGTATTCCCACATTGTTAAACTTAAAACTGTCGAAAAAAATTAAGAAGAATGTCAAAATAAAATAACTTTTAAGAGTTCTTTCTGACATACCATATAAAATAAAATAAAAGATACACAACAGTGGGATCAAAATGCAAGTGCTAAACCATGAATTACAAATTTTTGAAAAAAGCTCCATGTAAGGGAAAGACAAGAAGCGCCTAAATTTTCTTTACCTTTTTTCTACCTTCAAGATGATGCTTTTGTTATCCTTAGCAATTTAACCTAAAATAACAAATTCACAAAAAAAAAAAATTAAAACACATTCAAGCAAAGAAAAAAAGTTATGAAACAAGATATTCCAGCAACAATCGGCATTGAGAAAGTGAAGTACACAAAAGCAAACAAGAAGTTCAAAGAAAGGCACCTATTCCAAGAAGAAACGGCAGCGTATGCAGAAAATGGACGAGAATGTGAGGAAGCACAGTGGGGGGTGAGAAAATGAAGAGTTCCTTCAAAAAAAAATCAGGGTGAGATAACGCAGAGTTGCAGACTTGCCCACAAGACCTCACCCAAACTCAAAGATGTAATAATAAACATAAACCGGCCGGAAAGACCGTCAAGCAGTTTTTGCACACAAATCAATTAGTCTATTGAAGCACAATGATTTTTGGGTTAAATTGGACACCGACGTCTGACCTTCCCCCCAAATTGGAAGTTTTGGGTGAAATATTGTCGATTCCAATGCTGTTAAAGAAGGCAGACCTCCGGTGCCCATCATCGGAGCTACATTTACATGGCACTTTAGTGACACAGTACTAGAGTAAAGAACAGCGGCCCAGTTTATATGGCTGAATACATTGCACAGATGAATTTCAGGGATGATATAATGAAAGCCATTCATTATTCACTATATATTCCATATGCAATGAATACAATGCAGCATCCCACTTTCATTGTAAGCTTTAGCCACCAAGTATTCCACAATGCCGGGTTATATGAATTAGGATTTTTTACCCTTAAATTCAGTGCCTCTGTCCCATATACTACATGCAATAAGTCTTTTGATCTTCCTGATCGTAGGCCAGAAATCCTGAAAGTATGGCACCTCTGTGATCCGCTATTGCAGATATTTATCATGGCAATTCTCTATTAGCATTAAAACGTTGCTTAATCAGAACTTGTGATATGCTATCGTTTAGAAACAACTTTGAAGTTTACCAACAGGATTGCATTTTCCACAATTCCGAGGTAATTCGTATATCTTAACTCTAGAATGCGTATGTTTGGCTATTGTGTTGACTTTTTACATTCTCAAAACCTTGAGTTCTTAAAAACCTGACAACTCAGTTTGTCAAAACTCATATTCAGGAATCTATTGCTTGCAAAGCTAAGTGCATCAACATAAAGATTGATCTTGAAAGTGACTTGAGAGTGATGTCGCTGGAACTCAAAAGGTTTCTCTATGTTTTTTTATTTAATAAACAATCAATATGAGACTTGCGGCTGAATAGTAAGAAGTTTAATTTTTGCCAAATACAAGATTCCGTGGATGAGGAAACTACTCCCATCTCAAGGGAAGATCTTAGAAGAGATCTTTTGGATCATTTTAATGAGGTCAATCAGGAGATTACGGAAAGGTCAAAGCTTTTTAATAGTAGTTGTCTTTGCAATCCCTATATTATTTGTTAATAAACTAAATCATGCTTTGTGATTTGGGTGAATTTCATCGGGGATTGCTACAATTTCAGTTCAATGTTGTTCCCGATTATGAATTCAGTCTATGCACACTATAGATTGAACCAAACCATTTTTTGTTTTCATACAACTATAGATTATTGTGTGTTTTGCAGGACCCCATTTCGCCTATACAATCACCTTAACATCAAAACAGAACGCAGTGACTCCAATGTAATGTTGAATTTCTTAAATTTTTATATCATAGGTATTTTAAGAATTCTTTAGAGAAGACTACCTGTGTTTTGCATTAAAGATTATATGACCATTGATTTGCCATCCTCTTGTTGTTACTGAAATCACCTATCTACATTTTGAAGAATAAGATTATTAGAACTAACTTATCTTTGAGAAATGGGTTTTTAGGTACGGAAAAAGCTTGTGTAAGGCCTGTAAATTATTCTCACACTACACACGATTAAACTCTTTCAAACGGAAAATGCGTATTTGAATGTAATTCTCTAATAGTAAAATTTTGAAAATGTCTCTGAACTAAAAGTTGAAAACATGTAGAAGTATAATAAAACATGGGATTTGGACTGTAACTTATTCAATAATATATTTTTGGGCTAAAGATTGAATTGAAAACACGTGTGAAAAGTAATAGATTTGGTCAGGGAAAAAACAATACTTTTCATCTGTGCAAAAAATCAATCTAACTCGCAAACTCATTGTCTACACACATGCAAGGTCTATATGAAGTTTCTATTTGCTATTTAACCTCAGGTACTACATGAATGTGCTTTATGAAACCTTACACGAAATACACCAAAAAAAAAAAGTCTAGGCTAAAATTTAAACTCATTGATAGACACAGAAGAAAATTTTTTGTTGTGAACTGTACAGGATTATTCTTGTTCGTTAATATAAATAGAGAACTAACCAACACAGCTTTTACAAACCAACACAAGTATAATAAACTACGAGAGCCTATCTCTTAGACGCTACCCACAACTCCTTTTAGAAACGCCCTCTTACTAGTACTCACATTCACATAATAACCCCTACAATTACGGATCAATTAGTTATTGATCACATAATAACCCCTACACTCCATATTCACATAATCAACCCCTAAACCAGAAGATAAATTACATTAAATTAGTTATTCATTACATAACAAATGGGTGGATGCTTCGTGTTTCTGGATAAATCAAATAAATCTCACCTGGAGAATCGCAAATAAATCTCACCTGGAGAATCGCTGAAAATCCGGAATAGGGATCTCGATCCTCACTCCTCGCCGGAGTCGTCTCCTCGGCACGGCAGTTCCACGCTCCTCCCCCGATTCTCTCCGTCTCACCTGCTCTCTCCGTTTGCACGTCAGAAGTTTATTAAAACAAATGGGCTGCGTTTTTTGAATTGGGCCCTAAACATTTTACAAATATATTGGATTGCTGGGTAGGTCTCGTGAAAAGATGACTATCCATATATAGAAATCATCTTAAATAGGACTAAAACATAGAGAAAAGTACCAAAATAGGACTTTCATGTTTTTTTCCCGGAATAGGACTTTGCACTGTGGTAATGTGACTTTGCATTGTGGTAATGTGGCAGTGTACATGTGCAAATTAATATACTTTTTTGGTAATGTATATGACCATGTTTGGTAATGTAAGTCCTATTTCGGGAATAAAAACATGGAAGTCCTATTTTGGTATATTTTCAATGTTTTAGTCCTACTTTGGTCTTTCTCCCATCCATATATAGTTTATCGAGATTAGACTTACATGAAAAACAATTATGAGCGAAATAGACATTACAACTAAATTATTAAATACTCCGAGTATATTTTTTCATAATATAATAATAATAATGTCTATTATGAAGGGTAATTTTCTTCTTTCTACTAAATCCTACTCCCTCCGTCTCCCAGTTTTTGTCCACTTTTGACTTTTGGAACTGTTCATCTAAGCACTTTGACTCATCAAATTCTCTCAATGTGTAAGCCTAAATATAGTCATGTGTGATCTTGTTTGATTTGTCTAAACATATAGATTGTTAATATATAATTTTTATAATTTTTTAATATACAAATTACAAGATAAAATGGATTAAAGAAGTGCATTGGATGATGTGTAAAAATGAAAGTGGATAAAAAGTGGGGATGGAGGGAGTAAAAGAATAAGGAGTGCTACTTTGTATTATGTGATTCACAATAATGTTTTTTTTTTGTTCTTTTGTAGGGTGTTTCTCATGCTTGGGGATGATCAATGGCCGTAAGTTAGATTTACATTTAGTCTCTGAAAAAACAATTAATTAGATCGAGAACTCTAATACTCTCGTTGACATCAACTAATGAAATAAATTAATGATAGAACATACAAACAAACGCTGCTCTCAACATAAAAATGATAAACATTTAATCTATGGTCAAATTGTCATAAAATCTAAACACATTTTAGCATACCAATCTCTGTTTGACTCTATTGGTTTGGGAAGAAATTTCCAACTCTTTGAGAAAAGAAGCAAAAACATGATTTATCATACAATACAGGAATTGTGATATATAAAGCAGAAATTTGAGTAGTACTTGCATAAATGACCTCTTATAACAAGTAATTTTTCATATTTAATTCCCAATTCTAAAATACTATTAGTTGGCTAAGGCATCTTACAAGGTTAGTTGGGCATACTTGAGTATTGATTTATTTAAAATGGGTTTTTCTCATAGAGTGACTAACCTCCTCATGGCAAATCCCTAAGAAACAAAAATTTATATTATTATTAATGGAAGTACTCATGGATTCTTTAAAATGGAGAGGGGGTTAAACAAGGAGATCCCCTGTCACCTCTTCTCTTTATTTTGGGGAGTGAAGGGTTTAATCGTTTTATCAAGCATGCCTTCTTCAATAACTTCTTGCTACCTTATAACTGTGGTAGGAGTACTCTAGTTATTCACCTTGGTCCAAATAAAGTCATTCCAATATACTCCATCTATTTTGTATTGATATAATTTGTGATTTAAGTGATTTGTCACTTTTTTTCTTTTCGACGCTAATGATTTAATTGAAAAGTCAAACTACAAAACTAAATTCTGTAAAAGTCAGAACATGAACTGTTTTGTAGAACAGAGGGAGTATATTCCTATCACCACTTATTTTGTTAAGTTTTTAATATAATTTTTAAATATGTAAGTTTTATTTTATATATGTGTGTGTGTGTGTGTAATAAATTACTTTGTAAATTGAAAACAACTTCACTCAGCCACCACAAATAACAATAGACACTTTAAATTGGGACAAAAAGATTTAACACACTCCCAATTTTTTTGGTTTCAAGTTCCAAGTTGCAGTAGTCCTCACATACTCCGTATGTAGAGTGAACCCGAAAAAGCAAATAAATGTTCACTTTCGCCTTTGGTCATAGAAGAAATCACAAATGTAGTGTGAACCCAATAAGTAAATAAACATTTTCACTTTCACCTCAGTATTTCACTTTACAAAGAAGCCCCCTGATACATACATAACAATGAACACGCTCTGGCCCTTTCCTTCATTCACCTCAAAACACAAATCAACATCATTTATCTACCCAAAAGCAAAAGAAAAAAGTAACACACAGTGGCCAGAACAGGTAAAACTTTGATTCCTAATAAACAAACTTTGGCCCCAACCTTAACAAGCATTACATTCCTTCGTCTATATTACCTGGGGACGTTAGATCGACCGTCTGCCCGAATATATCGGGGATGCCTCCCCAGTCCTGTTTTGCCCTTGCTTCCCAGTATCCACCAACATACTGGTAATGCCCATCGCCGTCTTTGCGGAACCATCTTGGTTCCCAACCTCTCTCCTGTAATTTCCTAGCCTGTGAAATCGTTTGCCAAGGTGTTTATCAAGCTAAGAGTTCATAACCTATAATGTTTTAAGAGCTAAATGTTGTTCTTAGGGTCTGTTTCCAGTTCCTCAAAAAATGCATAAAAAGGTGATTGTAGTGTCATATGCTCGCATATTACGCCAACCTTTCAGTCTTTTTTTTAATATGAAATTCTAAATACAGAGTAAATAACAAGAAAAACACAGCATTTCCCTCCAAAACCTTTAATCCAAACTGACCCCTTTTTTTTGCAACGAACTGACTAACACTAAAAAACGTGGAGATGAGAGCTAAAAGGCAATACCCGTCGCTGCAATTGCTCAAGCCTGAGCTTCTCTGAATTGGACAGCTCATATTCCCCATTCTCCAAGTGTCGCTGATCTGGTCTAAGCCTTGAATCAGTTGGTGGAAGTTTCTCCCGCAAACCAGGTGTCAATTCATTTAATGATATAGCAAAAGGTGTGAGATTATATCTCGTTTTTGTAAGTGTCTTATCCCTTTCCCATAACAATATTGCATCGGTCATTGGATCGTATCCCTTTGGTTTTGTAGCTGGATCTCCCAATACATAATACATTGCTTCATCCCATTTTCCTAGTAACATTGCCACCTTCTCCCCTGTTTTGTTGTCTTGCACAAATCCATGAACCTTTGGTGGTAATAGTAATAATAATATTAAGATTTCAATTCTACTAAGACAGAAAGATGATCTATTAATCTGGAGTTTGGGAATGGAAATCACCTGATGACGATTTCGGTCTATAATAGACTGCTCCTTGAATTTGAGGATACAGGAATATTTGCCACTGCCTTGTATGTGCATAGTGCCGTAATGGTCACAATAGATTTTCCCAATTATAATATTGTATATCGAAGTAGTGACCTTGCTCCATCTGAATGTCTCGCCGCCTTCAAATTGTAAGGTCAGGATTCCTACTGGATCAAGTTGAATTGAACGGCCCCAAAACTTCCCTTTAAGATTAGTATCTGCCCAACATCTCCACCCTCTTCCCTCACAATGACATGCAACAACCATAGGATGATGACTGACCTGAATAAGTATACAATAATTTGTTGAACATAAAATTACATCATTTGGTGACACTTTCTGCTTTCTCTTTATGTTGACTTCTATGAAAACATAACAAGAAACCCCTTTTGATGGTAGTGTTTCTGTTTTGAGTTTTTTCATTTCCAGAAAATTATTGGAAGCAGAAATTTCTTGTTTTCATTGCTTCTGAAAACATGTTTCCTGTTGTAGCACTGTTTATATAACATTCAGAGTTGATCATGTAGTTTTATTGAAGAAACGATCGTGCATGCAAAAAAGATTTACAAAACATGTTAATGGAGTATTTTGGAAATTTGAAATGAAGCAACCAAATTTCTTGAGGACTAAAAAAAGATGTATACAAAATAATACCTTTTCAGAGAAGAACTTCAGACCTTTATCTGGATAGTCAGCCTCATACGTTTCCCCAAGTAGCGGATTGAAAGGTTTGCATTGCCGGCCTTCAGTGGATGCATAGCCGGAAACAGCAAAAGCAGCAACATTTAGAATTCTCATCAAATCATTGCCCTGAAAGGGAGCACAAACAAAAGCAATGACATTAGTATTTAACAAATGTGTTTAGTTACACATTCGTTTGTCGGTTGGGTTATTTTGAGACCAACCTTATGGTGACACCAGATGACACTGGCAAGGGGATAAACACCTACTACAAATAAAAAGGACTACTAGCTAAGAAACTGACCTGCTTTCCCCACTCAAGCGCCTGGTCAACCAAGTATGAGTATTCCAAATCTTCAAAGCATTTCTGCAAGGAGGAAAGTGGTTCATTGAAATAGACTGGGAGACACACACCAGACAGGTCTTTCCCTATATTATCCTTGATAATGGCCCACAAACCAATTGGCTTCTCCTTTTCCTTCGGTTCCGGAAGATTATCCCTTCTTTTAATGTAAGGATAATTAATTGTCTTTATTTCCATTCCTACTTCTCTGATTCGACCAGAACTGAAAAATGACTCATCATCATGTGCCAAAGAATGACGGGCATCTCTACTGCGATATGAAGCACTTTTCATAGCTTCAGAAGACAGAAAATCATTTGTATCGAAAAATGTAATATCCTCTTCATCTGTTTCAACATCAACTCCATAGCGGCTTTCGTTGTCAGCCTCTGAATCAGTTGCACTGCCCTCTGACATGATGGAGTAGAAATCTGCAACATCCAAAAGATTAGAAGGAAAACTTTGAGTTTCCAAATGCTATACAATTTGAGAGGATAGAAAAGATGAACGCAAAAAATGGAAAAAATGAATGATAGGATCGTACTCAAATTTAAATCATTTTGTATACTCAGTAAAACTAAATCTAAAATAAAAAGATAGGGGGATCATACTCAAGAAATCAAAATATATGCAAAATTTTGAAAACATTGAGCATATTTCATTTCCCTATATAAAGCTAAACATAAGATAGTAACCATAGTTTTTCTATTTCCCTCCCTGTCATTTTCTGAGATCCAAACATATCAATGATGAGCTATGTTCACAATTAACGACTCAAATTTTTATTTTCCTGTTTGTAAGAAACAAACATGCCTCTATCAAAACAATAGTAGGATTAGTAGCTGCCATGGACAACGGTAAGGAATATAAGATAATATATTTCCTTAATTCTTTACACTCCCCTAGCATTGTCCATGATTTCCCATGATCCAAAAATAAACTTAGACTTCGAAGAAATACTACTTGCATGGTGAGTTGTATTCACAATTAAGGACTCAAAGTTCTTATTTCTCTGTTGCTAAGTAACAAATATGCCTTTATCAAAGCATTACTAGCTACCTCAGAAGGCGATGGTTAACCTAAAATGTACTCTCACAGTCCCTAAAAGTTATCTTATGCTTTTCACATGGAGTTTAATAAATTCAAATTCTGCGGTTGGGATTCTATTTATAAAGTAAAGAAAAAATATCAAACACGCCTTTATTTCATTTAGAGGAACAGTGAAGTTTGTTTTAAGATGACATAAAAAGGAAAAGGCGAAGTTCTTTTAAGGATAGAGTGAGTACTACACTACTACACATTAGTAAACAAAATATGCTAATTCAAATTAGGTTAGTCCGTATAGAATCAAGACTATACTAAACTATAAAACTATTGATCCCTTCTTAGCTATTTAAGAAGCAGAAACAAACCACTGAATCTTCTGTTCCCTTGTCCACAGCACGAGTCCCGCCCTTTTGTTTCATCAACAACAGTTGTTTCTAACTCAATTTTTTCTGCCTGCATGAGAACATCACAATTCCATTTCAACCCCTAGAATACCCCAGGAACCAGCTTCATCATAACATATACACCCTCCGTCCCAGATAAATGATGTAGTTGACTTCACGGAGTCTAAGAAAGTAGTTGAAATTAAGAAGTGTAAGGATATGATTTGTTTAGATGAGAAAGAATTGTTGTTAGCCACTTATTTTTTTCTTTTTAAGGAAAAAAAAGAAAGA
Source organism: Cuscuta campestris (assembly GCA_900332095.2). Lineage (NCBI taxonomy): Eukaryota > Viridiplantae > Streptophyta > Magnoliopsida > Solanales > Convolvulaceae > Cuscuta > Cuscuta campestris. The sequence goes on along the minus strand of OOIL02001464.1, from coordinate 382,900 downwards.
AAAGTTTGTCATTTATTTGGGGACGAAGGGAGTATATTGTAAATATGTAAAACTATCAATGGATCATAGCAGCTAAACAATTGAAGAACACATTTATAAATCTAATTTGCTACTCTTGAGCATCATCCCTACCCACAAGTCCAACTAATGCAGCATCCAAGTATATTTGCTAGATAATGGTTGTGCCAAAGGCGAAACAAATATAACATTACAATGATTACAAGAGGGCTGCATTTTTGTAACTCAACAAATCTAAAAGGCATATGGGCATTGTTGTCTTCATGATCAGAGGATCTATGCTTCAAAATAGATGTCTAATGCATCATCTGGAAAAAATGCTCATGAAAATCATATTTACCTCCAATTGTCTCAATGTTTCCAGTAACATCATATGTTTATGTTGGAGGCCTTTTAACTTGTGTTGCAGCTCACCAAGTTCACTTTCCAAGATATCCTCACAATCTTTTATCACAGATTCAGCAATCCCTTCTTGCAGCATTCTAGCACGTAGCTTCTCAGTGGAAACAACAAAATCTTCAGAAGGTGCAAAATCACCACTTGTTAACATCCTTGGGAATTGATCTTTAGCAACCAAGAGAGCTTCAATCCAAGTGGCTCTGTCCTCTCTTGACAGACAGCGCAAATGGAGTGTCTTTGTCCCTGTGAATATAGAAAGCCTTTTGTCATCAGACTTGCTAGCCCGAACGGTTGAAACCTGTGCACATATAGAAACATTTAAAAGAAGCCGTGTACGAACTGCAGGGAAGAAGTGTCAATAAAGGAAGAACTTGCCAATAAGGAAATTCTAGTAACTCCACAACAAGAATGCAGATATACAAATTTCAGATAATAAATGAGGATAAGCCATCAAATAAACAAAGAAAAACCTTCAAATGAATTTCCCCAAATGGTTTCCACTGCTTTGAAGATCCAGAAAGGCGATGATTGCTCCCATTGGATTTCCTCATATATCTCCAAGACTCGTCCCCGATCACCTTGAGACCTTTCTCTACAAAGGGACTAATGAAAATCTTATCCGGCCCGTGAACCTTGTAGTAAGACATAACCCCATCTTCCAATACGAACCACCTCGCTCTCCACCCCTTCCCGTAGTTCACCCACTTGTGGAGTACTCCGGCCACACATCCACCTTCATTCCCGTTATATCCCTTTGTTTCACGCAGATCATCAGCAATGTCTTCCCTATCATGCCCAACTGAAGTTTCAGTTTCGCTAGTGCTCAAACAAGAAAACTGCCCATTCGAGAAGCTCGGTTTCGAACCTAAACCAACAGGTCTCACAGACGCCCCATTCTCAAACCCTATCTGACACTGCGATTGCGACGGCGGAGGTCTCACCCCCGCCGGATTACCCCGATCCTCCTCAATTGACACCGGAGCAATGCAGCACAGCGGATTCATCTACTCAACCGCGAACCAAACCACAACCCAACCCCACAAATCACAGAAACAGCAAGCAAAACCCGCGGGATCAGCTCAGCCCAGCAAATTAACCTCCCCAGATCGCCGATCTCCGCCACAGCAGCAGAAAAAACCCTCAACGCCGCCGATTCGATTTCCTCCGGCGCAACAAGATCGGATGATAAATCAATTAAGACAGCGATGCGTCCCTAACCGTCTAGATGTGACACGTGATCGAGACTGGAATCGCGAAAGCATTTATTGCGCGCCCCAAAGCGCAATTAAGCAAAAAGAGAAGAGAAACGAAAAGAAAACAGTGTACTCGGTACTGTAGTAACTACGAACAGTACAGTATAACTAATCTAAGCTAAAGGAAATGTAGATACAGTGTGGGTGTGTATGTATAGACTATTATAGATACATAGAGAGAAATGAGAGTAAAGGGAATCAGAGCAGAGGTTGCAGAGATTTTCTCCATTAAATCCAATGGAGACTCATCGGGGAGAGAGAAGGGGGGTGCAGTAAATGGATTTAAATGCATGGGGTTTTGCGATTGGAGCGGAGCGAAGGAATAATGATGGCTAAGACAGCTAACATGCGCGGGGGTGGGGGATCCGCCGGTCCGGGGAGAGATATTGTCCCGTGGGTGTGGTTGAGAAGTGACCGGGAAACTTCACACTTGGTCCATCCTTTTTTTTTCTTCCCATTATTGTTTCAAAAGGTGAAATCGCTCCTCTCGAACGCTCTTTACCCTCTGCCCAACGAAATTTTGAGATGAACTAAATCACGGTGATTCAACTAATAACAGAAGCTGAGATCAGTGCTCATTGCACACAAGGAGCCCTCTTCTTTTCTGAGAGGTTGCTCCCACACTATCGCTGATGAGGCTCAATCTTTGATCTCTTGTTCCAAATTCTATTTTTGAGACCGGTTGAGCTGTCCATGTGAGCTTTTTCTTCCCATTATTAGGTCCATAAGAGGGCACCTCTCGGTTTTAGCGATGTTTGATTTACGACTCGTTCTTCTCACTTGATTTGAATGATTCTGATCTGATCCGGTATGATCTGATATGAATGTAGTTATATTTAAAGATGTTGTTGAACTGGTTTGGTCTGATTTGGACCAAATTGATTACAATAAGAATAAGTTGAAAAGAACATGTTCTTAGTGTTGTCAATGAAGTACTTGTTTGTACGGGTATTTATTGATTTATCGTTGATAAATAAATTTTAATTACTTATTTAAGTGTTTTTGAAATGACTTAAATGGAGGTAAGTCATTGTTTGATGATATTCATAAAAGGTATGGGATAATTTTGTGAATAATCTGATCAAAACAGAGATAAATTATAAAAAAAATTAATTAGCACAAAGATAGTTTATAAAAAAATTTGATCAACTTATAAGCACAAAATACTCAATAAGACTAGACCGATAATACAGTTTTGATATTAAAATTGATAGAGAGTGGGGTCGAAATCAAATTTATCCCTTGTGACACTCAAAAACTTAGAATAGATTAGGTTGACTTAAAAAATTGAGTCTTGACAAGTGTGTTTGTTGGCATTTGAACCACTAGTTACGGCCTTAGTGAAGATTGACCTTGCACCGGACACAGGGGCTGGGTGGAAGATCGTGCGTGGCTGATAAGGGCATGTAGCGAATGATTAAGGGACAAGATGGGGGACATGCAATATATACTCTGCAACGAAAATCTCGCGAAGGTTGGTCAGTCGTATGATTAGCGAGGGTATGGCTACAGTAGATGTGATCCTTGCGTGGAATAAAGCAAATTGACTCTTTATACTGTCTTCGTTTCTCACAATTGTGAAGTAGTAGTTAGTCAATGCAACTTTCGACTCTCATCATGGGTCATATGGAAACAGCCGCCCTATGTTTTAAACATAGGGGTCAGACTGCGTACATTCGACTCCCTTACCCCGCAATGGGCGGGAGCCGTTGAGGCAATAGGGTAATGTTGTTGTCGTACTCAACGGGGGAGGATTTTCATGTTCAACATTTTGTCCAGCCAGTTTTGATCGATGTTTTGATGACAATGTTTGGTTGTTTGACTTGTTTGGTATGTTCAGTCGCAACATGTCGTATGTACGGCATGTCAGTTTGTGGGGATTGGTCGTCAAACCTCAGTACGACAACATTCTATCTATTTGTTAGCCGTCTCATGGGGGAGTCATTCGTCACCAAATTTTGGTTGTTGTTTGCTCGGCCAGTCGCCTTCATCTATCGTTGGCATAACAAATCAGAGTTTTGTCTAAGTTATTTATCGAGTTATTTTTTTCTAGTCCTAATTTTATTATAAATTTACTTAAATAGCACTAAAACATAATGACTTTCCCTAAATAGCATCAAATGTGTTTTTCTTCCCAATGTAGCACTTTTAGTCATTATGCATTAGTCATTATTCAAGTAAATATTCGCCATCACAGGACATTATGGACATTATTAAGTGCTATTTAGGGAATAAAACAATTTAAGTGCTATTTAGGGAAATGACTTAAGTTTTAGTGCTATTTAGTGCAAATATTTCATTTTATTATTCAAGTTGTTCATTCATGATCCCCATTCTCAACTTGAGGGAGAGTATTAGAATATGTTTTAGGGTTTGATAGTTTTCATAGCTTTTCCTATTTTTGTTATAGTAGGAATAAAATTATGATAGGAATAGAACATTACTTATTTGCTTTACCATCTTTTATATATAAAGAGAGTTGATTCTTTGTACAAGAGATATGGGGGGTTTGAAATACAAATTAAAATGATAAAAATGTAAATAAAATAAAGATAATAGATAAGAAATAGAACCACAACAGCAAGCTTGGAACTCTGAAAGAACACCCATGGAGAAAACAACATACAAATACTTGTAGTTTGTAAAAGAAAAAAAATTGAACAAATATGATTAACTAACTAATTTTTTCTTGATTCTGAAATTAAACTGCTAATTTAACTCAAGGTTAGTCTGAAGAAAAGCTCCACCAACGATACTTCTTTATTTTCTCATTCATATTAGCTCATGTTAAGACCAATTCTAACTCTTAACCATACTATTCTTAACAATCCAAAGACCAACCTTTAAATTACTACTAAACATAGCGTATTAAGATTTGTGGAAAACATCACCATAACAATTTTGCAGTAACACTACAGTTATTAAACAAAATCAGTTCGAGAATCTTGATTAGCAAAACCACTTAACGAGGCAGCCAAGTACTAATCAAGTGACACTTGATTTCTAGAAAAGTGACTATTTAAAGCACTTTGGACTTTATAAGAATGTAATTTTAAATTGGATTAGACGCGCGCTCCTAACTAAGGCTCCGTTCCGTTCAACTTATTTTTTCTGATCTGATCTGATTCTAATAAGTTCTGATATGATCTGGTCTGATCTAATCTGATCTGATCTGATCTGATTGGATCTGATCTGATCTGATATGATTGGATCTGATCTGATCTGATTGAATCTGCTCTAATCTGATTGGATCTGATCTTATCTGATTGGATCTGATCTGATCTGATTGGATCTGATCTGATCTGATCTGATTGGATCTGATCTGATCCGATTAATTTTGATTTAATTTAAAATTTTAAATCAATAATTTATTTTGACTTTGTAATAAATTTGAAAATCGTAATGATAATTCATATAATAATATAATCAACATTTTTTATTTAATGATTATTTTTTAATAAAATAAAAATAGTCAATTCATATATTAGAATAATCATTCATATTATAATGTAATAATTTTTTTATTTTATGATTATTTTTTTGTAAAATTAGAATTATACATTAGAATAAATATTTAAGTTAGATATACATTAAAAAATAATTAAATTTAGATAATCAATATATAGAAGAGATAGTATTTTTATTAAAATATCTCATCCTTACAAAAGATCAAAAGTTTAGAAAGTCAAATTACAAGTAGCAATAAAAATATATTTTAAAAGTAGAATTAAATTGACAATGTAATAATAATGATGATGATGATGATAATAATGATGATGATGATGATGATGATAATAATAATAATAATAATAATAGTAATAATAATAATAATAATAATAATAATAATAATAATAATAATAATAATAATAATAATAATAATAATAATAATTCTTGATGGGATCTGATTTTAATAAGTCCTGATCTGATCTGATCTGATTGGATCTGATCTGATCTGATTAAATCTGATCTGATCTGATTAGATCTGATCTGATCTGATTGGATCTGATCTGATCTGATCTGATCTGATTCGATCTGATCTGATCTGGTCTGATCTGATCTGATCTGATCTGATTTTAATAAGAATAAGAAAAAATAAGAAAAAATAAGTTGAACGGAACGGGGCCTAAGTCCAATTCAAGCATAAACAAAGAACAGTTTTCGGAACACCTTTTCGAGTTTAAATTTAACAGTAGCATAAAGCTAAAATCTCTTCAAAGTCAAATTAAATAAACAAAAATAACCAAATCAAAGATTCAATCATTTCGTCAAACAATTTGGCGTAAGAAGATTTTATAATTTCAGAGACAATAACAAATCAATGAATCATAACTTGAACAATATAAACATAAAACCATTCAACCCTTATATTATAACTTAAACATTTAACAAATATGGAATTGAAAATAAATATATTCAATATTAGAAATCAAATTTATCAATTTGAGGAATTAAGAAACTTGAATCCCTAATTAAAAAAGAATGAAATAAACTAAAAAGGTCCTTCTTCCGTTGCTTAAAACCCTTACTCTTTCATTTTTTTTGTTTTTCTTAAAACACTTCCTTTTTCTATTAAAAAATCACTTTTATCCTTACTTTTTCATACCCTACTTATCACACCATACTTTTTCACTAATAACTAAACTATCACATCTTACTTTTACTCATCACATCATAGGCAAAATTGGAAAGTCAACTAAAATTATATTTTTTCCTTATTTTGTAGTCAAAACAAGAACTGTAACGGAGGGAGTAGAACAACATGCTCCATAGATTTCATCTGTTGTGTTGCTGCCGAAACCAAAGCCAAGGGTCACCGGATCCATCGCCAAATCAGAGTCCCACCACCTGAGTACATGGACGTCGGAATCAATTCATAGGCGGACCTAGGGTCGGAACCCTAGGCCGGCTTCTCTACTCTCTGCTCTGTCGTGCTCTGTATCATCAATGTTTCTGATCGATTTTGCTTCTTTTGTTGACGAGAAATCCCAGCTTTAGTCTTCAATTTGGATTAGGATTGAGAATTGGAGTTTGATTTTAGGAAATCTTCTTCCTCTGTTTCTCTTTTTAATCCTTCTGACCGAAGCACCTAAGATAATCTGAAAGGCGTCCTCCATTCGCCGCTGAGGGCCCTCAGCCACAGCCGCTCCGCCGCTCTCACTCGGGTCCTCCTTTCCGCCACTACGCTGGGCACCCCTTCGTCTTCTTTCATCAATGTAAGTTTTTATTTTGGGACTTCATAGTTCATAAATTCTTTTGATTTTCGAATTCTGGTAGTTGATTTTCATTGTGTACTTTGTGATTTGGTAAATGGTTGTTAAATTATTTTTCAATGGGAAGATTTTGTTATGTACTTGAAGTGTATATTTATTTTAATGGGAGTATTATAGGCTAAAATCCACCTAATGGTCTTTCAACTTTATGAGTTGTGCACGATTGGTCTTTCAAGTTTCAAAAGTCCATAAATAGTTCTTCAAGTATTCATAATCCTCCACATGCATTCCTTCAAGTTTCAAAAGTCCATAAGTAGTCCTTCAATTATTCATCAACCTTCCAAATGCAGTCCTTTTTTACGGTACACGTTAAAAGATAAACGGATTACTACTTCCATATATATATATATATATATACATACATACATACATACATACATACATACATACATACATATATATACATACATACATACATACATACATACATACATACATACATACATATATATATATATATATATATATATATATAAATATAAAATACGAAGTACTTGTACCTATTACGTAGGTGATTGTTTTTTTACATATAGGGAATTAATGGGTTTCCACAATTCCAATCAAAGTTTTGTGTTCTTTACTATACAAATTAAACCCCTTAGAAAGTAAAATTATCCCCAACATTTACAATGGGAGGGAAAGACCCACTGCGCTGAGCTGTTCGGAGGACGAGGCCAGTGGCAGGCACCCATTGCAGGCTGAAGCAAAGTTATATATATGGAGCTAGTTGCATCTGGCACCCATTGCAGGTCGGAAGTTATATATATGGAGCTAGTACTCCGTTTAGCTTTTAAGGTTGATGAATACTTGAAGGACTAATGAAGTTTTGAAACTTGAAGGACTCGATTTAGAGGTTGTTGAATACTAGAAGAACTATTTATGAACTTTTGAAACATGAAGGACCAATCGTGCACAACTTACAAAGTTGAAGGACCAATGATAGATTTTAGCCGAGTATTATATTGTTATAGTTTATGAATCACACTACAAAAACAAATCCACCCAATATAATCCCACACAAGTAGAGACAGACCTTACCCCTATTTAGAACTATTTGCAAGCAACTTTGGCCACACCAGCCTACTAGCTAGTTAAGTTGTTAGTTTATCAATCAAAGTTTTTAATCAAATAGAAGTTTTAAATTTGTTAAAGTTGATTCATTTGTAATTTAGGAAGCAAGTATATACTTTAAAACACATTCAAAAGTCAAAGAAATTGAACCTACTAGGAATCATTTTAATTTGAATTCAACTACTTCTCCATCTTTACATCAACAAGTAGAGCAACCGGTTGGTGTATTTGAAACCCTATTGAATGAAAAAGGGTGTAAAGAAAATAGTGATTTTGAGTCCCTAGAAACCGAGACTAAGAAAATTTTAGTTTTCACCCGAATGTTCACCTTTATATGTTTGCTCTTATAAAGTTAGCTTTGCTTCTATGAGCATTGACAACTAGTGTTGAAAACACATTCCTAGCTATGAAGTTTGTGAAGAATGACATGCAAAATAAAATCTTTTTTTTGAGCGCTTCAATGATTGTTTAGTGACATATGTAGAGGGAGATGTTTTTGTGATGATTTTATAATAAAACCACTTCAAAAATATGAAACGTAAACTCATATAGTTGTAAGATATATTTGTATGAACAATGTCAAAGTATTAGTTGTTATCGATTTACCTTACAGTATAAGATTGAATTTATTAATAGATCACTTGTTTATTTATTGCTCGACACGTGGATTGCAGTTGCACATATAAGAAATGTTACTATCTAAAATCTGAAAGGGATCATGCAATTTTTTAGGCATAGAGAACCATATTAGGAAGCCGTTCTACTTTACAAGGAGGAAGATGATGTTATTGAAGTTGAGGCCTTGCCTCTTTAATATTCCACAACACAGCTCACTCTTCAACTCCCGATTCCCTCCCAAAGCTCGTCCATATTCTGTCTCATTTATAACCCCTTTATCTCGCCATGTTGCCACATTCAAGACCTCTAAAGCTTCACCACAACCTGAAACTGTCAGTTTTTCCCCAAATGCCATATTTGTTCCACCCGGGGTTAACATAGAAGATATTACTGACGAAATGATCGTACCCAGATCTAATATTGTCATTGGACCATATGCTGGAGACTCCAAGATCAACAATGTGGAGTTTGTAAAGAGCAGCAACCGGGTGAAGGACTGTCCTAAGGAAAACCGGCCCGAGTTTGCCATGTTGGGCCGGTCAAATGTCGGCAAATCATCTCTCATTAATGCTTTGGTTCGAAAGAAAGAGGTTGCACTTACCTCTAAGAAGCCAGGTGCTCTCTTTCTCTCTGTCTCCCTCTCCCGGTTTTGATGATAAGTTGGCAAAATTAACAAACCAGTTTTTAACTTTTGTGTTATGGCATACTTCGTATTTGATTATGCCATGTGTATTGTGTAGGGAAGACTCAGCTGATTAATCACTTCTTAGTGAACAAAAGTTGGTATATCGTGGATTTGCCGGGCTACGGGTATGCTTTTTTTGTATTTCCCTCATGTACAGCATTAGTTGTCATATCTGGTTTGATAAAATTAACAGTGGAATCATGTGTTTCATCTCTCTATAGCCATGTTTTTCAGCTAATCAGCTATGACCATAATTGCTGTATGCTTGTACATATGCTCTTTCTGGTTGAGATGGTAGTCGATATTCAGTATCTCATGTAACCTTATTTGTACAGTTTTGCAAATGCATCCGAATCTGCTAAAATGGATTGGTCCTCTTTCACCAAAGGCTACTTCTTAAACCGAGAAACTTTGGTTTCAGTTCTGCTTTTGGTCGATGCAAGTGTACCTCCTCAGAAGATTGACCTTGACTGTGCTAATTGGCTTGGCCGTAATAATGTATGTTACTTTCTCTCTCTCTCTCTCTCTCTCTATCTCTATGAAACTCTCTCTCTTAGATCTTTTCTTATATTATATTTACCTACTCAAGATGAGAGAAATGTGAGTTGCGTTTAGAACATGACATAAACGAGGCAAAGATGCAAAAAGAAGGCCTTACGTTTGCACCAAAGTGACCAAGAATGTCTTTGTGACTCATTTTCAGATACCAATGACTTTTGTCTTCACCAAGTGTGACAAGATTAAGGGAGGAAAAGCAAGACTGCCCCATGAGAACATCAGAGAGTTTCAAGAGTTGCTAAAACAAAACTACAGACAGATCCCACCATGGATAATGACCAGCAGTGTCTCCGGGTTGGGAAGGGATGAACTTCTTTTGCACATGTCCCAATTGAGGAACTATTGGGACAGTGAACTCACAGACTAAGGCTGTTTTGTTACATCTAAAGAAGCATTCTCCGGATTCGGAGGACCAAAATTGCCAAGGATGATATATACTCCTTGAAACAGAACCAGGTTTGCCAAGCTAAGGGTGTCCACGTATGGGACTAATATTGCAGTTTATCATTATTAAATTTTAATCATAAAATCCAAAAAAAAATCCAATTGAAATAACATAGACATGGATTAAAACTCTTTATGTGTATGATTACAATTGTAAAAGTGGAACACTTATGTTTGATGGAGGGAGTATCTTGCAGCTCTCTTGCACTTCCCATATTAACCCTTTTACTGTATTTTTAGTATGTATTACTATTACCACCACATGTAGTTTCCAAACAATCTTTTTGCAAGAAAATACAAAAGTGAGGAGGCTTTGTAGTGAAGCAGCACATCATCATGATCTTTGGTACTTGTAGTATTTATTCTCTCTCTAGTGCTATTGATCATCTTGAACCACTGGCTTGCAGGGTCACAGTTAGGACCATCACTATTACTCAAACATTTGCATGTGTTGGTGACGAGGACAACGTTGTTGTCGTCAGAACCATCAATGTCTAGGCAAACGCTGCTCCCGTCTTGAAGTTTAGTCGAAAGATGCATTTTCGAGTCTGAGACGAGTACCCATTTCGAGTTATTGCCATTGCAGGTCGTCCCGAGCTTCACTGGGGTTCCGGGGCTTTCATTATCAGCCTCAAGACAAGATTGGGTTTCGTCTTGAAGTGTTATTGTTTTGGATGGAGGGTAGGTCCATGCGTCTGCCTCAGAGCATGGACCTAACTCTAGTGTCTGCAGGGGCGATGATGATCTTCGTACGCATAGCCCCGTCATTGGATGGAAGATTAGCTTATGCGGACACAACTCTTCAAAACCCGGTCCTACAAATTTGATCAAATATAGTACTTCCTCTGTCCCATAAAACTTTTCAAAAATGAAAAAAAGGGTGCCCTAAAAAGGTACTCCGTATAATTTTGATATTATTTTATAATTTTGTTCTTACTTTATAATAAGATAGGATGTGATGTGCAGATAAATGAGTTATAATTAAAAAATAAAATCAAAATTACCCATTTTTAGAGTGTCTTTTTTCGTGTTTAAAAAGCTTTATGGGATGGATGAAGTACGCAGGCAAAAATAGTGGGACAGACGAAAAAAATAGTGAAAATGAATTGAACAAAAATATGAGACATAGGAGTACCTTGAAAGGGTGATTGAATGGATGAGATCCTTTGGAGGAAGCTCAAGTTCCTTGGTTGACACCAATTCCATGAAAGAACCCCATAGAACTCTTCAAGTCCCACCGTCCCCTCCCTGAGGTAATAACTCCCGGCGAGCGTCCAAACCGCCCAATCAACGTCCAGCTCCGCGGTAAGGCCCAAGAAGCAGTTGAAGAATCGGTTGTCGTTCACATTCCCGCCCCTCTGGTCGATTCCAAACTCGCTCACAAACAACGGGTACCCTTCATCCAACACAAACCCTCCCCTCCCCATCACATCATTGGTTATCCGCCCGCACGCTCGGTTCGGGTTGCCCGACGCCCATTCCGCCCCGTCCGTGAAACTGTACCTGTGCACCTCGAAAACCAGCTTCCCGGAGAAGGTCAGCTTCACGGGACGTTGCTTGAGGAAGGAGAGATCCTTGTCGAAGTTTAGGCCGGAGAGGATGACCAGAACGTCAGGGTTCGCCGCGTGCACCGCTTCGGCTCCCTGCTGCATGTACCTGGGTTCGTTTCAAGACTCAGCTTTGACTCATCAAATGTCTATTAACGTCATTCATTTAAATTATACTCCCTCTGTCTCATTTTAAATTGCCTGTTTGCCTTTTTTCTCTGTCTCAAAATAAGTTGTCATTTACTTGTTATCGTAAACTTTTATGAGTAAAATACCTAAACTACCCCTAAAATAAGTCACTCTTCTCTACCTTTTCTTCTCATTCATCGTCACCCTTCTAAAAAGTAATGACAATTTCGAAAAATCAACTCTATTTTTATTTTCCTTAAATATTTCCAAAAGTCAAAACAGACGATTTAAAACGCGACAGATGGAGTATTTAATTTGCGGTCAAAGCTAACGTAAAAGTCAAACGCACTTGAACCAATCATTGACATTCTGTCTGGGCCCTCTAAGTTCATTCCTTAGGCTCATCCCAACCACATTGGGGGTGGCATTGAAGAGGGTGGCCACGTTGGTGAGGCCAGTGACCCATACTTTAGGGTCAAAGTAAATGTCACCAAAGAAGCCATTGCTGCAGCACCAACCAGGCTTGCTTAGGTGATTGTCCACTATTACCATCACATTGTACTTCCCTAGGCTCTCCACCACTGCCTGCAACAAATTAAAAAAAAATAATTAATCAACATACTATCTTTTAGGTGAAATAAATGTGATATTTGTTTTTGATCGAATCTTGCACGAAAAAAAATTGCACGTGATTATTGCACGGAGAGAGTCGAACGGATCTCATCCGTTTGTCGCCGTGCTTGAGCCGAAGAACGGCGGTGACACCGTAGGGATCGGAAAAAGAGAGGGAGCGAGATCAATGACGGCGTCACATTTTAACTTTTTTGGTCAAACTGTGCAAGACTTTGACCACAACTTAAATATATACTTTTAAATAATTAAATGCAATAAAAATTTTGATATTTTAAAATAAATTCAATTTTACTAAATTTAAATTATAATTTAATATACTTTTTTCACCATTTATAGTCAAAGTGTCACACACTTAACCAAAAAACAAATTATGGTGGACCTTTTGGGACGGAGAGAGTATTATGCAAGAATAATGAAGTATATACTATATATAAGAGAGTAAATATAGAAGAGATTCCAAAAACAAATAGAAATCAAGAAATAGAAATCACCCTAAATAGGACTAAAACATAGAGAAAAGTACCAAAATAAAACTTTCATATTTTTTTTCGAAATAGGACTTTGCATTGTGGTAATGTGGCACTGTAAATGTGCACATTACTATACTTTATTGGTAATGTACATGACCATGTTTGGTAATGTAAATTTTTTTTCGGGAATAAAAACATGGAATTCCTATTTTGGTATATTTTTAATGTTTTAGTCCCACCTTGGTCTTTCTCCCATCAAGAAAAGAAGCAGAGTAAAATATAAAATTTACCAAAGTAAAGATTATTTCTTATTATTGTCTAACATCACTCTTTCTATTTTAAAAAAATTAGTTTTGAATGTTTAAGGATGAAAGATTGTCAACCTTTTCAAAAATGGAGAAACAAAAGTTTTATCACAAATTTTACTACCTCCGTCCCAGTGTATTTGTCTAGTTTGACTTTTTTGAGTCACCGGATAAACAACTCCAATTACTCTCAATTTATATTGTATATTAGCATAATGAAATACTCCCTCCGTCCCACTCTTTTTGTCCACTTTCATTTTTGCACACCATCCAATGCACTTCTTTAATCCATTTTATTTTGTAATTTGTATATTAAAAAATTATAAAAATTATATATTAATAATCTATATGTTAAGACAAATCAAACAAGATCACACATGACTATTTTTAGACTAACACATTGAGAGAATTTGATGAGTCAAAGTGCTTAGATGAACAGTTCCAAAAGTCAAAACTGGACAAAAAGAGTGGGACGGAGGTAGTACAATTTTGAAAGTTCTCAATACGATAAATCCAATAAAGTTATTTTTATGTTAAAATACATTACGGTTTTTATTTAATTGAAGCTCAAAGTTTGTCCAGTTTGACTCGAAAAAGTCAAACTGGACAAATACATTGAGAAGGAGGGAGTACTTTTTAATACTTAATTTCATAAATTTTAAACGTTACCCTTTAAAAAGATCATAAATTTTAAATTCTATTCAAAAATTTATTTTTTAATACTTAAATCCATAAATTCTCAAATGATTTCGTATAATTTGACTTTTTATATATCGTAGGGAGGGAGGAGGGAGTACTTCCTTAGAATTGATGTTTCCTTATCAGAAAAGAATAGATAATGAATAAAAAAAATACTCTCTGTTTTTAAAAGATTGTTACATTTTGAGTTTTTTGTTCAAATCGTGACATTTTTTTACAACGAATTAAATATAATTTAAAATAAATAAATATTATAAAAATTTGATATTTACATTATAACTAAATATAATTTTTTCATGATTAAGAGTCAAAGAGTGTCATAACTTAACAAAAAAGTCAAACTGTAATAATCATGACGAAGTAAGGGAGTATAACAATGTCTTTAATTAGTTTACAAGCACGCACAAAAACTCAGAGCAATATAATTAATTGAGGGTCTCTTTGGATAAGAAAGTGTAATTATATAACTATAGAATTCTTGGAATATATAAAATTATCTAAAGATAAGAGCAAGCTTTATGGTGCCCAACTTCAACCGTTTGTTAGCTTTAATAATCAATTGTGATGTGTGAGAGGACATTTTGTAAGACTAGATTAAGGCATTTTCAATTAGCGTTAGCTTTTTGGATAAAATTATAACGGTGTAGGTTTAACTCTGAAAACGTTAACACTAAAGGCTACCGTCAGATAACCCTTTTCACAACGTAAACGCTAATCTATATAGCTAAAGCCAAACGGAGCCTAAATTATATTGTTGGTTCTTCAAGTTATTACATCGTGTATTTTTCTACAATTTTTTCTCTAATTTGTCTTGAAATGATTTTTTTAACAAAGCAGTCTTTGTGTGGTTTTAATTTATGACTTCATGTAGAAGAAAGAAATATACTCCGTAATATAGATCATACAATTTATTTCTTAAAAAAAAGTGAAAGAAAATTTTGGGATAACCCGAATAAAATCAAAAGTTGTAAAATAATTATTGGACTGATGAATACGATTTAATTCTACTGATGACTACAATTTAACTCTATGAATAATACGGAGTAAATTAGAAAATTTTAAAAAAAAAGACCTACAATAGGAGCAACAAATATAAATACATTATCTCACAATAAAAATCACATATACTATCTCTTTTTCCTAAAATACTTCCTCTTTTATTTTTTTCTCTTTTCCAAAACATTTTTCACTTTATATTAAAAAACCAATTTTATTCATATTTTTTCTTAACCTACCTATCACATCATATTTTTTTATTAATAATATATCCAGCACAACTTACTTTTATCCATCACATCAAGACCGAAATTGGAAAGTCAACTACAAATTTACTCCTTAGTTTGGCCTAAAGTCAAAATATATAAGAATGGTTTTAAGAAAGAGAGGGAGTATACTTTTATTTCAAAATAAGATTATCACATCATACTTTTTGACTAATAATGTACCCATCACATTATACTTTTACTCATCAGATCAAAGACAAAAATTGAAAAGTCAACCACAAATATACACCGTACTCTTTAAGTTGGCCTAAAGTAAAAATAATATATAATAGTTTTAAGAAACGGAACGAGTATATTTTTAAAATGAGTTAATTCCATAAAAAGTCTCCAATTATTGTTCATTTTACAAATTTAGTTCCTACATATCAAATATCAATAATTTAGTCCCTAATTATTATATTGTTTTCCATGAATGGTCCTTTGTTAACATTTCCGTTAAAATGTGGATAACATTGTAAATTCACGCTGCTCGCTCTCCTTAATTAAGCTTGCTTCCTCCTCTCGCACTCTTTTCCCGGCCAAATCCGTCGCTAAGTTAGAAGCTTTGAACGTAACCCAAAATCAAAATCATCACTCCTCTCTCAATTGTTCATCTTCTTGATGATATCCAAAATCGAAACCAGTAACCTTAATGGATGATTTTTCATTAATATAATGTTTGTTTTCTTTGCAATTTTCTGAGACTAACTCATAAAACTCATCCACGAAGGTTATTGGTTTCGATTTTGGGCCCCACCGAGAAGGTAAACGATTGAGAGAGGAATGTTCATTTCGGCTTTGGGTTTAAAGTGACGAGTTCGGGAAAAGAGTGCAAGAGGAGGGAGGAAGCTTAATCTAATTAGGAGAGAGAGGAACGTGAATTTACAATTTTATCCATGTTTTTAACGAAAATGTTAACAAAGGACCATTCGTGGAAAACAATATAATAATTGGGAACTAAATTATTGATATTTGATATGTAGAGACTTAATATGTAAAACGAACTATAACTGAAAACATTTCATTGAATTTACTCTTTGTTAAAATATAAATACATAAAAATTTTATTTTGATTGTTTCTTTAAGTTAGGCACATAGAGAAGAGAGTACCTGGAAAGCATTGGTGAGAGGGAGATCAACAATGGCGGGGTTGTTAGCTTGAAGCCCTGCAATGGCCTCCACCAACCCAAGACTCCTCAAGGACTCCCTCACAGTCATGGAGCCCAGGGACTCATTGGTGAACAGGAAGAGCGGCCACGTCAGCCTCACGCAGTTGAACCCCATTTCCGCGACGGAGTTGGAGATGGCATCCACCGGCTGCTTGCTCAGTCCCTCCGCCACCGCCGCCTCCAGGTGGCTCGACCAGTTCACGCACCCCAGCTTCACCCTCCGCCCCGACGACTCGTCCACGATCCACCGCGAGTTCGTGCGCAGCGGCTGAGCCACCGCAGCCGGAGGCGGCGGGAGAAGTAGGGTGTTAGGGAGGATAATAAGCCAGCAGCAGCAGCTGGCTAATGAACATGATTTGAAGGACTTTCCCATGTACTATGTTCAAGTTTCTAGCTAGCTACCTCCCAAAACAAATTTTGCATCTATATATTTATATGCACTCTTTTGAAATTTAATATACCTTTTACTTCACATATAGATTGGTTAAAATTATGGAACATGCTACACTTACACCAAAAAATGTACACCACAGTTATGCACAAACATTTTGATGGTTTACACCGACACAAGTGATGGTGCGTTAACAAAAATTTACACGGACACAAAGTATTGGTGCGTTAATAAAAATTAGTTTTACACCAACACAAAATGTTGGTGCAAACCTGCGGGGTACAAATTGGGGTATAAATGTTGGGGGTACACATAGCTTAATCCTAAAATTATTGATAAGTTTTTTTTAACTTATACACTCACCATTTATGAATATCACTTCGTTCATTCTAGACTATTTATATAGTTTTGACTTATTATAGTCAATCAAGGTCGATATTCGATCTGTAATTTAATAAAAATTACATGATATATTAATTATATTAAATAAAATTTTTAAAAATATTTTCTAAGACAAATCTAATAATTAAAGCTATTATTATATTAATATCTAATATAATTTTTATTTAATTAATAATCAAAGATTATCAATTTTGATTGTGAAAAATCAAAATTAGATACATATTCTAAAATAGGGATCATATTTCTTTAAGATCAATTTAGTTAAATATTTTTCA
This sequence comes from Cuscuta campestris, assembly GCA_900332095.2. Lineage (NCBI taxonomy): Eukaryota > Viridiplantae > Streptophyta > Magnoliopsida > Solanales > Convolvulaceae > Cuscuta > Cuscuta campestris. The sequence goes on along the minus strand of OOIL02001464.1, from coordinate 365,302 downwards.
TTTCAGTTTAACACCTGAATTTATTGTTAATATGTGTTGGATAAGTACTTCCTTCATCCTAAAATGTTTGCCACAATAATCAAAACGAAATAAAATTTCAATTCTTTTCAATTTATTTTATTTAAAGATTGATATCAAAATAAAAACTAAAATTTACATATTTAAAAACTATGTCAAAAGTTCTTCAAAACAAGATTCGACAATAATATTTTATTGTATCAAATAATCAATGAAAATGTACAAATAAATAAGAATTCACGTGAATTTTAAGTAGTTGTCAACACAATGACATTCTTTTTGGGACAAAAGGAGTATAATACTTACACTTTTATATTTATTGTACTCCGCATTATACTCGTTTGGGGAAAAGACTAAAGTAGGAGTAAAACATAAAAAATATACTAGAATAGAAATTTAATTTTTTTTATCCCAAAAATAGGAATTAAAGCGCATATCATGCCAATATAGAATACCAATATGTATTGTGAAATGTCTACATACAGTACCGCATTATCACAGTGGAAACTCTTATTTTAAGGATAAAAAGATGCAGATTCTATTTTGGTACTTTCTCTATTTTTTACTATTATTTAGGGTAATTTATTTACTAGTTTTAACTTTTGACTTGTTTTTTTGTTTTAGTTCATGCTCCGTCCCTGAATATTTGTCCAGTTTGACTTTTTCGGTTAACTGTTTTCAATCTTTGATCTATAATTAAATAAAATATATATTGTATATTAATTTATATAAAATAATATTTTGAAAATATTTGATATAATAAATCTAATAAAATTATTTTTATATTAATATCTAATATCATTTTTATTTAATTTGATGGTAAACTTTACTAATTTTGACCAAAAAATATCAAAAAATGGATAAATTACTGTCTATTAACTGTTTATTACTCACTCTGTTTGCAAAAAAGGTTCCTACTTTGCCTTGGAGCCAAAATAAGGAAGTGTTAAATTATAGTTGATTTCCAATTTTGCCCCTGATGTGATAGATAAAAGTAAGATGTGATGGATAGATTATTAGAGAAAAAGTATGATGTGATAGGTAGGGTATGAAAAAGTAAGGGTAAAAGTGGTTTTTTAATAGAAAGTGAAAGTATTTTGTTGGAAGTGAAAAAAAATGAAAGAGGAAGTGTTTTTGAGAACGGAGGAAGTATTACTTTTTAGACACACTAAAAAAGACTGAATGTATATATAAAATATGTCTATATTCAATTATTTTTTATGTATCTAAAAACTCATAATAAACAATCAATATGAGACGTAGAGAGAGGAGACAACTATTGGTGAATGGGCCCTCAGTTTTGTGATAAGAATTTGCAGGGACTTTCCGTCAATCCCTCCGTCATATATATTCATTTGCATCGTTATTTTTTATCATGTTCTTCCCAAAAATTACTGCTAGGTATCCCCAATTTTGTAAAAAGAACCTCCAGATCCCATATTTTTTAAACAAAGATATACTTTGTGGTACCCTAAAATATCCAAAAACTTACTCTATAGGGACTTTCCTTTTTTACTTCTTTATTATTATTATTATTATTATTATTATTATTATTATTATTATTATTATTATTATTATTATTATTATTATTACTACTACTACTACTACTACTATTATTATTAGGATTACTATTACTATTAATACAATTATTATTACTACTACTACTATAATTATTATCATTAATACTCACCTTGCCATTGTTATAATTATTATTAATTTTATTATTATTATTATTATTATTATTGTTATTATTATTATTACTACTACTACTCAGTTTGCGTTGGGTTGTCGTTGCACGCACTATAATAACAACAATAACAATAATAATAGTTTTAATAATAATATTAATAATAAAAGAATGAAAAAAGGAAAGCCCCTTCAGAGTAATTATTTGTATATTTTATGTTATCCCAAAGTATATTTTACAAATAATGGGACCATGAAATATTTTAAAATATCCAAAATATTCAAAAAGATTTTAAGATATAGTGCGGGTACCCTAAAATATCTAAAATCTTACTCTAGATAGACTTTCTTTTCTCCTTCTTTTATTATTAATAGTATTATTATTATTTTTTGAAAAGAATAGTAATATTATTATTAATATTATTATTACTAGCATTATTATTAGGATGCGTGCTCTGACAATCCAGCGTGTCCTAATCGGTAACAACAGCGGCTAGTGATAACCCGGTGATAACCGCAGAAGAAATTGGCGAAGCAAGTAATAGTTGTAGTAATAATAATAATAGTAATAGCAATAATAATAGTAATAATAATAGTAATAGTAACAACAACAACAACAATAGTAATAGTAATAATGATAATCATAGTAATAATAATAATAAGAATATATAAAAATAATCATAATAATAGTAATAATAATAATAATAATAATAAAAGAAGAAAAAGAAAAAAAGGAAGTCCCTCGAGAGTAAGTTTTTGAATTTTGATTGTTCTATGGTACCCAGGAGTATATTTTTAAAAAAGATGGGACCTGGAGGTTCTTTCTACGAAATTGGGGGTACCTAACAACAATTTTTGGAAAGAATATGATGAAAAGATAACGATACAAAAGAATATGACGGAGGGATGGACGGAAAGTTTCTCCGAAGTTAGTTTTCACATATTGCGAGTTCTATCACAAGTTCGAGGATACCCAACAACAGCTTTTTTGTGTAAAGAGTATGAAATAAGTACACCCTCTGTCTCAAATTAAAATGTATGTTTACTATTCAGAAGATTAAACATTATTCACTTTCTTTCTCTATTTGCATTACATATTTCATAAAATAATATAGTTGATAGAATTTAGGATGGGGTAGGGATAACTGGATTGGGCTATAAGACACTTGAGTTGAACAGCATTAAAAGATTGAATCCAATCGATTAGTTAGTTCAACTCAAGGACTTATATAACGGGTTATTTTCTCTTCAAGTTCCGATGTGGGATACTCTTAACACTCCCCCTCAAGTGGACAACCGGGCCATTTTGAATCTAACCGGTTGACCACTTGCAAATGAACTCCCATTCCCTTGACTTTCTTTTTTTTTAGCGCCAACACCTAAAGAACCACGAGCCGCTGGGTATGGACTTCCAGACGAGCAATCGTGTTAAACAGGCCACATGCCGTTGGGTACAACCTCCATACGGACAACTGGGTTAAAGACTAACGGGCCGCTAGGAATGAACGTCTAGCTAGACGAACACCTTGACAAACGAGGTGGGCTAAAACTGACTCTGATACCATGATAGAATTTAGGATGGGGTAGGGATAACTGGATTGGGCTATAAGACACTTGAGTTGAACAACATTAAAAGATTGAATCCAATCGATTAGTTAGTTCAACTCAAGGACTTATATAACGGGTTATGGTAGTGTTTCATTATTAGTCAGCTTCCTAATCCTATTTGTGGTAGATGTTGTATGTTAGTTAGTTTCCATTCTCTATTCCTAGTTGTATTAGGAGTTTCTCCTATATATACTCTATCATGTACATCATAATTTAATGAGCAATATTATTATTCCAATATTCCAACTTGGTATCAGAGCCACCGCTCTTGGTGACCTAAAAGAGTTCTTTGCTTCCGTCGCCGCCGCCGGTAATTCCGGCGACGGCGGCTCCACCTTATTCACATCTATTTTTTTTCCTTCTTTTATCCTCAAATTAACTTCTCCACTCAAAAAAAAGAAAAAAAAATTCCCGTGTTGAAATCACAAAAAAAAGCCGTCAAAGGAGGAGCTTCCCTCTTGCCATGGTTCTTAAAAAAAACACAAAATCCTCACAAGCTCTCACGATCAACTCATCTTATCTTCTCCAAAAAAAGAAAAAAAATGATTGTTATTTCTCTTCAATTCACCATATCAAAATCTCAGACCCAAATTTTTTTTCCATCTCCAATTCTTAACCTACTTTTTCTCTCTAAAATCACGCATTCTAATCATCAACCTCCCTTCTCTTTCTCTTCTGTTGAACCAATAAAAATCCAAGGTAAATCAGCACAAAAGCAAAGCTAAGAGGGGAAGTAGTGAAAGAAGAAATAAGACCTCTACAACTCACCCCTTCAAGAAGAAAATAGGGCATTGCCCGGATCCAAGAAAAAGACAAAAAATGTCAAGGATCTTCAGTCAAACAGGCACCTCCAGTAGCCTTCTCTATTCTTCTTCGACGTTAGCAGCTACTAGCGCACGTCAGACTTCTCTCTTCTCCAACGGCGTCAGCAGCCACCGGCGCACGTAAGACTTCTCTCTTCTCCAACGACGTCAGCAGCCACCGGTGCACGTCAGACTTCTCTCTTCTCCAACGACGTCAGCAGCCACCGGCGCACGTCAGACTTCTCTCTTCTCCAACGACGTCAGCAGCCACCGGCGCACGTCAGACTTCTCTCTTCTCAAAGTTTCCAGTTTCCGGCTAGTGTCCAAGCTTCCTCTTGCTTCAGCCAGAGTTCAGCTTGAGGGGGGATGTTAGACAATAATACTAATAGTACTTCTTGTAGTATTAGTTATGGTAGTGTTTCATTATTAGTCAGCTTCCTAATCCTATTTGTGGTAGATGTTGTATGTTAGTTAGTTTCCATTCTCTATTCCTAGTTGTATTAGGAGTTTCTCCTATATATACTCTATCATGTACATCATAATTTAATGAGCAATATTATTATTCCAATATTTCAACAATAGTAATGACACATCTTAGCTTGTTTTGTAGAGCTTCTGATATAGCTTCTTAATATGTAAATTTTATTTTTTGAATTCTGCTCCAATTCTCAAATAAATTGTATAGAAAATAACTTCAGTAAAAAAACATAAACCAAAACAGACGATTTAATCATATATTCATACATATATGTATAGAGCACTATTTCTGGGACTATTCGTGACTCTACTTTGAGTACATCTTAAAATAAATTATTTTTTGCCTCTGTCCGTATATATTTGTTTAATTTAACTTTTTCAAATTAAACTAGATGATTTACTTAAAATCTTTAATCATTAATTACTCCTAACTTCTATTGCATATTAATACAATAAAATTTAATTTTAAAAATACTTAATAAGATAAATCTAATGAAATCGTTTTTAACTAATATACATTATAATTTTTTTGGAAGCCCAACATAATCTTATTTGATTCGAAAAAGTCAAACTGAACAACGAATATACTTGGAGGAGGGATGTAGTATAAAATAACAAGAAAGGTAGGGTACGCATTGGTATGTTATGAGAATTGATTGGTTAATGAGATCAAATTGAGTTGATGATTCAGAACCCACACACGCACATACGACCAGATGATGAAAACGTCACTGTTAAGAAGAGAATTGGATGGATGAGTGTATATACAAATATAAATAAATAAATTAAAGTGTTTTGCTCATTCATTATTCCTTTTGGTGCACGGCTGGTTTGTAGTAGTGTTGGAGACACGCCAAGAAATAGTAATTTAGGTAATCTAATTCTCTAAACTTGATGTGATTATTTCTGATCTGACTGGAATAAATTATGATCTGATCTGACTTGGTTTAATCTGATCTAATTTGAAATATGGTTATATTAAAAGTTCTGATCTGATTTGGTCTGATCTAACCTGATTCCAAAGAGAATAAGTAATCAGTAAAAAAATAAGTTGAGGAAAACACGGCCTTAGGCTAGTGATGAGCATAAAACTAGGACCGAAAAGATTGAATTGGTCAGGATAGATTGAGATTGAGACCAGAAAAGATGAGACAAATGTAGTCTTTGAGACCGATCTAATCTTGGACTGATAGTCTTATTTGGTCCTTGATTTTTTATGAAGGACTAGACCGGGACCGGACTAGGACTAGAGATATAATGTTTTTGAAATATAGTTTTTATACATGTCTATTTGCACTTAAAAATTTAATTTTTATATAAATATGTTTATCCTATCAATATAGGGCATAATATATTGCATAATTTTATTTAAAATTTACAAATAAGTGATAAAAAAATTGATATCTATAAAACATACTCTGTACATATTAGATTTATTTTTTCGTTAATTCTATCCAACTTTTAGAGTAAATTCCATAAAAAGTCTCCAGTTATAGGTTGTTTTACATACTTAGTCCATACATATCAAATATTACTAATTTAGTCCCCAATGATTATATTCATTTCCACGAATGGTCCTTTGTTACGTTAACATTTTCGTTAAGAACGTGGATAAAATTGTAAATTCACACTCCTTTCTCTCCTCAATTAAGCTTCCTCCCTCCTCTTGCACGCCTTTCCCAAACCCGTCGCTGAGTTTGAAGCTTTGAATCCAAAACCGAAATCATCACTCTTCTCTCAATTGTTTGTCTAATTGGTGGAACCTAAATTTGAAACTAGTAACCTTAATGGATAAGTTTTAATGTTTATTTTTCTTGCAATTTTTTGAAACTAACCGATAAACTCATCCATAAAGCTTATTGGTTTTGATTTTAGCTGGTTACACCAAGAAGACTAATAATTGAGAGAGGAATGATCATTTCAGTTTTAGGTTTAGAGCTTCAAACCCATCGACGAGTTTGGAAAAGAGTACGAGAGGAGGGAGGTAGCTTAATAGAGAAGAGAGAGAAGTATGAATATACAATTTTATCTATGTTTTTAACAAAAACGTTAACAAAGAAGCATTCGTGAAAAATGATATAATAATTGGGGACTAAATTAGTAATATTTGATATGTAGGGACGAAATATGTAAAACGACCTATAACTGGAGACCTTTTATAGAATTTACTCCAACTTTTACATAATAATATTCATGTTGCATAATTATTATAAATCAATAAAGATTAGAAAAAAGTAATTAAATAGTAAAAAACAATACTTTTTTTTATTTTTTACGAGAATTTTTTTTGAAGAACAAAATTTAAGAATTTTACAAATTAAGGATCAGAACGGACTTGGACCGATTCTAACGGACTACCCAGTCCCAAAAGGTCATAAACAATTTTAAATATAATTACATTCAGATCAGAACTTATTAAAATAAAATCAAAATCATTCAGATCAAGTGAAGAGAACATGGTCTTACTCTCTCCCTCCCCCAAAAAAGTTTCATTTTTTTGGTTTCCAAATATATAAAAAATTTTTTATTTTAGGACAACCAAAAAAGAATTGTGAAATCTTTTTGTGAGAGGGAATGAATAATCAATGCAGTACAAGTACAACATATTATGTATGTTGTGTTGTTGGCCGCATCAATTTATTATTTTCTCAAAACACATTGCTAGCACATGTTATGTTTTACAAGTGCATATATATTATGGAGTACATGATAATGTAATATTTATTCATACTCATCTCAACTTAATGACAGACAATGAATTAACGGTAAGTCTAAAATGACACTAGTGCTACTAGTGTCATTTGCTTACACCAGTTCGTTTGAGGTACCTACGGTGCTCCGTTTGTAAAAACGATGGTTCCTATCCCCCTAACCTTCCCCCTAAACCCCCCACCCCAGCCCCACCCTTGCCCCCCCACCCCAGCCCCCCCTCCCGCCCCCTCCCTACCCTGGCAGTACACTGCCTGGCAGTGTACTGCCAGGGTAGGGAGGGGGTGGGAGGGGGGGCAGGGGTGGGGGGGAGGCAAGGGTGGGGCTGGGGTGGGGGGTTTAGGGGGAGGGTTAGGGGGGTAAGAACCGTCGTTTTTACAAACGGAGCACCGTAGGTACCCCAAATGAACTAGTATAAGCAACTGGTGTATAAGTAATTGATGTCATTATAGATGATCCCATAAATTAATGTGTCTTCTTTTGCTTGGACTTGAACCTAAGGGAAGTTTATTGTCCTAATATAATCAGTAGGAAAATGCTAGGGGTACAGCTTTGGTGTATCCCAAATATCTCCCACCCCATCCATAACCACATAAAAAGACATGTAAAATTAAAAAAAACAAAACAAAATAAAATGAATGGTAAAGAGGCATGTGGAGTGTACCCCTAGCATCTCTCTGATCAATAAGTTGTTATTTTAAAATAGATGCAATCATAATTTTTTTACACTATTTCATTTGATCAACTTTTGTGAAATTTATAGTACTTTATAAATAGAGAAAAATATAGGACCAATCAATGAACTTCTTTGGAAAATTCAAGCCCTCCATAATTTGAAAGAGGCTACAACAGGAAAGGTATTAGCCCCACATGCTTGATGAAATTAGATATTAGAAAGGCCTATGACTCAGTTAGCTGGAAAAGGTATCAGGCAGGGAGACCCAATCTCCCCCCTCCTGTTTACCCTTATCATGGAATACCTCACCAGAATTTTCTCCTACAATTGCAGGAATGATAATTTCAAATTCCACCCCAGGTGTAAATCTCTTAAACTTGTCAATATTGTTTTTGCTGATGATTTGATTGTGGCTTGCAAGGCTGAACCTCAGTCTATTGAGTGTATTCTGGCTAGCCTTAAAGAATTTAAGGAAACAACTGGCCTGATGCTTAATTATGACAAGTCTCAAGTGTACTTAGGGGGAGTTTCTGAGGATGAGAGTCAAAGTATAATTGAGAGAACAAATATGTCTAGAGGGACCTTTCCCTTTAGATATCTGGGAGGGCCTATCTCTGCATCTCGTATTAGTGAAAGGGAATGTGACAAACTTGTTGAGAAACTCACTACGCAGATTACATCCTGGACCACTAAGCACCTATCCTATGCAGGAAGAGCTAGATTGATAAACACTGTTCTATATGGGGTTATCTTTTTCTGGTGCAGAATTTTCCTTCTCCCTGATAATGTTATGAAGAAGATAATGGCTTTATATAGGAACTTCCTTTGGAGCTCTACCCCTGATTATAAAAAATGTCCCCTCGTTAGTTGGGATGAAGTCTGTTTGCCTAAACAAGAAGGTGGACTAGGTCTGAAAAATTTGCTGAAATGGAACCAGGCATGTCTCATGAAGCTCTTATGGGATATTGCCAATAAAAAAGATACCCTATGGGTTAAATGGATCCACAATAAGTATCTTAAGGGATCATCTGTGTGGGACTACACTACTAAACCCGATGACTGTTATTACTGGAAGAAGTTGGTTCAAACAAGGTGCCTGTTTATGGGAATGAATATGACCAGCTGCTACACTGTCAAGGAGGGATATAATTGGCTTGTAGGCAGCAACCCAAAAGTGGAGTGGTTTGATATGGTTTGGAACAAATGGACTATACCTAAACACTGCTTCATAACTTGGCTTATATGGAGAGGTAGATTACTCACCAAGGATCGTTTAAGCAGATTCATCAATCTGGATACTACTTGTGGTCTTTGCAACAATGGAGTGGAATCAGTCGATCATCTCTTCTGCTCCTGTGCTTTGGCTCGACTGATCTTGGAGGACATTTCTCAATGGATACATGTTGATATCACAGCTGGGTCGATTAGAGAACTGGGAAGTAGAGTGGGGAAAGGAAAGAACAGAAAGAGTCGAAGAACTATAGCTACTTGTATTGCTGCGAGTTGCTACTTCATCTGGAAAGCTAGGAATGGCAAACTTCACAATAATAGGGAAGCTGCCAAGGAGCACATTGTACAAGGAATTAAAGCTGCAGTTACCATGTCAATAGGACACAAAGTTAACATCAATTCTGTTGCCTTATAATTTGTCTTTTGGATATTGTTTGATTTGGTAGTTTTGAGTTGAAATTTAGAGGGGACCTGATTTGTAATGTTTGGTTGGTATTAATATAATGTGCTTTCGTTCAAAAAAAAAATATAGGACATACACTGCCTTGTTATATTTTTCCCGATATACATTTTTATAATAGCGATTTTTATGAATTGTACTAAAATCATCCAATTACCCTATCAATTATTAACTCCTCTTCAAGTTTATTTATTAATACTCTAGATTAATCTACTAATTACGGAGTACATCATATTTATCCTCTAAAAAGTAAGGGAAATAATATGGGAAAGTCAAACACAAAATATTGTCTATTTGAATTTATAAAAACTTAATACTCCCTCTGTCCCTATTTTTATTGCATGTTCCAATTTACGGAGTACTATTTTGATTGAAATTATTTTTAGATCATTTTATATGAAAAAATTATATAATTAAAAAATAAAAATCACATATTAAAATACTACATCAAAAGATTTAAAAAAACTAGTGCTGACATAATTATTTTATTAAATGACTAGCAAAAATAGAAAATGAAAATAAATAAGATTGACCCTGTAAATATTAAACAAATAATTTAATTTGAGAAGGAATATAAGAAATAAGGAAGCGAGACAATATATACCCTCCATGGCGGCCCCATGTCGTTGAACATTTCTCATCCTTGACTTTTGTTATGAAAGAGGAAAACTTTGATTGATAATTTGAAAGGAATACTTTTTTTATTATAATTAAGTTACTTTAGTGAAAGTTATGAATGTGTGTCTTCACAATCTTTCTAACATAGAATATTTTAGATTATTTTCATTTAAAGCATCCTTTTGCTTAAATGTATATTAGTTGTCAAAATTTCCAATAGTTGCTTAAAAGTAAGAAAGGTGGAATTTAGGATCCTACACTGCCCCGACCCGAACTCACTCCCTACCCTTTCAAAAGCATCTTTCAAGTTTATTTGATTTTGGAGTCAAAATTTTGACTCCAAAGTCAAACAAACTTGGAGGGTACTATCGAAGGGGAAGGAGGGAGGGGAGGTGAGTTCGGGTCAAGGTGGGTGGGAGGGTTGTTGGAGGAGTTAAAGGAGATTTGAACCATTAATTTTTCAAACGAAACATCATAGCTGTCCCGAGTCATGCCATGATATTGCTAGACAATGTCACACAAACCGGGGTGATAAACGTAACTTGGAAAAAAAATATGCATTAGAAATTTAGGCATGGGATATGATTAAAATTTCATACCTATCACTTATAATTTGAGATCACACTTAAACAAAATATAATACATAAAAATAAAAACAATATTGTACCAAATTTTTTCTGAAATAAACTTGACTTTTAATATCCCCAATCTGATGATATTTCCCTTTATTTACTCGTATTTTTTATTTAAATTTTTGGGGTAGCCAGCCTACTTTGGGACACATGAGTGATTGAGATAAAGGCATATATACCACTAAAAAGAAAGTAAGAAAGTAGTTTGGGACACATGAGTGATGGGGATCAATGCAGAATACTAAGAAAACTGCATGCACAGCTATTCTAATTACACTTACACAATGGGATTTACTCTAACACAAAGAAACACAAACATTAAGGGGGTAATAATCATGAATATATCAAAAAGAAGAATCTAATCAACACCCTTATCTCCATAATGCAGAAATTTATCACTCATATATCATAATTAGCAACTAATGTTACTAGAACAAATTCTGAAATACATATACATACATACACACACACACATACATACATACATATGTATGTATTTATTTCAGAATTTAGGATGGGACACACTCGCAGAACACATTGATAGAATTTAGGATGTGATAGAGATAACTGGATTGGGTAATAAGACACTTGGGTTGAACCACATTAAAAGATTAAATCCAATCTGGATTAGTTAGTTCAACTCAAGAGCTTATATACCGATTATTTTACTCTTGCACTTCCGATGTGTGATGCACTTTAACATACATGAAGAATCAGCCAAGAAATTAATGGCAGGACCATGCATGCCAATATATGGTGCTTCATGGTATGGTATACAAAACAGACATAATCAGTAATCATAGTAGGATAACACGCGCCTCCTAAAGCATCGACTGTAAATAGCTCAATCAAGAGAATTGATTGATGAACGCCATCGACAAAGAAAAATTTAGTGAGCATGTCTAATGTCTATCACCATTTCAACAGTTTCATCGAGCAAATCTATAGCAATATGTGTGTGTGTCCCATCATGAAAATTCCATTGAAACAAATAGGGCTCTTTGGCAAGTTTTCTATCAGCTTTAGCGTTTTGAACTATTGTTTATTGTTTAATGGTGCATACTAACTTTAAAAAAGCTAAAACTAAACGCTAATGTTAGGTAGTCTTTTGAAAACGCTAAAGCTGTTGCCAAACAGGCACATAAATATTAAGGAACATCATTCACAGGACTCCTTTCCCCTATTTGCAATGACCCAAGTGAATGTTGGGACTTGGGAGATGCAATACTAATCAACAATTGCAATGGTTATAGGGGCAAGCAATATATATGGCTCTTTTTAATGTACCAACGACTATGCCATTGTTCAGTGAATCCACTCCAACCTCCATGGGGGGGGGGGGGGGG
>OOIL02001464.1:335599-352936 GCA_900332095.2 Cuscuta campestris | reverse complement strand
GGGGGGGGGGGGGGGGCATAAGTACATGTTGGTGGTGTAACACGAAAACCGCTCTCCATGCCCGAACAATCATGTAACAACAAATTTTCCACAATTAATTTTGGTAAGAGCAAGTAAATTTTTTTTTAGATATTCATAAGGTCATATTTCTGTGAGTGAGAACACATAACATTCTTAACCAAGACCCATAATCGTAACTGCAGAATAAATTCCTTTTAGGATTCCTACAAGGATTTTTTAAAACTATGAAGTGTAATTAATCAAGGATAAATCTACGAAAATATACCATGCTTTATCATCAAGAACACACATTTTCAAGAGAACACACAATTGTGCATATAAGAATGTCTATCAAATAAATGGGTGTAACATTAGCCCTCATATATGCACGTTGTGTGGTTCCAATAAAAAGTAAAAAAAACAGAAACGCTTGATCCGTCTTGATGCACTATTACTTTGTAAGTTTTGCACTTTTTGCGGTGACAGAAAAGTTCTGTTTGATTACAAAATTGCCACCACATTTTTAAATGATTTTTCTTCATTTTAATTTAACATTGACCCGAGAAGATCTCACAGTACAATGTACCATATTCCTTCTTATTTTTCATTGGAATGAGTTGGCCTAGAAAAAAACTTAAAGTATATGCTTTATCTTTCTGAGTGGGCTAGAAAAAAATACTTAAAGTATTAGACTTTTGCTATAACAGCAACAATAACATCTCAGTTGAATCGCACGAGAGTGAGGTTGGGGGCAGGGTGTGTGTGTGTGTACGTAGACCTACTCAACTACCCTAATCTTAGCTCTCCAAAAGTTCCTATCTAAGGTCATATCCTCGGTAAGACTAAGGCCTACAAGTCCGAGGTCCTGTCTAATCACCTCCCTCCAAATTCTTCCTAGATCTATCCCTTCCCTTAATCCCACCCGCAGTCGTATGAAACTCCAAAGGTAAAACTTTGAGTTTATTTGTGGGACATACCAATTTAAAAAACAAAACTCTAATTGTGGATGGAGGGAATATTTATCATAAAACTAAGGTCAATCACTTGTTCCATTGCAATATATTGGTCTATATATTACCTGTGTTGCATGTTGTAATTCTTTAGGCCCTGCATATTTAAGACCTATGACTGTGAGAACCATGTGCCATACTAAAAACTCAATGGAAAGTCAACAAGATAAATAAATAGTTATAAGTCTATAACATAAATACCTGCAACACAAATTCTTTCATTATTATTCTTTAATAATGAGTACAATGTTCCTTCTTGCTCAAGGACTGTCCTCAAGTTTTTGTACCAATCTAGAAAATTCTCTCCATTAAGCTTCTCTTGCTCCAGAAGAGAGCTCATGGAAAATGTATTGGAAGTATTACCTGTCATGAATATCTACCATAAAAATAGGCAAAAATAAATGTAATGATCTAAATTACTCTTTTATGTTGCCAACAAAATAAAACTATGCAACTTACTCGACTATCCAAAGTAATTCAATATAAACTATCACAATTGCAATCAATTAGAATCTAGTACAAGATTACAACAACAACAACAACCCAGTTGTTGTTGTTGTTGTTGTAATATCCATCATGAACTTAAAATGGATGTATTATCCATCATCTCCGATGGAGCCAAAATTTCACCATTTTTTGGCTTTGGGGTGTGATGGAATAAATCAAAATGGATCTCTAAACTGTCTGCGCTTCTTTAATTAATGAAGTAGCAGTTAGTCAAACAATGCAACTTTCGACGTTGAGCCGGGGGTCTCTTTGGAAACAGCCTCTCTACTTTCGAGTAGGGGTAAGGTCTGCGTACACACACCCTCCCCAGACCCTACTCTTGTGGGATTTAACTGGGTTGTTGTTGTTGTTGTTGAATATCTACCATAAAATATGCAAAAATAAATTTAGTGATCTGAGTTATTATTTTATGTTGCCACCAAACAACAACCGATGTATTAAAATCCCATGAATGGAGTATGGGTTTAAGTAGACCTTACACTACCTAGAAATAGCATAGAGGCTGTTCATGATATGTAGCCACAGGCTTGTTCAAAATAAGTCATCAACAATAACAACAGTCCCAGTATTATAGTCATCACTCTTAAATAAATTTTAAAATTATTTTAATTTGAAAATAATTTCAGTCAAACATTGAAAATCAAAACAGACAATTTAAATTGGGACGGAGGGAGTAAAATAAATTATAGCATTACATTTTCTAGGGAGTCAAGTTCACACTTCCCCCAATTTTGAGTGAGCTTTAATTCATCACTACATGAAACACTGCTATTTAGGTAGACCAACTAAACAACAGCAATAACAACAAAGCCTCGTCCAACTAGGCGGGGTAGGGTACGTGGATCAAACGACGCTATTGCGCCCAATCATGTACCATATCTGCAGATTGCAACGAGATCATTCACACGAAGGTAGACAACTAGACATCACTTGTAAGTTGCATCTCATGCAACTTTTAATTGCTTGGGCGAACAACTCTTCTTAAAATTTGTCTATGAACAATGTCAACTCAAAAAAACAAAAAAGAAGATAAAGTTTGACCGTAAGGAGCTAATGGAAACATTATTTTGACACAATATACTCATTTTGAGCTGATTATATAAATTCTTTCCTAAAATACATAGTTTAAATACATTTCAAAATTCAAACAATTTAAACTATTCAATTACGAAGTCCAACTTTAACAGATTTACCACATTCAACCACTTCTACTGCTCTACAATATCAAGAAAGAAATCACCTCACCAAAGTGAAAGACTAGTTACAGTCAATTTCTTGGAAAGTTGGAAGTGAAATGCCCATTAGTAAGTTGCATACCATAAGATAGTTCTACAAAACAATGGATTTTACTCTTCCAAGAGTTAAAATTTAATGACTGAAACTGTGAATTATCATTTCTACTTTAATTCACCATAAAAATAAAACAATACAAAATATTGAAGCATGTTAAGTTGTTTACATGTTGTAAGAAATTAAATGCTTAAATTTACAAAAAAAATGGTGGAACCTGTTAATGGAATGAAGAAGACTACCAGTAATCCCCACAAGAACAAGATCCATCTTTGAAATGGTGGAACCTGTTAATGTCTCTAATTATGATCTCTCTGGACACAATCTTACATATGAACTTGAATGCAGTATGACAATCCAAACAAATCCTGAGGTTCTTCTTCACCCTAATGGGAGCTCCGGGTGGGGCTGCGATTAACCCAAACACCACTGCAAGTTTCTCACTGTGGTAAGAAAGCAAAATCTCCTTTTGCTTCTTTTCCACATCATGTAGATCAACCTCCACCATTGGAACATACCCTTCTTTCCTCATTAACTCTCCCAATTCCTCAAGTTTTGCATATATCTCCTCACTTCTTGGGTGGTTTCTGTCTCCCACTGTGAACGAGTGCACAGTGTCTTTAACCTCCATCCAGCTCATCCCAGGTTCCTTCTTCACTTTGTTGTCTCTCATTAATCTCCTCACCTCCGCGACATTTCCCCACAAACCGACCGAAGCGTATATGTTTGCAAGAAGAACGTGGGTCCCGGATTTCTCTGGTTCTAGAGCAAAAAGCTTGTGCGCTGCTTTTTCCCCTATCTCCACGTTTTTATGGGTTCTTGAAGCGCCAAGAAGTGCTCCCCAAACAGACGCATTAGCCTCAAACGGCATTTTGTTTACTATATCAAAAGCCTCTTCTAGCTCCCCAGCTCGCCCAAGTATGTCAACCAAACAAGCATAATGCTCCTGTGTTGGCTCAATGCCGAATCTTTCTTTCATGGTTTTGAAATGGGTTCTTGCTTCAGAAACTAAACCGGCATGGTTACATGCACACAAGACACTCGTTAATGTTATGTGGTTAGGGGTAATTCCTTCACTGAGCATTTCGTTGAACAACTCGAGGGCTTTTTTGGCATGTCCGTGTTGGGCAAGCCCCGCAATCATGGCTGACCAGGAGACGATGCTCTTATTTGGAACCTCAGAGAAGGCCCGTCCAGCGTCTTCTATGCTACCACATTTTGCGTACATGTTTACTAGTGAGTTGCCTGCAAAGGTGTCAAAGATGAACCCATGTTTCAAGACATGAACATGGATTTGTTTCCCCTGTTCATACGCTGAAAGATCCGTGCATGCATTTAGAAGGGAACTGCAAACAAATGAGTCTGGGGTTATACCCAGATCTTGTAACCTTAAATAAAGCTTCAGAGCTTCTTCGCCCTTTCCGTATTGAGTATAAGCTGTTATCAAAGAGGTGAACGAAGGTAAATCTACAAAAGGGCATTCGTCAAAAACTTTAGCCGCATCTGCCAACTGGCTACATTTTCCATATGAATCGATGAGACTGTTTATTAAAAAGAGATCAGACTGAAACCCGGTTTTAACAGAAAGTGCGTGGACCTGTTTACAGAAATCAGAAGCTTGCAATCCAGCAGTTGAGTTTAGGGCTACCAGTAAAGTCGTTTGGTCAAAAATTATTCCGTTTCTGTGCATTCTAGCAAAAAGGGATAGACATTCAGTGTCTGCTTCATTCTGTGAATATCCAGCGATCATAGCATTCAGTATGATCAAGTCCTTCTCCGGCATCAAATCGTAGATTAGTCTTGCATCATTCACCAAACCACATTTACAGTACATATCAATCAGCCCAACACTCACAAATGGATCTAAAACTATATCTTTCTTTATCAGGAGAGAATGTAGTGTTTTTCCTGTAGTCTGAAGTTGTAATGCAGCAGAAGCTTTTAGTGCACTTGATAAAGTGAACATATTCGGGAACATTCCGGACCTCCTCATCCGGCCCAACATATCCAAAGCTTGTTCGTGACGCTCATGAAGAACACATCCAGCTATCAGAGCATTCCAAGAAACAATGTCCGGTTCAGAAATCCCTTGAAAAATGACAATGGCGTCATCCAAGTCCCCCAGTTTTGCATACATATCAACGAGCGCGTTGGATGAGAAAGGGTCTGAACCATAACCAAGCTTTAAAAGATAACAGTGGGTTTCCTTCCCTAGATAAATATCTGCTAATCCTGTACAAGCATTCAATATTGTTGATAAACTGAACTCATCCGGCCTTATTCTACTACTGTGAACCATTTCTTGAAACAATCTCACTGCTTCACCGAAGAAATCACATTGTGTGTAACAAGAAAACAAAGCATTCCATGATACAACATTTCTTTCAGAGATTTCCTCAAACAGTCTCCTAGAACAAAAAAGCTGCCCACTTTTTGCATACAAAGCAACCAACGTGTTGGCAACAAAAACATCAGAGCTAAACCCGGTCACCACCACAACCCCATGAATCTGTTTGCCTAGCAAAAGATCTTTTTTCAGCGAGCAAGCCTTGAGCACACTGGGGAATGTGAACTCATTGCATTTAAGACCCAAAGAATGCATCTTTTTGAAAGCTAAAGAGGCCTCCTGTGCGAGGCCATTCTGGGTATACCCAGATATCAAAGAAGACCAAGAAACCATGTCTGGTTCTGGACTTTCGTCGATCAGCTTGAGGGCATGCCCGAAATTCCCACATTTCGCATACAGATTTATCAAACCGTTTCTGTTCTTGTTGTCTTGGGACAGCCCAAGTTTGGTTAGACAAGCATGGATTTGTAAACCCCCAACAACACACTTGACCTCGGAGAGGTACGAAAGGAGCTTTGTGTAGGATATGGAAGAAGAGGGGTTGGAATCAGTAATTTGGTTGAGTATCGGAACAGAACGAGTCCCAAATTCTTGAACTGTGGAAATTGTTGATGTGAAGGCAAATCTTGGAGATAGGAATGAGAGTTTGAATTGCCTGTAAAGCCGTTGGCTAAGAAGTTTGTGATGATGATGATGATGATGATGATTATATGGTCGCCAAAGATTCGTCATAGTCCATTGGGCAAAAGCAAGAGCAACCCAACAAGAAGACCACGATTTATCTACCTAGCAAATCATAGACAAAAATATCATTAACATGAATATTTTTAAATATATTCATTCCATATACTTAACATGATTATTTTTAAATATATTCATTCCATGTAAAAATTAAATATATTAAAATGACAATATTATTAAGTAAACGAAATTTAATTTCTATTTCAAATTTCTTGTTTTGAACAAAATCCTATTTTTACTTGAACCCAAACCAAAACATTGGGATATTACTTCAAAAAAAAACCTTGGGATATCAAATAAAAAAAATAATCACTCAAATTCAGGAACACAAAAAACTACAAAAATTTCATCTTTTTTAAAATTATATTATTTACAAATTGAAATAGAAATAAAAAGTATAAATTACACATTTCAAAACGACATCAAAAGTTCTTTAAAACAAAAATGTGATAAGAATATTTTACAGTATTTTATAAAAAATTAATGAGAACACACAAATAAATGAAAATGATCAAAATAGCAGGATAATAAGGGAGCCATTAAATTGGGACAGGGGAGCAATGGATTATCATTTCATTCATCACTAATAATACAGTAATTCAATAAATTAAACTCTTTTAAATAAAAACAATACCTAGCCGGTCGCTGTTTGGGCATTCCTCAATGGGGTTTCTCGCGGTGGGCGGTGGCGCTATCACTACGGCGGAGGACTGAGGGCGGCCGGAACCGAGCCGCGAGGGCCGAACCGGCTGGGAAAAAAATGCCTCTATTTTCCTAAATTTTCCACCAAAATAAAAGTATGCAATTTACTTCGAGTATCCAAAGTCAATCTAAACGCTCACAATTTCAATAAGTTAGAATCTAGTAGAAGATTATAAACCTAAACTCATTGTCAATATTAGATCTTGCTGAAGTGTTGATGCATCTCAATCCCCACTATATGCACCTTTGTCTATTATCATTTCACAAATAGTCTTTTTTATGATCTTCAATCATGTTGGTGTTAATTTGAGGGCTAAAAGTGTAATTTCACAATGATAATATATCTTTTTTGTCATACACAATTCCAAATGCTGTTCCATTTGCGTCGTTTGTGAATTACAGTCTCTTTCTACTACAAGTATAGTCTACAAATGTGGTCTTTCGTCAGAATTCTAGCCCACAATCATATTCATTATTTTTGTGTTATCCGCTTAACCAATATCAGAACACATCACTAAACATAATGTTGATGTCAAATTATATTTTTAGCCTTTAAATTAATACCAACATGTCAGAAGATCAAAAAAAAGACCATTTGTGGAAAGGCACCCTTTAAAAAAGGACTACGGAGGTAATATTTGATAATAGAGGACTAAATATGGAAACCCCCCTATTATAAAGGACCAATTATGGAATTTACTCGCTTTAAACATTTAACAAACTGAGCATTTTGCTTCAAAATTTTAAATAATTAAAAGTTTTTTGGACCCTAGATTTTTAAAAAATTGCATGGATTCACCCCAAATTTTAAAAATTACACCAATCCTCCATGAATTTTTAAAAATGTTAAACCAATGGTCGCACTATGTCAAATTTAGGGCCAATCCTTCGGTGCCTCTTCTAAAGTGGGGGTTTTAAACCCTCCCCATGTGGCGCAATTAGAAAGAGGCATGTGAACATAATATTTCACTTCCTTTAAGAACTTAAATTATTCTTGTTAATTCAATATTGGCCTTAATCCAAAATTAATTTATTTTTCTTCCCTTCAGCGCCATCATACGTTAACGCCATCTCCATTAGTTGTTTTGCGTCTCCATCTCCATCCAACCTAGCATCGTATTTTCCATAGGACCGTCTCCACCACCGCCACCTTCGTTCAGAGTCGTTATCTCCATCCAGCGCCATCGACGGATTCGGCCCTTCAAATTCAACCCTAGATCTGCTCAATCTCTTGCTTTTTTTTCTTAGGTTCCCTTCTATCAATTTTTTCAATGATTAGATGTAATTCTTGTGAGACGTACGAGTATTATGTTCTGAAATCTCGTTTTCTTGTCCCGAACATGTTTATTTCTCATTTTTAGTTTGTTATTATATATATATATATATATATATATATATATATATATAAATATATATATATATCCAAAGTTAGACTAACTTTTAAAAGAATACAACAAAATGAAAGTTGGGATTATTTTTAGTGAATTTTTGTTTTTTATTTATTTAAATATTATTTATGTTTTAAAAAAAACTTTCAACATAAATTTCTATTTCCTTTTTTTAAATATTATTCTTATCTTATAAAAAAATAAGTATGAAATACCAAATATAAAAAATAAGTATAAAAATATTAAATATAAGATTTAGTTATTTTTCTCATTTTTGTTATTTTTTATATCTAGTTTTTTATTTATATCCAAAGTTAGACTAATCTTTAAAAGAATACGAATGATGGAAACCAAACTAAAAATGAGAAATAGACATATTTGGAACAAGAAAATGAGATTTCAGAACATAATACTCGTACGTCTCACAAGAATGACATTTAATCAATGAAAAAATTGATAGAAGGAAACCTGAGAGAAATAAAACAAGAGATTGAGCCGATCTAGGGTTGAATTTGAAGGGCCGGATTCGTCGATGGCGCTGAATGGAGATAATGACTCTAAACGAAGGCAGCGGCGATGGAGACGGTCCTCTGGAAAATACGATGCTGGGTTGGATGGAGACGCAAAACAATTAATGGAGATGGCTTTAATGTATGATGACGTTGAAGGGAAGAAAAATAAATTAATTTTGGATTAGGACCAATATTGAATTAACAAGAATAATTTAAGTTCTTAAAAGAGGTGGAATATTATGTCCACATGTCTCTTTCTTATTGCACCACATAGGGAGGATTTTAAAACTCTCACTTTGGAAGAGGTCCCGAAGGAACTGCCCAAATAAAAGAGTGTGTTAATCACACGTTTATCCAGTGTAAGTATGGATCCATGTAAGGTTATATTTCACGCATGAGTTCTGCAATATGTTCTTCCCAAATATTTTTTTCTATATTTTTAATTTCATAAAACCCTAAATAATTATTTTAGATTTAGTCCTCGTTAATCGAATTTGAAGGACGGACATTAGTCAATAAAGTTCATTATTAATCGATCAATCTCTTCATTAATCTATGGTATCTTCATCAAACTTCAACACGTATACTGATGGGCGTGTGATTATCGCACTCTAAAATCTGGCACATAGGGACTAGTGGCATAACATTTTTAATAGTTCAAGGGGTATTGATGCAATTTTTAAAATTCAAGATGAATCTGTGCAATTTTCAAAAAGAAAAGGTGCAAAAAACTCATAATTAAAAGTCAGGAGTTTTTAGGGTTATAGTTTAAGCATTGTAGATCAAATCATCAAAATCCAAAAAGTAAGCAGATGCTAAAATTCAAACCAAGTAACAGTGTTCTAAAACACACATTTATGTTCTAATCTAGAACCCCAAATTCAGTTCTAAACTAAACGGATTGAGGCAAAGGAATGATTTTTTTAATCATATTCAATACAAAATTTCAAACAAATCGGTTGACATGTTCAAGAGATTCTTCTGGATAAAAACAAATATGTCTGGAACAAAAGCTTGGCGTCTCCATCTCCATCCAACCTAGCATTGTATTTTCCAGAGGACCGTCTCCATCGCCGCTGCCTTCGTTTAGAGTCATTATCTCCATTCAGCGCCATCGACCGTCTCCATCGCCGCTGTCTCTTTCATATTGAATTGCTTTGAACTGGGCGTCTGGAACAAAAGCTTGGCGGGTTTATTCCGACATGGGAAGAATTTGTTTTTATTTTATTTTTTTCTTTTTTATTTGCTCCTCTACATTGAACTCTCTACCCGATTTATTTTTTGAATACCTCCCAAAAAATTCATACTAATGAATTGGATTAGACATATTTGTTTTGATCTCTCTTCTCGTCTACCTCGAGTGTGAGACTTGGAGGACTCCCAACACGATGTAATTATGCATGATCAAAGTTTGAGCCGGACTAGAGGAGCAATGCAAATTCAGTTATTGACTTAATTATTTTGTTTGAAATCAATTTAATAAATATTTTTCTATGCTCATAAGCTTGTTACAAATTGTTTATGAGTTATTCTTAACTTATAAGTCGTCTGTCAACGTGTTTTTCTACTTTTATAAGCTGACTAATAAGCGACTTATAAGTCAAAAAATAAGTAGGGTTTTCCTACTTATTTTTAAGTCAGTTTTTCATCCCCAAATGACTATTTTTTATTTCATTTTTATAAAAGAATATTTGACTTATAAAAAACTAATAACATAAAAACTACTACTTATTAGCATTAAGCTACTAATAAACAAAGTGATGTAAGTTTATACGATGTACAATTTGATTTTTACTTGAATTGATTACTCGCATTTTAAACTCATTTGGTAATTAATTATGCATTTGTTAATGTTAATTTACGTTTATTATCATTTCTTTATTCATTGATGCCTCAAATGCTTGGGCTTGTGAATATTTATGCAGTTGTGACTCTAGCATTTTCCTATACTGTTTTCCTGCAATTCTTGGGATAGAGTCTAATTCCACCATAAATTTGCAAGTGAAATTTTCCATCCCCTTGGAAAAGAGAATGGACATTTTTTCACGGTTAAAAATGTCCATTAGTTTTATATGTATATATGTTATCATTTTATACCAATATATAAATAAATTGAATTAAATTCCATTTCGAACAACATTATAAACCAAGATGGTGAAGTTTAAGAAGGGACAGAAGAAATATCTTAAGGTCAGTTTAGATAATTTTTTCAAAACACAAAAACTAAAAAATGAAGATATTGTCAAACAGGCACATAAATTTTAAGGAACCAATTCTTAGAAAGAATGGATATTTTAAAAAAACAATCTTTACTTTCGAATAAAAAAAAGTCTACATACATACACCATTTCGTAGACCCTATTTTTTTATGGAATTAGGGTTTGTTATCATAGCACCTGCAATGGGTGCGAAGAAGAAAGAATGTGCCTCTATGGCACCCGTACACACCTCCCCTAACGACGCTATGTGCAAAATAAATATTACTCCGTACAAAATAAAAAATATTACGTGACTCTCTAATTAACGACGCTATTTTTTAATTAAAAAATAAAAAATATTACATCCATGAATAATAATGAAAAATAAATACTCCCTCCGTCCCAATTTAAATCGCCTGTTTTGATTTTTGGGCATATTTAAGTAAAATAAAAAATAGAGTTGATTTTTTGAAATTGACATTACTTTTTAGGAGGGGTGATGATGAATAAGAAGATAAGGTGAAGAAGAGTGACTAATTTTAGGGGTAGTTTAAGTATTTTATTTTTAAAAGTTTACGAAAACAACTAACAGGCAACTTATTTTGGGACGGAGAAATAAGGCAAACAGGTAATTTAAAATGGGACGGAGGGAGTATCATTTACAGGACTCCTCTCACTAGTTTGAGATGACCGAAGTGAATGTTGGGAGATGCAATACTAATCAACAATTGCAATGGTTATAGGGGAAAACATTGCTCCAAATGACTGTTTTTATTGGTATGGCCAAAAGAAAAAATAGATCAGCACTGTCTAATTGCTATTCAAAACTGCACACTATCCTCACTGAACACATAGGCTCTAATATTATTATTATTATCATCATCAAAAGTACACTTACACTATGTTTGGTTCAAGGAATTTTAAAGGGAAAAGAAAAGAAAAATGAGAGGAAAAATAATTTGTCGTGTTTGGTTGGAGAGGAAAAGAGAAAAAAAAAGTGGAAAGAAAATGAAAAGACAAAATGTACTAAGTGGAAAGAAATCCAAATTTCATCCATTCTGGTGAGGAAAATGAGAGAAATACATTTTCTTTTCTTTTTTCTATCAAAATCCTTGAACCAAACATAACGTTAAAGCACATCAATGTTGAAGAGTGAAAATGTACCAACCATTCCGGCTTTGCTACTTTCCTTGGGTTCGTGCTTTAGAAAAGGGCTCACCTGGGTTGGTCGGGCAGTTTCTGCGAAAGTGGCCAATCTGTCCACATCCTAAACAAGCTCCACTATGTACCCAGCACTCTCCAGGATGATGTCTCCCACAACTGTCGCATAATTTAAATCTAAAATTAGGCTTGGTCTGGTTACTGCCAGCCACATGAATCGCCTTTGAGGATTGGCCTTTCTTAGGCAATGGACCTTTAGTGGGACTCTTGCCAGCAATGTTGTTCTCCAACTTGTGGAAACACTTCGGTGCCGGTGTAAACTCAGCTTCTACCTCTGCCTTACGCTTATGCAACTCGCATTCCTGCACAACATCAAACATATCATGCAACAGCTAATTTTCCAATATACGTTTTGGTTAAAAAAACATATGTGAATTTTTTGAATGTTCACGTCATATTTTTGTGAGTTGGAACTAAAATTAGAGAGAAAGACCCCACAATCATAACTCTAGAATAAACTCGTTGGTGTAGAATTTCATGGGTTGGGCATAGCAATAGGAAGGTGCCCAACTTCAGAAGACATGTGAAGCATTTCTTGTCATTGGACTATTTGAGGCATTGGTCATGATAGCTAATGACTTGCCCTTTTTCTTTTCAAGAAAAAAAACTTAGGAAGATAATTGTAAGCTTTAAGAAAAGTACTTTAAATCGAAAATCAAGTATGGGATCCTAAATAAACTACCCGAAATTCCTATCTACCAGGTTTGAGCTAGTGTATTTTCTAGTGCATCAAAAAACGCTCATTATAACTAGTAAACAAATTGATCAAACAATTAATCAAATAATACCATAGACCAAATCTGTCTCACATAATGTTACTCCGTACATTATTAGTATTATCATGAAGAAGATAACTATGTTATTACGGAGTATTTTTCTTCAATAATAATAGAAAAATTGAAAGAATTATCTCAACTATTGTTAATCGGTTAGTTCCGGCTATAGTTTTAGTAAAAAAAAACCCCAAATAAGACTTTGTCTTAAATTTCCTAGAGAGACCTAATTACTTAATTAATAAGTAAATTAAGTAATCAAATTAAGTAATTACTTAATTAAATTTCCAAAATGCCCTTCTTTCCACCACTTCCATTTCAACGACCAATACAATACTTTCATCAATGTCCATTCTCATTGTTAATGTCTTTTGCACAAAGTTCATCTACATGGTTTCAATGTCAACCACTCCACCACCGGCCACTGCCACCTTTGCAAGTGCCCTTCGGGATGTCTCTATTAGTCACCATGGTAATGCCTCCGGTAATATCCATCAATCAATCACCTTGGCATTATTGCCAATTCAGATTTCCATTGACTTAATTCGGCCCACCAATGTCGACAATACTCCAGCTTTCAATGTCATTACGTAAACAAAGAAAAAATGAGTAGGTGGTTGCGATAGCTTGGGAGGTGGGGGTGGTTGGTGATGTATAATTGTATACAGAGATGGAAGAGTGGTACTTGAGGATTGGTCGCCGGCAGCATTGAGATTGGGGGAGAGGTAATGGATGAAGATCATCCCACCACTTGTTTAATCACCAAACAAATCCTAAGCAACCATTAGAATTAAAGATCGCTTTTACTCCCTTCGTCTTGCAATAAAAATCCTATTTGATTTCATAGTGTTTTATGCAAGATAATCTTTGGTTTTAATCTCATTTTGCCCCTATATCTAAGTGGGGTGGGTTAAGAAAGGTTAATGAATAAAAATGTGGGTGGGCTGGAAAAAGGTGCTTAGAGTATTAGGCTTTTGCTACAAGATAATCCAAAAGTAAAACTTTTCCCAAATAATAAAATGGAAATCTAGTTGTGGATGAAAGGAGTATTTATCATAAAAATAAGGCTCAACTCTCATTTTAAGGTAATTTATTGGTATATATATTACCTTTGCTGCACATTGTAATTCTCTAGTCCCTGCACATTTAAACAAATGTGACTGTAAGAACCATGTGCCATTCCTAGTACTCAATGCAATATCAAACAGATAAATAAATAGCTATAACATAAATACCTGAAATACAAATGACCCCTTCATTATTATCCTGTAATTCTTCAGAGTAGACATTGCAATTTCCTCCTGTCCAGTGAAACTTTTCGCCACAATGAAAACAATTTCCTTCTTCGGCCACGCTACCTGTTGGTTTCAAACCTTGTGTGATCGAAGATATGTCGGGACTAATTTTACCGATTTCTTTCTCAGAATCCTTTATTATTTGAAGTAGATTTGGCAGGGATTTGTCAATTTCATTCAATTTAGTGTCCATGATATATTGACATAGACTAGCAGGCAACGATTGAAGAATTAAATCAGTCGCCAACTCTTGGCCCAAAGGATATCCCAAGTTCTCAAGTCTTTCAAGGTAGCCTATCATTTCTTGAACATGAACTTCAACAGTTTCTTTTTGTGGCGAAAATTTACAACGAAATAAGGTCTTAGAGAGTTCAAACCTCTCTTGCCTAATTTCTCGTTGGTAACGGTGCTTCATAGTCTCAATCATATCAAATGCGTTCTTATCCTCATGGAGAAGCTGAATCTCTGGAGTCATGCTGGCAAATATCAGCCAAGAAACGTCTAAGACATCATTTTCATGCTTCTTATAGGCAGCCTTTTCAGCCATGGTAGAATCTACCGTAGGTGGTTGAGGAAGAATTGTTTCAAAAACATAAAACTTTCCTTCATGCTCAAGGACTGTCCTCAGGTTTTTGTACCAATCTAGAAAATTCTCTCCACTAAGCTTCTCTTGCTCCAGGATAGAGCGGATTGATGATGTGTTGGATGTATTATCCGTCATGAATATCTACCATAAAACATGCAAAAGTAAACATTTCATGATCTAAGTTATCATTTTATGTTTCCACCAAACAACAAGCAATGTAGTCAAATCCCATAAGTGGAGTATAGGTTTAAGTAGACCTTACACTACCTAGAAATTGCATAGAGGTTGTTTATCCTATGTTGCCACCGGCTTATTCAAAATAAGTCATCAACAATAACAACAATCCTAGTAAAATAGTCATCACTCTTAATTAAAATAAATTATAGCATTACGTTTTCTAGGGAGTGAAGCTCATAATTCCCCTAAATTTGAGTGAGGTTGAATTTGTCACAACACAAAAGTATTTAACACTTTTATTTAGATCGACACCTAGACATCACTCGTAAATTGCATCACATGAATATAATAATTACTTGGGCAAACAACTCTTCCAAAAAAATTTCTTTGAACAATCTCAACACATGCCTCTAGGTTTCCGACCCCATCAAGCCAAAACTGTAATGTCAAAACTAATGTTTTGCAATTTAAATCCCTCTATTCCCTAAACCTTCCACCAAAAATAAAACCCTGCAATTTACTTCGACTATCCAAAACAACTCAACATAAACACTCACAATTGCAATCAATTAGAATCTACAAGAAGATTATAAACCTAAAATCATTGTCAATATTATATCTTGCTGAAGTGTTGATGCATCTCAACCCCTCATGGATAAAAGATTATGGACTTTGCTTTAAAATTTTAAATAGGAAGTGATTACAAGTCAGGAGTATTTAGGTTTACAGATAAAGTTGTAGATCAAACCCCAGAAAGTAAGAAGATGCTAAAATTCAAACCAAGTAACAGTGTTCTAAAACACAAATTTATCTTCTAGAATCCCAGATTCAGCTCTAAGCTAAATCGGTGAAGGTGAAGGAATGAAAGAAAATCATCAAATCGTCATATCTTTTGAATCCAAATCAACAAAATATCATACATAACACAGAGTTTCAAACAAATCGATTGAGATTTTCAAGAGATCGTTCTGGAGAGAATTACCTCGAGGTTTTGGCGGGAAAAAAAGAATCAGATATGGAGGGCAACACGTGTCCGTCTCTCTGATATGAATCGCTCTGCTACTGATAAGAAAGCCTTGGTTGGTTTATTCCGGCAAAGAGAGAAATAATAGTATCACAAATTTTACAAACTTATTAGTGTAAATTCTATAATTAGTCCTTTATAACAAGAGTTTTCTTTATTTAGCCCTCTATTATCAAATATTACTTCAGTAGTCCTTATTTTATGGGTACCTTTCCACAAATAGTCCTTTTTTGATCTTCTATCATGTTGGTGTTAATTTGAAGGCTAAAAGTGTAATTTCACAATGATAATATATCTTTTTTGTCATACATAATTTCAAAGACTATTCTGTTTACGTCGTTTGTGAATTACAGTCGTTTTCTACTACAACTATAGTCTACAAATGTGGTCTTTTGTCAGAATCTAGCCCATAATCATAGTCATTATTTTTGTGTTATACGTTTAACCAATATCAGAAAACATCACTAGACATAATGTTGATGTCAAATTATACTTTTAGCATTTAAATTAACACCAACACGGCAGAAGATAAAAAAAGGACCATTTGTGGAAATGCACCCTTAAAAAAGAACTACGGTGGCATTATTTGATAATAGAGAACTAAATATGGAAATCCCCATTTTATAAAGGACCAATTATATAATTTACTCAAGTTATTATATTGATTTTTAAACTTTAACTTTTTAAATTATTCTCTACTTTATAAAATTAAATTATTTTATTCTTGTTTAAAATGCATATTTTGATTCAAAACTAATATTCATCTTATTTTTCAATGTTATTATACTCTTAATTTTCTAGTAAAAAATCCTTAGCCCAATATTATCTAAGGAGAAGGACCAAAGTAGTAGTAAAATATATAACATATCCTCAAAATAAGAGTTGAAACATAAACTCCCTTAAATAGGAGTAATTAACTTAATTAATCTAATAGCTTAGAGTTAAGGAACGAAATAGAAGTAAAACATCGACCATGTTCCAAAATAGAAGTTATATTCATATTGCAATGAAATTAAATACATTTTATCAATTAAAAAAAATCTAAATTAGCTACAGCCCCTGCCGTACATGTCACTGACGCCACTCTTTTTGCCAATACTGCCATTCCCGTCACTACATCGCCACAATCTCTTGCTGTCATCGCTATTAAATACGGCCACCATCTACATTGTTGCTGCCACTAACACCGCCACGGTCGGCACTATCGCCGTCATCGCCACCACGATCTACCGCTCTCATGCTCATTTGTCGCGGATGCTGCCTCCATCGCACCCATTTTCTGCTGTCAATGTCGTCATTGTCGCCACCATAATGCCATGGTGTCACTGCCAAGGGAGAAAGCTTTCAATTCCAATACAATGTCAACCAAAGAATGTCAAAGACGATATTGCATACTGACAAACATGTCATTGCATAATGCCGAGCATGTTATTGCGTAATGCCAAACATGTCAATATAAAATATAAAAAAAAGTGAAATATCAAAATTGCCAACATACAATGTCAAATTTCTTATTAGTATCACCAAATTTTGCTGAAATTGGGAGTAAAATTTAAACACAACTAA
>OOIL02001464.1:277011-306962 GCA_900332095.2 Cuscuta campestris | reverse complement strand
CCCCTTCAGTCCAGCCCACGACACAGCCCATTGAGCCAAACCCCTCAACCTCCACAAATACACACCCAATGACCACACGCGCCAAATCCGGCATCCGCTGCCCCAGATCCATCCTTAACCTCAACACTACAGCCCACATCTCACCACTCCCCCCAACCTATCGTAGCGCACTAAAAGATCCAAACTGGTATGATGCAATGTGTGATGAATTTAATGCTTTAATAAAGAATAATACATGGGAATTAGTACCCCCTCCCCACCCAAAATGTTATCACTGGCAAATGGCTTTTTCGACACAAATTTGGCCCCACGGGTGATCTGTCCAGGTACAAAGCTCGTTGGGTAGTCCGAGGGTTCAACCAGCGTTTCGGCATCGACTACAGCGACATGTTCAGTCCGGTCATTAAACCAGCCACCATACGGATTGTCCTCAATCTGGCCCTCTCTCGGGGCTAGCCCATACACCAGCTGGATGTTAAGAATGCTTTCCTCCATGGCCACCTTCAAGAGACTGTCTATGCCAGTCAGCCTTCTGGGTTCGAAGATCCATCATGCCCACATCATGTCTGCAAACTAAAGAAGGCCCTATATGGCTTAAAACAGGCACCTCGCTCTTGGTATCAACGGTTTGCTGGTTTTCTACACCATATTGGTTTTCAGGGCTGCAAGACTGATACTTCTCTGTTTGTCTACACACGAGGCACTCACATGGCCTACCTGCTCCTTTATGTTGATGACATTGTGCTCACAGCCTCGACGACCTTGCTTCTATCTCAGATCACAGAGCGCTTAAAAGGTGAATTCGCCATGACAGATATGGGGGAACTCAATTTTTTTCTCAATATTAATGTCCAGCGCACCAAACAGGGACTCTTCTTACATTAGACTCAGTTTGCTCATGAAATTCTGGACAGAGCAGGCATGACACACAGCAAGCCGATCTCTACACCTGTGGACTCTAAAGGGAAAATGTCCGCTACTGATGGTGACCCAGTCCACGACCCCTCTCTTTATCGTTCCCTTGTTGGTGCTCTTCAGTATCTTACTTTCACCCGACCTGATCTTACATATGCAGTACAGCAATTATGCCTCTACCTTCACGCCCCTCGGACGCCCCATCTCACCGCTTTAAAACGGGTACTCCGTTATTTGCAGGGTACCGTTACCTATGGGATCACATTATCTCGCAGCTCCTCTGATCTACTTCAGGCCTACTCCGACGCCGACTGGGCTGTTTGTCCGGACACACGATGCTCCACATCTAGCTACTGTGTATTTCTAGGGGACAACCTCGTTTCATGGTCTTCAAAACGACAAGGAACCACCTCCAGATCTAGTGCTAAGGCAGAATACAGAGCCATAGCCAATGCAGTTGCTGAAACCAGTTGGATCCGAAATCTTTTACTTGAGCTACACCAACCTCTGCGCCGGGCCACCATCGTCTTTTGTGACAACATAAGTGCAGTTTATTTATCCCCCAACCAGTGCAGCATCAGCGTACCAAGGATGTCGAAGTTGACATTCACTTCGTAAGAGACAAAGTAGCACTGGATCAAGTTCGAGTTCTTCACGTTCCATCCTCCTCTCAGTTCGCAGATATCTTCACCAAAGGGTTGCCGTCTATTCTCTTCAATGATTTTCGACATAATCTTGGAATCCGAAGATCTCCAACGGAGTCGGTAGCATGTTAAATATGTTAAGAATATTAGTTAAATATGTTAAGCATATTTCCTGTATCAAATCTAGTACATACCTTATTTGTATAGGATTCACATTTATTGTTGTTTCCTTATTGTAACCCCTTCCCATTTGCATATAAAGGGAGGTGGATTCATTGTATTAAATCGAGGAAAATAATAATTCTTCAACATCAACCAAAAAATTCGAATATTTATTGGAGTTTACGAGGAATGCTCCCGATCCCGGAAGAGCGGGATGAACGATGCTGATAATCTGCAGCAAGCCACCGCTCGGTATCAAGATGACGGACTCCAAGGCAAGGTCCCCGTCGATCTTTGGAGAATTTTAAGCCGTTCCCCAAATGGCAACAACTCAACAACCCCCGAGGCCAGATCGTCAAAGAAAAGATTCTCCGCCACTAAGGTTGAGGCTGATGACACTATCGGCTTGTCGGAGCAAATGTCTCCCTTCAACCTAGACGACTCCGATGACGAGGACCCCATTCCACGACCGATCGGAAGAAAGAAGGCAAAATCTATTGCCTCGGGTTTTGTAGGGTCCGACTCTATTTCTTTTCACGACGATATCGATCAGGCAATGGTTTAACAATTTTGAGTGTTCAATATTAAGGAAAAAGAGAGTGAGAAACAAAGGTAATAGAACAAGAAGCTAGAAATAATGAAAACGAACCTTCATACGTTAACGGGCTTCAAGTGTACTCCCTCCGCCCAAAAACTCATTCACGTTTCAAAAAAATTGTGTCCCACAATCTCCTTCCCATTTCTATTAAAAAACTACTTTTATCCCTTACTTTTTCATAACCTACCTATCATATCATACTTTTTTCCTAATAATCTACACATCACATCCTACTTTTACCCATAACATCAAGTGTATTTTTGGAAAGTCAGCACAAAATTATCCTTCCTTAATTTCTCACTTTAGTCAAAGCGTCCCTATATTTCTGGGACGGAGGGAGTATGTATTATGAGAAAAGACAAAACGAGATCAATGCTAAATATAATTTGCTTTAGTTTTTTAATTGATATAAATTTTTTAATTAAATATTTTTTTTATTTAATGTAATTTTTTATTTAATACATTATTAACATTTAAATTTAATTAATTAATGAAGTTTTATTAATTTAATTTTACAAAATGTGTATTTCAAAATTAAAGAATAAAGGCATGAAGCCCTAGTTTAAGCTTTAAGGCTTCTTCAAACTCATTTTCAGTGAATTGTGGTAAGTTAAAACTGGAGGAATTTTTTTAAATACTATTAAAATATAGTGACTTTTCCAATGTAGTACCATATATTTTTATTTCCAATGTAATACAACTACTCATTATAAACTTGTCATTATTCAAGTAAATATGCACTGCCACTAGACACTGTTCAAACTAAATGTCTAACATCACTGGACATTGTTCTAGACATTATTCAAGTAATATTTCAGAAATAAAAAAGTTTAAATACTACATTGGAAAATGATATATGTTTTAATACTATTTAGTGCAAATTTCACTTAAAACAGACGTGACATAGAGAAAAATTTTGAAGTCCCGATTTGAAGCTGCGCGTCTTCACAACCATTTCGAGTGTTCTTAAGGACAAGGGAAGGGAAAGATATTATTCACAACAAATAATTTAACTCAATAATTCATACTCTCTTTGTCTTAGAGTATTTGTTTAATTTTGACCTTTTCAGTCAAAATTTGGAACCTTTGACCCCAAATTAAATAAAAATAATATTAGATATTAATATAAAAATAATTTTATTAGATTTAATATATCAAATATTTTCAAATATAATTTTATCTAATTAATATATAATATATATTTTATTTAACTATAGGTCTATAAGTCAAAGGTTGAAAATAAAGAAATAAATAATTAAAAAAAATTAAAACTAAACAAATACTCCCTCCGTCCCACTCTCTTTGTCCACTTACCTTTTGGCACACCATCCAGTGCACTTCTTTAATCCATTTTATCTTATAATTTGTATATTAAAAAATTATAGAAATTATATATTAATAATCTATATGTTAAGACAAATCAAATAAGATCACACATGACTATATTTAGGCTTACACATTGAGAGAATTTGATGAGTCAAAGTACTTAGATGAACAGTTCCAAAAGTTAAAAGTGGAAAAAGGGAGTGGGACCGAGGCAGTAATCTAGTAAATGGATATACTAGACCACAGGCAACTGAGGCAAGCTAGCACTTCATGCTCAATTAATGATAACTCAAACAAGAATGCATTTAAACTATAAGTCTATACTCCTTTCATTTCTTTTTCATAGGAAAAGATAAATTATTACTAGTATTTTTGATGTGAGATTTTTTTTATGAAATGGAAGAAGTTCTAAAATTAACCCAATCAAAACTACCTTCTCAACGCTTAGTACTACACCGTTTGGCGATCAAGACTCCGGTGGGCGGGCCGGTGACCGTGAAAGTGCAGTGGCTGTTGAGCCAATAAGAGTACTGCAGAAACCCGCCCAAATCCGACTTCACTCTGAACAGACCCTTCACTTCAAATCTCACTCTCCCTCTCTGAATCTGATTCCTCAGCTTCTCACTGTGGTCCGGCGAGAGCCCCACCTGGCTGCTCACCATGTGAATCTCCCGGAATTTGTACTCTCCGTTCATCATGGAGAACGGCCGGACGTAGGTCGACGCGATGGCGCTCTGCTCGTGGTAGAGATCCACGGCGGCGTAGCGGAACTCGACCCGGCCTTTCTTGTTCGGGTTGGTGAAGTTGGCGAGGAGGGTGAGGTCGCCGTTGAGGAGGTGGCCCATGTCCAGGTAGGCGGCGTTCAGGGTGGCGCTTGAGAGGTCGAATTTCGGGCTCCTGGGCCGGAACACGAGGTAGACGATGAGGACTGCGAGGAGTCCGAGGATGACCACGACCCAGAACACCGTGCAGCAAGCGGCGATCAGCCACGCGAACGGGTTCGTTTTGGATCTCTCCGCCGGGAGTCTCAGGGATGACGGGTGGGGCTCTTGCCGTCGCGCCGGAGGCGGCGAGAGGGGCAGGGGTCTGGGTGGTCTTTTCTTTCTCTGCGGAGCAGGGGCGGGACGCTGGCCGTCGATTGGCTTCTGTTGGGAGAGGCGCTGGGGGCGGAATGATTCCCCCTGCACGAATTCCGGCGTCGGCGGCTGCGTTGCCGGATTCTGGCGAGGCGATGGTGGCGCGGGGGTACCACTAGGCGCCGCCGGAGTTGGGACTCTGGAGATCCGCCGCGACTGCGGAGGGTCGTCAGAAGGCCTCTGCGGTGGCGATACATCAGTCGCAGGCCTGTACTGGCGGGGTCGTTGTGGCGGAGGGTCGATAGGTCCGCGCGGCGGCTCCGGCGACTCTGGGTCGAGTGTGGCGGGGAAAAAGTGAGGATTGGTTTCGGGTTTCTTGTGCATTGTGTTGATTTGGGGAAATGGAAGGGAGCAATTGTCGGGTTTGGCGACAGGGAGAAGAAGAAGAAGAGAGGAGACAGCTTGAGGAGAACATCTTGGGAGTGGATTCAATGCAGGGCAAAGAATCAGATTTTAGCTAAGCAGGGAAGATAAGCCATCTTTTTATAAAAATAAGGCAAATTTGAGCCAAATTAAAAATTTAAAACCTCACATTTGGGATGCTTCCATTAAGAGCACTGGTAATACCGCTCACGCCCACCGGCGTGATGAGCGGTTTTAACGCCGGGGGCGTTAAACACCGCCCCCCATCGGCGTGATACGGGCGTGATGCGCTCGGCGTCACTCGTTTGACGCAATCCCCCTCCCCCCTTAACGGCTAATTTAGCCGTTGTAAACAAAAAAAATTAGTTTATTTTTTTAATAAATTTCAAACCCCCCCTCCCATTCTCACACCTTCACTCTTCTTCAATCTTCTTCACAAATTCTTCAATTTCAAACTCTCCCTCTCTCTTTTGAACATGAATCCTTCCGGGTCCGGCTTCTTTCCCGACAATCTCGCGCCTCACGATGCCGCGATGTGGTATTTCTAGGAATTCGGGGATCATCCGCCGATCTTCGACACGCAACAATCGGGGTACGTCGAGCGAGATTCGATTTTGGAGACTCAACCGGAACAATCCGGCTCCAAAAAAAAGTACACGCCGGAAAAGCCACAAAGCAAAAGGCACGATGACCGAGGCGGCAAGGTCAATCCAAAAGTGGACGCCGGAGGAGGAGTGCTTATTGGCGTCGGCTTGGGTTGACGTCTCCGAGCATCCTATCATTGGTAAAAATTATATGTTTTCTAATATATTTATGTGTTTATTTATATAAAATTATATTTAATTGTGTCATTAAAAAAAATTCGTGTTATACTTTTTTAAAGGTTCGGAGTAAACGAAGGATTCGATGTGGGATCGTATCGAGGAGAAGTTCTTCACGGCGATGAACAAGGACGGCTCCTACCGTACCCGGGACCAACTCACTTTCAAATCGAGCCACATTAACCATAAAGTCCGAAAGTTTATCGGAGTTTACGAGGAATGCGTTTGGTCCTGGAGGAGCGGGATGAACGACGCCGATGTTCTCCGGCTTGCCACGACCCGGTATCAAGATGACGGGCACCAAGGCATGGTGCCCATCGATCTTTGGAGGATTTTGAGCCGTTCCCCAAAGTGGCAACAACTCAACAATCCCAACGGCTGATCGTCAAAGAAAAGATCCTCCGTCGACGCCGAGGTTGAGGTCGACGAGACTATCGGTTCGTCCGATCAAATGCCTCCCTTCAACGTTGCGGATTCCGATGACGAGGACCCAATTCCACGGCCGATCGGAAGAAAGAAGGCAAAATCCATTGCCTCGGGTTCGGGAGGGTCCGGCTCTGTTTCCGTTTCTTCTCGCGACGAAATCGGTCGGGCAATGGTTGAACAACTTCGGGTGTTCAATTTTCGAGAAGAAGAGAGGATGAAGCTAAAGGAGAAGGAGATAGACCTGGCAAATCGGTCGGTCAGGTCGGGTTCGGGTTCGGTCACCTTGGGTTCGGTTAAGTTCCTGTTCGGGTTGATAACTACATGTTCATGACCCAATGTTATCGGGTTGACCCAACGGGTTATGAGTATCATTTATTTTTTTAAAATTTTAAGTAATTTTTATGACTTAGTGTCAATATTACGAATAAAAAAATTTAAATATGTAGAAATTTTGAAAAAATGTAAGATAAGTATGCGACATCATTAAAATTTGTTATGATGTTATAAATCTATACACAAAAATGAGTAGTAAGCAAAGAAATATAATCATAATCTTATTTTTATAACACTATATTTCATATTAAAATGTATGATTCTGAAAAAATCTTAGATTAGCGGGTCGGTCAGGTCGGGTTCGGGTTCGGTCGGGTTTGACCCATTTTTAGCGGGTCATTTCGGGTTCGGTCAACTTCGGGTTCGGTCAGCAAAACCTTTATTCAAAACCCAGTATTTTCGGGTCGGGTCTCGGGTCAAAAACAGGTCGGGTCTTTTTTTTCCAGGTCTAGAAGGAGATGAAGCGAAAGGAGCAGGAGGACGAGATCAAAATCATGGAAACCGACCTTTCTACGTTGTCGGGTTTCAAACAGATGATCTACGAGCAAAGACAAAGAGAGATCAAGGCGAAATATAATTTACCTTAGTTTTTTTATTAATGTACTCCGTATCTTTTTTATTATTGTCTTTTTTTTATTTTAATGAATGTAATTTTTTAAATTTTAAAGTATTGTCGTTTCAATTTCTTTAAATTTAATGAATGTATTTTTTTATTATTCGTGTTTCAATATAATTAAATAATAAATTAATTACATTTTATTAATTTAGTTTTAGAAGATGTATATTTAAAAATGTAAAAAATGAAGGTTTGAAGCCCCAGTTTGAAGCCCCGGGGCTTCAAACCCATTTCCAGTGAATCTGTGAGGTAAGTTAAAGCTGACGTGGCAGAGAGAGAAATTTTAAAGCCTCGATTTGAAGCCCCGGGGCTTCAAACGTATTTCCAGTGCTCTAAACAAACAATAATACTCCTTATACACAACTTTTGTATCCTCGGTATATTTTTTTAGGGTAGTATTTTGATTGCTTAAACTTGCACAAAATGTTTGTGAGATGGTGAATTTTTATACTAACATTTTGTGTTAGAGTGAACTATCAAAATGTTGGTATAAAATTGTAGTGTACAAAATGATATACACCTAGTGATGATGTAAATTATCTCGACCAGAATACCGTTCTTAGCCGGATAAGAATGATAAACTTGTCTAACAAAATGTACTAAAATACAAAGGGAAAACGACCAAATTAGTAGTAAAACATATGTCATGTCCTCAAAACAAGAGCTCAAACTTAAACTCCTCTAAATATGAGTAGTTCACGAGATTAATTTAAACATCTCCCTCTATTTTGATGATGTACGTAAAGGATTTCTTTTTTCGATCAAGAAAAATACCCAATGCAAGCGCTAACACTACGTTTGGCTCAAGGATTTTGGAAGGAAAAGAAAAAAAATGGTTTTCTCTCATTTTCGTCACCAAAATGGAAGGAATTTGGTTTTCTCTCCACTTGGTACATTTTGCCTCCTCATTTTCCTTTCCTTCCACTTTTCCTTTCTTTTCCCCTCTAACCAAACAAGAAAAATGGTTTTCCACTTCATTTTCTTTTCTTTTCCTTTTCAAATTCCTTGAACCAAACATAGCTTAAAGGAAACAACGCTACTCCCTTTAGCCGGTCTTCCTTTTGCCGCCCACCCACTTTTCATTCCATTAGCCAATCTCCTTCAAATGCTATACTGCCTTCATTGTTAATTTTTTATTTGAGATGAATATCCACATGATCTAACTTAATTGAAGCCAATGACCCTGACAATGGGGTGCCATGCATGAATAGACCCGAGGATATCCTCAAACCGACTGACCGGTCACTAAGAG
Organism: Cuscuta campestris; assembly: GCA_900332095.2. Lineage (NCBI taxonomy): Eukaryota > Viridiplantae > Streptophyta > Magnoliopsida > Solanales > Convolvulaceae > Cuscuta > Cuscuta campestris. The sequence goes on along the minus strand of OOIL02001464.1, from coordinate 298,370 downwards.
AAGTAATTTTGATTTTGATCACATATTTGTGCCAAATAGTGGAGTCTGCATCTGATAATTGCAAATGTCTATGCTTATCATAATAGTCTCTTAGTGCAGTTACCGGAAATCAAACTCAAGTTTTATCTCTTTGACACTCTTTATATTTGTTAATTGTGTAATGTCCACCGACATGAAAGTAATCTAATGAATCATCAAATGAGAATATCCATCCTAGATTACTCGTTTCAAAGACCTTTCTCATTCAGTAATTCTCTCTCGCTAAAATTTTAATGGGAATTTATCAAAATAGTATTAGAATATAGTGACTTTCCTAATGTAGTATCATATGTTCTTATTTCCCAATGTAGTATAACTAGTCATTGTCCACTGGTCATTGTTCAAGTAAATATCCACTGCCACTGGGCATTGTTTAAATTAAATGTGGACCATCATTGAACATTGTTCCCGCCACTAGACATTATTCAAGCATTATTTAGTCAACAAAAAGTTAAAGTACTACATTGAAAAATAACATATTCCGTATATTTTATTACTATTTAGTGTAAATTTCACTTTTTCAAGTCATTATCTATCACGATTTGGAAGTAGCATGTTTGAAAAAAATTGCACCCCAAGATTTGTACCCTAATTTGTACAACGCAGGCGCACACCTACATTTTGTATCTGTATAATGTTAGGGTGATAATTCACACAGACACAAAATGTTAGTATAAATTTTTGTTAATGCACCAGTATATTGTGTCAGTGTGAACTATCAAAACGTTAGTATATACTTTTTGATGAGTAATAACCCATGGATACCACCCGGTTGGTTCGTCCGACTGGGTGGCGATTGGAGTGACAGAGCGCATCCTTCTCAGACCGGGTCGTGAGGTCGGTAGGCTGGGTGGGCTATATGCCTACAACAATCGAAACGTTCTCCAAGTGCTCTTATGGGACCGGTCGGAAGGCTGACCGGTTGAATAGTCAGAGACGTGCTTGACGTGCTTAGTTTTGTTATAAATACCCTTAAAACCCTCATTTGTGAGATATGTTTTAATTAACCTATACGGCTTGTACTGTGTAATAGTCCTAGCATTATCAATAACAAACCGGGTTACAGGTGTTTCCACCTACAGCCCTTCCGATTACTTTTACTTAGTGTTTGCGTGGTAATTTACACCATCAAATTGGCGCCGACCGTGGGACCTCATTACAAAAGTCATGACAAGCAACCAGGAAATGGTGATCTCACAAATTTCAACTCCCGCTGAGAACGTTACTTCGTTCCCGGGAGGAAGTACCCAACCGTCAAGCCAGATTCCTACCCCCATAATCACCATTCCACCACCTATTCCGTTCACTTCCCCCGTCACCTCTATCCCCATTTTTTCTCCAAATTTTCCCGGGACCGTGGACCCGCTGTTTTCACAGGCATTCCAAAATTTTGGGCAGTTTATGTCCATGTTTCAACAGCCAAGAGGATTTTCACCTTTCATTCCCGGGTTATACCCACAATCCTTGCCCCAAACTAATATCGTCCGCCCGATCGCTCCAACAAACCTGATCGGAGAAATGGACAAAGTTGGTCCGTCCCGGTCCAGAAGGAGTCGGTCCCGAAGGTCACGCACGCAGATCACGCTTGATGGCAATGTGCGATCAGTCCATAGCAGGGACGAGGATTGGGATGTACCCCAGGCACAAAAGAAGCTGAAGGGAAAAGCTATTCAGCCTGAAGGGTCCAGGAGGTCAGCGTTTCAAAGGCTTGGCCATGAAGGCCGAAATCAAAACCGGCCTGCCAAAGAACGAATAGGGGTGGAAACAACCCCGTTGAGTTCTTTTGATCGCCTGGGTAGAGGGGCCGAGCGACCTGGTCAGACCAGGCGCACGGAACCTCCCCATCGCGAAGAGCCCCAACATAGCCGGGCACCACGAGAGGAGGAAGCAGAAAGCCACCCCAGGCATACGACTCGTACCCTTGTTGAGCCACGGGATCGTGTGGGCCGGGTTGAGGCACGACTGGAGAAGCTACAGCGCCGGGTAGACCGGGAGGAAAAGAAGAAAGTTCTGTTGAACGAATCTCCGTTCACAGACCGGGTCCATGAAACCCCATTTCCAAAGAAGGCAAAACTTGAGGTCCCAAAGTTCACCGGGAAGGAGGACCCGGAAATTCACGTCAAAACCCTCCATCAAAGCGGACGGATGATGGGTCTTTCCGAGGATGAGAAATGTCTGCTTTTCTTTCAAACCCTTCGCGGCCGTGCCGCTGAGTGGTTTCATAACCTACTGGCCGGTGAAATCGACTCTTTTGATGAACTGGCTGAGGTGTTTCAAGAAAAGTTCAAAGAAAACTGTACCAAGAGGAAAAAATTTACCTACTTGAGTACAGCCGGGCAGCGAGAGCACGAGGATCTGAAAAAATTCCTTACCCGGTGGAAGGATGAGGTTGACAAGGTGGAGGAGATGGACGACAAAACAGCCATGTCCCTCCTTGTGTCCGGGCTCCGGTCCGGAGAATTGTATAAGGAATTCTGCAGGAGGCCTCCCCAGTCCTACCAGGAGGCCTACAATACAGCCTGGGATTATGCTGACGCCGAAGCACAGGTGTCGTCCAAAAGGGAGGCCGAGCAGGGCCATTCTAAAGGGAAAATTTCTTTGAAAAAGGAAATTGAACTGCCCGGTAGGGTGAAAGCGGAAGTCATGGAGGTGAAGCCGGTCAAATCAGAAAAGAAACCGACCGGCGAAAAACCAATGGGTTAGGCCTGAAGGACAGCCGGCCGAGCAGAACAAGAAGAAGAAAGCAGCCGACAAGGAGCACTTACAGGTCATCTACGGCGGACCGGAAGGAGGAGATTCTGCCTCCCAAAGAAAGAAATGGGGGCGAGAACTCTACGTTGGTGCGGTGGCCCTAAATCCCCGGTCGAAACAAGCGAGACGGGAACCGATCATTTTTACTGACCGGGACCTTCCTGCCACAGGAAAAGATCACAATGACCCCCTGGTGATAACTATGGACATGGGTGGAGTTGATGTCTCCCGGGTACTTGTTGACACGGGCAGCAGTGTTAACGTTTTGTACCTGGATGCATTTGAGAAGCTCAAGTTGTGTCGAACACGGCTTGAGCCCTTAAAGACTCCCCTGTCCGGTTTTACCGGGGACTCGGTCGAAGCTGAGGGGTCGATCCTTTTAACTTGTGAGCTGGGCACGGGCGAGCAGGTCGTCCAGAAGCAAATGAGGTTTGTAGTTGTGAACATCAAATGTGTTCACAATGCTATTTTGGGCCGGCCTGGGATAAACAAGGTCCGTGGGGTCATCTCCATGGCCCATCTCTGTATGAAGTTCTATATCCCGGGCGGTATAGGACAAGTCAGAGGAGATCAAAAGAAGGCCCGGCATTGCTATCTGGAGGCAGTAAAGAAAATGACAAAGGCCTTTGAGAGAGTCACTCTGGTCTCTCAGGAGGAAGACCGGTCAAAATTAGAACCAGGCGATGAAACTGAGCAGATTGTTCTCCGGGAAGCCTTCCCAGAAAGAATGGTACGGATCGGAAGAGATCTGCCCGGAGGACTTCGAGATGAAATCATCTCAGTTCTTCGGGAATATGCAGATATTTTCACCTGGAGTGTGGCAGACATGCCGGGCATTAACCGTTCTGTCATATGCCATCGTTTGGCCGTGATGGACGGGAGTCGGCCTGTGAAACAAAAGAAGAGGCACTTGGCGAACGTCCGGAGGGACTTTGTGAAGAAAGAAGTCAAGGACTTGTTGGCGGTCGGGCACATACGGGAAGTACAATACCCGGCCTGGCTGGCTAACGTCGTCTTGGCTCCAAAAGGCGACACATGGCGCATGTGCGTGGATTACACAGACTTGAACAAGGCGTGCCCCATGGATTCATACCCGCTGCCCAGTCCCGATCAGATGGTCGATGAGACGGCCGGGTGTGAGTTGCTGATGCAGATATGCTTTCAAAATTGACACAAGCTTGCCCAGAGCATGTGTCGAAGTTGGCGAAAATTGAGATCCTGGACGTGCCGAGTACAGACCGGTTTGAAGTCGCAGCCATCCAACCGGGCCTGACTTCAGCGACCGGGATAATCGGAGCAGATGATGACTGGAGGTATGAACTCATGGAGTATCTGGAGACCAGTCAGAAGCCAGATGACGAGGAACGAGCCAGGAAAGTGGTCTTATGGGCTCCACGTTTCCAGGTAATCGATGGTCATCTGTACAAACGTGCCATTGGCGGACCACTCTTGCGTTGCTTAACCAACCCAGAGGCTGAACGGGTAATAGCTGAGGTGCACGAGGGAGTTTGTGCAGCCCATCAAATGTCCCGCACTTTGGCTCAAAGGATAATCCTACTAGGCTACTACTGGCCGACCATTGTTGGGGATTGTGAAAGGTATGTCCAGAAATGTAGAACGTGCCAGGTTTCATCCCGGCAGACCGGCCACTTATTACCAACCTACCTCTAATGTCATACCATTTTCCCGGTGGGGGATTGATATTATTGGAGCCTTCCCGGTTGCCCAAGGCGGAAAGAAATTCGTGATGGTGGCTATTGACTACTTCACTAAATGGATCGAGGCTGAGGCGATGGCCACCATAACCGTGCGGCAATGTGAGAAATTTGTTTGGAAAAACATTCTCACCCGGTTTGGTGCCCCACGAATTATTGTTACCGACAACGGTCCACAGTTTCGCAATCCCCGGTTCACTGCGTACCTTGCTAGCTTCGGGGTCAAGCACAGCAAGGCTTCGGTAGCATATCCACAAGGAAATGGCCAAGTCGAAAATGCTAACCGGACAATAGTGGACGGTTTAAAAAAGAGGCTGGGTGAGGAAGGACACAAGTGGTTGAAAGCCTTGCCTCACATGGTCTGGGCGCACAGGGTGACTTCGAGAAGAGCAACTGGAGAGACTCCTTTCGTGCTCACTTACGGATGTGAAGCCCGGTTACCAGTAGAGGCAGAAATTCCAACATTTAGAGAAACCGTCTATCAACGCGGTCAGAATGAGGTCGACCACCTCGCTGAACTAAATCTGGTGGAAGAACGAAGGACTGTAGCAGCTGTCAAGATGGCCGGTTACCAACAGTCAGTAAAACGGTATCATGACAACCGGGTAGGCCCGCGATACTTCCAAGTGCATGATAAAGTTTTGCGCAGAAGGGATGCTAGTAAGCCTAATGAGAGGGGTAAGCTGGTACGTAATTGGGAAGGGCCCTATCGCGTAAAAGCAATCGTCAGACCGGGCACTTACCAATTGGAGACTATGGAAGGTGGCCGAGTCGAGCGACATTGGAACTCTCATCACTTGCGTAAATTTTTTAGATAAAGTGTAATGAGTTCCCAGTCATTAATAAAACCTGTTCTTTTCAGAAAGATTGTTCTCATACATCAACCGGTAATTCGTCACATACCAATCTACCCGGTTAGATGTCCAATCGAATTGGGCATCTAAAAAAAAGAAGGAACTGGTCTGACCGATCCAACACCTCATCCGTACTGACACGGGAGTTAAAAACGATTTGGCTTAACTAGAGGGAGAGCATCCCGGCCAGTTTAAGCCAGACGTTTTGAAGGAAAACTTAAGGTTTACCTTTCCACAAGGGCGTTAAGCCATTGCGGAAACAGGGAGGCCTTACGAGAGCCCGGGCAGATGATTTACCTTTCGAAAAGGCCAAGTCAATACGCCATCAAGGGTTATACTAAACCGGGAGGAAGTTTATAAAACTTAAACTCTTCCCAGCCGACTACCCAGTCTTTCGAAAGGGCTTGGGCAAAATTGTATTCTAAGCCGGGTAAATATAGCCGGGCTGTTATTTACTAATCTAAACGGTTGAAGAATCTAAGTTGAAAAGAATTAATGAAATATGGAAAAAAGCACTCAGCACATAACAAAAAGCATATTTTCATTAATATTTCAATGTCTTACAAAAGTGCCCGGAGGCAGACCATTACATCATAAAAAAAAAGAAAATTAGATGAGGAAGGAAGGCCGGACGGATCAGATGCCCGGGAAGGGAGGTTCAGGCGCCTCGCTGTGCAGCTCGGGTAGAGAAAGAGCCTTCGGCTGAAAACCTTGGATCCTCTGCTGAAGGATGCCGTAGAGGGCCTTCCGCTCCGAGTACTGACCGCTTTCAAAGCCGTACGTTCCGATTTCGTCGACGATCCCGGCCGAGACCTCGTACTTGTACAAGCCTTGGAAGAAGCGGATGGCAGTCTCCCGGTCAGGCAACGCCTTAGCAGCGAACTCCTCAGGCGCTTGAGTAGCCCAGGCAGCAGCAAGGGCGGCACGCTCCGACTGCTCTTTCTGCAGCTCATCTCCCAGCCGAGCGATTTCCTCGGCTGACCGGGCATTTTCGGCCTCCAGCTGATTGATCTTGGCCTGGGCCTGCTCATCGGCCTCTTTCGCAGCCTTGAGGAGACCGTCGTGCTTGGCATAGAGCTGGCGGTAAACCGCACAGTGCTCTGTCCATTTGGCCTCTATCTTCACTGCCTTGGCCCGGGCAGCCTGGGCTTCCTTCCGGCATTCGACCATCATGGCCTCCATCCGGGCCTTCTCCTCATCCATCGACTTCACCAGCCGGGCGAAGTACTCCTCCCCGATCCGGCCGACCTGCTTTAAAGACATTGAAAATTTCTCAGAAAAGTATAAAAACGGTAAGTAGGCGATAGGAGAGGAAAAGGGGTTACCTCATTCAGATCCGATCGGAACGCTCGGAAGAGTTCCTCGTTTGACCTGGACATCAAAGCCAGGGAACAAGGCACGATGGGCCCCTTGCCGGCATCGGAGGACTGGGGCCCCTGGTGAGTTGGCTGGTTGACCTCTTCGGTCCTCCGCCTCTTCCGTTGAAGAGACTCCCCAGCTGTCTCTTCCTCGGCTTCGCCCTCCTCGTTGGGCTGGCCTGCCATCCCAGCCTGGGACGTGTGCCCGGGCTCCCCCATCAGGGTGTCGAACTCGAAGGTATCTACATTAATGTAGAGATCCCCCGAGTGAATGGGCTGGTTGGTTCCCTGATGGGATTGGGTTGGTTGCTCTTCCAGGGAGAAGGGCTGGCTGGATGGAGGGTCGATCGGTTGAGCAGTGGTGGGCTCCTCAACCACAATCTGGGGGACGGCAAACTTGGACTGAAACTTTACCACTGAAACAAAAAAGGAACCGGTTAGAAGAATGAAGTTGAGAACAAAATTAATTCAAATGAAAAATGAGAAGAGCGGTTGATTGACCTTTCTCCTTCTTCTTCTTCGCCGGGCGTGAAGGACCGGCAGTGGCAGTGGCCAGGACTTTGGATCCCCTCGCCCGGCTGATGGGGATAGCTTCGGGGATCGCCCCGGGCAGGACAATCTCCGGCTCAGGATCAGTTTCCCGGCCGGGGTAGACACTCCACTTCCCAACGTGGTACAGACCGCGGGTGGAGGTGTGCCCCGGCCCGGAGGGTGGCTTCCCAGGCAACCAGGTCATCGGCCTCCGTTGGTTTGACCTGGCGCCTCATTCTTTTCCCCCCAGACATTTTGGGCAAAGGGAAAGGCAGCCGGGGGAAATTTAATACAAACATATTTGTCCTTCCACTTCTTGTTAGAAGGTGGAAGGCCGCAGAGGAATGCCCGGCCTTGATGGGAAGACACCACCACGAATCCAAGGGTTTCCTTGGACCTGGGCCGGACATCGAACATGTAGTCAAAGAGACGGAGAGAGAGAGGAATACGAAGGAACCGGCAGAAATTGATGAAACTGCCCAACAAACGGTGACCATTAGGGGCCAACTGCCCGGGCATGATCCCGTATGTCTCAAAGAAAAGGACTTTGAATGGGTGAATAGAGAACTCACCCAAGTCCTTGATCGAATGGTAATGGATACCAATCGACGTGCCGGCGTGGAGAGGTATAATACTCTTCCACGTTGCCCGGTAGGTCAATTGATACCCATCGAGCATCAGATTACGCAGTTCGTGGACTTGGGGCTTCTGCATGTACGACGGTTGCCCTTGGAGCAACCGATCGTCTAGCTGAATGAAACCCTCGTCCCCGGACTGGGCAACCGAGACCACTTGCGCCGCGGAAGAAGAGGGAGCGCAAGTGGAGGCATCAGCCGGCTTCTTCTGTGGAGAAGTAGCCGGGTGCTCAGAATCGGAGGAAGAAGATGAATGAGAGGAACCAAAGGTTGGGGACCGGCCACCAGTACCGTAGGAGTGAACGGAAGGGTTCTGGCTATCCTCACGGTCCGACATGACTCAGAAAGGGGGGGAAAGAGACTTACTTGGAGACGATTAGAAGACTCGGAGGACTTGGAAATAGTAGAAGCAGCCGGGCAGTTTTATGAATTGAAGATTTGCAAGTGAGGAAATTCCAAGGAGAACGACGCTTTATATAGGAGAGATGCCGCCCAGACGGGCGAATGAGGAAACGACACGTGGCAGTTGAAATGATTTGCCATCATAACCTCTCGGGGAGACGAAACGGCACATTAAATCGGCGGCTCTGTACCCAACTTCAAGAAGATTCTCTTGCTTTGGACGCCCGGTTTTTGAAAATTCAAATTTCAAATTTCAAATATTTTGGTTTAGGCGCTGGTTTTCCGAGATGATTTTCCCGCCAAAGGGAGACTGGGCAGTTCAAATTTCAGGAGATAATCGCATATGCTTCCCGCCCTTGATGGTCCCCACAGGACCGGGAATCGGAGGACTCCTTGATGGGTAATAACCCATGGATACCACCCGTTTGGTTCGTCCGACTGGGTGGCGATTGGAGTGACAGAGCGCATCCTTCTCAGACCGGGTCGTGAGGCCGGTAGGCTGGGTGGGCTATATGCCTACAACAATCGAAACGTTCTCCAAGTGCTCTTATGGGACCGGTCGGAAGGCTGACCGGTTGAATAATCAGAGACGTGCTTGACGTGCTTAGTTTTGTTATAAATACCCTTAAAACCCTCATTTGTGAGGTATGTTTTAATTAACCTACACGGCTTGTACTGTGTAATAGTCCTAGCATTATCAATAACAAACCGGGTTACAGGTGTTTCCACCTACAGCCCTTCCGATTACTTTTACTTAGTGTTTGCGTGGTAATTTACACCATCACTTTTGATATAACTTTAGAAGGAAGGTTCGCATGACGTTGGGAACCAATGTCATGGGATGATCCGAGGGTGCTCTAGTATCCCGTTCGTAAAATTGACGGTTCCTACCCCCTGATAACCCCTCCACCCTGCCCCGACCCGGACATTGGTTTCCAATTTCATGGGAATCAAGGTGAACTTTAGGATATAATTTTTGGTCTAATGAACCATGGTTGAAAAAACTACTCTGCCGTAAGACTTAGGCCCCGTTCCGTTCAACTTATTTTTTCTTATTTTTTCTTATTCTTATTAAAATCAGATCAGATCAGATCAGACCAGATCAGATCAGATCAGATCAGATCGAATCAGATCAGATCAGATCAGATCAAATCAGATCAGATTAGATCAGATCAGATCGAATCAGATCAGATCAGATCCAATCAGATCAGATCAGATCCAATCAGATCAGATCAGATTCAATCAGAACTTATTAAAATCAGATCTCATCAAGAATTATTATTATTATTATTATTATTATTGTTATTGTTATTATTATTATTATTATTATTATTATTATTATTATTATTATAATCATCATCATCATCATGATCATCATCATCATCATCATCATCATCATTATTATTATTATTATTATTATTATTATTATTATTATTATTATTATTATTATTATTATTATTATTACTGTTCTTAAAAATGAAAAAGAATAAACTTTAGAAATAGGTTAAATAGAAAACTGAGAAAGTAATCCTTAATTATTAGATGTCGGAAAAATTAGTTTTAAAATACATTGATAATATCAATCTAATTCTATTTTTAAAATATATTTTTATTGCTACTTGTAGTTTGAGTTTCTAAACTTTTGATCTTTTATAAGGACGAGATATTTTAATAAAAATACTATCTCTTCTATATATTGATTATCTAAATTTAATTACTTTTTAATGTATATCTAAATTAAATACTTATTCTAATGTATAATTCTAATTTTACAAAAAAATTATCATAAAATAAAAAATATTATTACATTATAATATGAATGATTATTCTAATATATGAATTAACTATTTTTATTTTATTAAAAAATAATCATTAAATAAAAAATATTGATTATATTATAATATGAATTATCATTACAATTTTCAAACGTTATTATAAAGTCAAATTAAATTATTGATTTGAAATTTTAAATTAAATCATAATTAATNTTATTCTAATGTATAATTCTAATTTTACAAAAAAATTATCATAAAATAAAAAATATTATTACATTATAATATGAATGATTATTCTAATATATGAATTAACTATTTTTATTTTATTAAAAAATAATCATTAAATAAAAAATATTGATTATATTATAATATGAATTATCATTACAATTTTCAAACGTTATTATAAAGTCAAATTAAATTATTGATTTGAAATTTTAAATTAAATCATAATTAATGAGATCAGACCAGATCAGATCAGATCAGACCAGACCAGGTCAGATCCAATCAGATCAGATCAGATCCAATCAGATCAGATCAGATCAAATTAGATCATATCAGATCCAATTAGATCAGATCAGATCCAATCAGATCAGATCAGATCAGATCCAATCAGATCAGATCAGATCAGATCCAATCAGGTCAGAACTTATTAGAATCACATTAAGTTGAACGAAAAGGAGCTTAAAGTTACGGAATGGTCAGTTAATAGGGTGATCGCAATGTTCAACAGCTTACAGCTCATTATCACACCGCCCCAGACAATGTTTTTTCCATTCTACTTCAAGCTATGGTAATTGACAAACTACCCAGATAAACACAATCCCCCCAAAAATTCTCTTCATTCATTCATAGTTCAGACAATGAAAGATCCTGTTTTTGTTTCCCCTTTCTTCTTCTTCTTCCTCCTCCTCTTCACCCCTTCTCAGCTTAATGGGTACTATAGAATTCTTTCATCTCATTACCACACTGTGTTTGATTTCTATACAAGTCTTGGCACACACTGTTCTATGTTGATCATGGGTGATCATTTATACCAAGACTGTGTTTTTTTCCATTGTATTGTGATTTTTTCCCTTTGGGTTTTCTTCTTCATTGTTTTTCCCGTAGTATTTACTAATCTTTTTTCATTTTTTCTTTAATTCGGCAAAGAAGTTTGAATTTTTATATTTTCTTTATGCAGGGATGAAAAGTTTGGTTGTTTATTTATGTTTTGATCTTAGGGTATATGCTTTTGCATCGCATTCTTTCTCAAATCCGGTATAAAAAAACAGTGACTACCCCACAGTTGGGAGAATGTTTTTATGTTACTTTTTAATCTTAGGGTGTCTGATCTGGGCGTATTTGGGCATTGACTTATCTTGTCAATAATTGGTTGTTTAAGCATGAACTTTCTAATTGTTGAGAGACCATTTTTTTTACTTGGATTCAATCCTTTTTATTTTAAGAGTTGTTTGACCCAAATGCATTATAGTAGGATGCAGTGATCCGGCCAATTATGAACTATACTTCATTAGGTTGCTGAGGATGTTTTTTTTTACAATCATTTCAGAATAAACTCAGAAGTTCAGCCCCATGCTAACTTACCACCAAGAGGTTGGAACTCGTACGATTCATTCTCTTGGGTCATCACGGAGAAACAATTCATTCGCAATGCAGAACTTGTCGCTCAGCGGTTGAAGCCCAATGGCTATGAGGTATCAATAACATTCATTTATGCCCATCAGATATTAAAATGGTGCGCCAAAACTATAATGATTATTCCAAACAGAGCTTTGTGCTTTGGAGAGAAAATCGATCAATCAAGAGTCTTTGGTTTCGCTATTAACTCATCGTTGTACATTTTGCAGTATGTTGTGGTAGATTATCTATGGTATAGGAAGAAAGTAGAGGGAGCGTACACGAACTCTCTTGGATTTGATGTAATCGATGAGTGGGGAAGGATGCAGCCAGACCCTAGTAGATGGCCTTCCTCTGCAGGTGGGAAAGGATTTACGAACATTGCTTCTAAGGTTCATAGCTTGGGTTTGAAGTTTGGGATTCATGTCATGAGAGGTGTGAGTACCCAGGCAGTCAATAGTGGTGCCCCAATCTTGAATGTCCAAACGGTATTGTTCCTTGCTCATTACCACTATAATGTTTAGATCCCATTTTTGGTCATGGTGAATTTGTCGGAACTTATTTATTGCTTTCGTAAAGGAGAAAATACATGAAGGTTAAATTGCTAGCATGATAATCTTTTGCAACTTCAACAATGAAACTTGAAAGCTGCCATAACCCTTTTTTTTCATTATTTATGGATCCAACATGTGCCTTCAAACAAATTAATGTTTGGTAAAAAATGTAGCTTTTAAGCCGAAAAAAGCTAGCTACCGAATGACCACAGAATATGCTACAAACACTGCTTCATTTTATGTATTGTTTCTGAAACTGAAAGCCTGAACACCCTTTTTATTGATTTGATTCAAAAGGGGAAAGCGTATGAAGAGGCCGGAAGGGAGTGGAAAGCAAGTGATATAGGCATCAAGGAGAGGGCGTGCGCGTGGATGGATAAAGGGTTCATGAGTGTAAATACCAAATCTGGAGCTGGAAGAGCATTTCTCAGGTCACTCTATCAACAGTATGCCGATTGGGGTGTTGATTTTGGTAAAAGGAATATGTTGATGGTTAAAATGGCATATTTGTATAGAAACATTTGCACTAAATGGCACAAAAATTTAAGTCATTTCTCTAAATAGCACTTGAACTGTTTTATTCCCTAAATAACACTTAATAATGTCCAGAAGGAGGAATAATGTCCAGTGATGGCGAACATTTACTTGAATAATGACTAAAAGTGCTACATTGGGAAAAAACACATATGATGCTATTTAGGGAAAGTCATTACTCCGGTATATTTTAGTGTTATTTAAGTAAATTCTCCTATTTGTATATTCATCAAGATATTAATCCTTAGCAGCAACAGTTTTTTTGCGTGCTTTTTGCAGTGAAACATGACTGCGTTTTTGGCTCTGATTTGGACTTAGATGAGATAACTGTAGTTTCAGAGGTTGGTACCCTTTAATCAGTAAAAGGATGTTTTCTTGAGCACTTAAACGAAAAGGAAACAATTAAGCAATTACATTATGGTTTGAGCTTTGAAGTTTCCATGCATGTATGTAGTTAAAGAAGCATTAAAATGAAAGATATAAGTCTGGAGTTGGGATATGGCAGGTATTGAAGGAGCTTAATCGCTCCATAACGTACTCTCTGTCTCCCGGAGTTCATGTGACATCAGCAATGGCAAAGGAGGTTAGTAGTCTTGTAAACATGTATAGAATAACCGGCGACGACTGGGATACCTGGCCTGATGTTGCTTCGCACTTTGACATTGCAAGGTTCGGAGCCTTAATTTCATACTGTCCCTTAATTAGTAAAGATTATACTTTCTCCGTCCCATAATACTTTTCAAAGATGAAAAAATGCGGCCCCTAAAAATGGGAAATCTTGATACTATTTTCTAATTCTGACTCATCTGTCCTACATATCATATCACATCTCATTATAAAGTAAGGGCAGAATTAGAAAATAATATCAGAATTACACATTTTTAGGCCGCGTCTTTTTTGGTCTTTGAAAAGTTTATGGGACGGAGGAAATGTTGTATACCCTTAACAAAAACTATTTCTTAAACATTGGCTATGGCCGGTTTTATTTTTGTAATTTTATAAATCTTTTTGTCCCAGACCCTACTGTAGTGGGATCCAACTGGGTTGTTGTTGTTTGTTATAAATCTTTTTGTTATTTGCTTCTTTTTCACATCTTACTTACTCTGTAGTATATGCCTCAGGGACATGGCTGCGGCTAATTTGATAGGTAGTAAGGGCCTGCAAGGGAAGTCATGGCCTGACTTAGATATGTTACCTTTTGGTTGGCTGACAGATCCGGGTGAGGATAAATGACCGTTTCAGTCACTCAGTTTCATTGTTTCAAGATTTAATAGTTATCCATGATTTTCTTTCTTCCATAATCTTGTAATTTCCTGTCAAAACATGTTTTTGGGAAATCTAATAAGAGTGTGAGAATATACCGTAGGATCAAACGAAGGTCCACACCGACACAGCAATCTAACTCAGACCGAACAGAAAACGCAGGTAGTTATTGATGCTCGCCAACCAATATGACTTCTGTTGATACATTAAGACATGAATGAATGTAGACATGACGCGTGTCCATATTCATTCAACTTTGAGTGCATCGCATAAAAGTCATAATAGTCTGTTAAGATAATGCAGAATGTTTTCTTTGCAGATGACATTGTGGTCCATGGCCAAATCTCCCATCATGTACGGAGGCGACATGAGAAGAATTAGCACCCACACGCTTGCTCTCATTACCAATCCTACTCTACTAGAGATAAACTCGTTTAGCACATACAATAAAGAAGCAAGTCAAAAAAAAATAATCTTCCAGTTATAATTGAGAAAATCTAGAGTAAGCCAATAACTCTGAAATTTCAATGCAGTTTCCATACATAACCGACTCACAATCTTCTCGACGCGAAAGTGAACAGTGTACTGGCACCTTGCGGGCCCATGTTTTGGCACTCAGAAACTGCAAAGACAGAAAATCACAAGGTTGGTCTAGAAAACATCTTGAGGATCAAATCTGTTGGAAAGGGAACACAACAAAACAACAACAGAAAGCGCCGTTTTGTTTCAACAGACACCAGAAAATGTGGAGCGAGAGTCAGTTTGATGGGAAACTGCATTTGTTGGAAATGAAGACTACTGAGTCTTGCCTTACGGCAGCTCATAATCGGAAGCTTAGTTCTGCAGAAGTTGGCAAAGGTTCATTCTCAGAATGCAGATGGGAAGCCTGCCAGGTACACATATAGCTTATTTGTGGATTTCATAATTATAATTTTCAGGTAAATGATAAATATATACATCATCATCAACAACAACATTATAATTTTGATGATGGGGTCAGTTGGTTCCATGAAATTTCAAATTTATAGTGTACATTTAATGTCTTAAACATTAGCTAATGGTTAAGGCCTTGTTTGGGAATAACGTTTTTAACTAGCGTTTTGGTTTTTTTATGGTGTGGATTAACTTTGAAAACGGTAAAGCTAAACATTGCAATTAGATAACTTGTTTCAAAATGCTTACACTATGTTTGGTTAAGGGAATTTGAAAGAGAGAAGAAAAATGATATGGAAAAATAATTTTTATTGTTTGCCTAGAGCGGAAAGTAAAAGAAAAGTAGAAGGAAAATAAACTAGGAAGAGGGAAAACAAGTTTTATTCCATTTGGGTGAGGAAAAAGAGAGATACCACTTTCTTTTCCTTTCGAGTTCCACGATCCAAACATAGTATAAAGCTAAATATATGTTGAATCTGTTGCCGAACGGGCTCTAAATTTTATGCAAAAAAATGGCATGGTTTGGATAATCGTTATAGTGACTCATATGTGAACTGTCTGACCACAAACAGATGTGGGAGTTGAAGAGAAACGGGACCCTTGTAAGCAATTATTCCGGTCTCTGCGCTTCATTTGATTCGGTTAAAGGTAGCATTTTCAGGTCCCACAATTCGCCGCACCTTTCACTCCAACTTTTACACTATCTCTTATTTGCCAATGTGTCTTTTCATACAGCTACTCCCGTAGGAAGTCGTTCTTGGATTGCGAGCGGAAGACAAGGTTCGTTCTAAAACCTAAGCAGTAACAAAAATCTAATGGGTAATTTACCTAAATAGGACTAAAACATAATGACTTTCTCAATATAGGACCATATGTTTTTATTTTCCAATGTAGGACCATTGGTCATTATCTATTAGTCATTATTCAACTAAATGTCCAGCATCACTTGGACATTATTCTTCTCACTAGTCATTATTAAGTCCTATTTAGTGAATAAAAAAGTTTAAGTCCTATGTTGGGAAATGACTTATGTTTTAGTCCTATTCAGTGCAAATTTCGGAAATTCTAATACGGGTGTGTAATATGATATTGTTACAACAACAACAAACCCAGTAAAATCCCACTGAGTGGGAGGGAGGGTAAGTCTACGCAGATCCCTACCCCACTTAGATAGTAGAGAAGCTGTTTCCAAAAGACCCCTAGCTCAAAACACAAAAGAACCCAAAGAAAAGGAGAGGCACCAATAAAGGAGTAAGTATAAACCTACGCACCTAGCCACAACAATCTAGGGCAATGTGTCCTACGCAAGGGTTACTTCGAATCCTTCACCTCCGATCATTTCTAACACTCCGTGTTAATTTGTTGTACAGGAGAAATCTACGTCGCGTTCTTCAATCTGAAAGAAGCATTGTCTGAAATCTCAACGACAACATCGGATATAGCCAAGGCGCTCCCTGAAAGAAACTTGAGCCACACACTTATATGCTCAGGAAGAGAATTATGGACCGGAAAAAACATCGGACCCGGAAAGGTATTGTCCATGGCTATAAGAGCACATGGGTCTGCTTTGTTCATACTCAACTGCAAATGATGGTGATCAAGAATAAGAATGAATGAAAGATCAATCCTGCCATGAAATGTTTCTGCCTACAAGTTTTGAGTTTCCACTAGAAAATAAAATCAGGGGGGAAGAATTCTATGGGAAAAGTTTTGTATGGAAAAAATAAAAATCGAATACATGCGAAAATCGCGTAAAATATTGGGTTATCTCAGGATATGTTTTGAAGTTGGAACCAGAAAATGGCAGGGAAATAAAACATTGGAGTAGGAAAGAAAAATGGGAAGAAAATAAAACTTTGGAGTTATAATACCTTAAGAAAAGAAGAGTTTAATGATAAAGGTGATGTTTAAGCTGGATTTCAGTTGGTGCAATGTGTGGAGGGGCTGGGTATGATTTAGCATTTCATTCTTTTTTGGGCCTTTTCAATTTGACTTTTTTGTTCAAACAGTGATACTCTTTGACTAATTAAATATAATCTAAATAAATAAATGATTTTCATTCCGTCCCTAAATAATTTACAAAATTTATTATTTAAAAATCGCAAGAATTTTTGTTTATTTCTGTGTTTTCATTGACTATTTGATAAGTAAAATATTCTTGTCATCTCTTGTTTTGTAGAACTTTTGATGTACCCGGAGTAATTTATAAATATGTAAGTTTTATTTTTTATTTATATACCAATTTTTGAATAAAATGGATTGAAAAACTTGAGATTTTACTTCATTTTGAGTAAAGAGTAAATAATTTATGGACGGAGAAAGTATAAAAATTTGATATATCAAAACAATATCTTAAGATGAATCTAATTATATTAAATTTATATTTTAATTAAATATACTTTTCTAACAATTAATGGTCAAAGATTGTTATTGTTTGATAAAAAAAATTAAAACAAAAAGAGTTTTTAAGACCGGAAGAAGTATTTTTTAGACGTTAGGTCAATGTTTTGAAAATAGGGAAGAAATTATATTCCCTCCGTCCACAAATAAATTTTCCGTTGCGCGTTATGATGTTTAACTGAAGTTATTTTCAGATCATTTTATATGAAAAATGATATAAAATTTAAAAATAAAAATTACATATTAAAAAAACTATATCAAAAGATTCAATTGGAGCTTATTCTTTTAAGAAATTACTTTGAGTAAAACATAGGGAGTAATATTTATCTTAAAAATAAGAATTTCATATTTATTTCAATGTTTATTCCATGTTTTATCTTCAAATTAAGAATTTTATGATATTGTATTCCATGTTTATTCTAATTATGCTAGACTTTTTTGTGAAAGAAAGAAAAAGAAGGGAGTGGGAGGGGGGAAGAAGAAGAAGAATAAAAGAAATTAGGTCAAATTGAAAAATTTAAAATATATAAAATTCTAATTTAGCCGAAATGATTGGAAGTTAACCTGGAAACGGGTAAATAGAAAAGGATTATGTAAGTTCGGTTACTTTTTCGTGAAAGGATTTAAAATTAAGGTAATAATTCTAAATTTAAATTAATTTACCCGAGACAGTATTAAGAAATGTACAGTCACTAGTTTTGTCGTCGTATCATCCAAATTCATCTTTTTCAGAATTCAAACAAGCCTTTGAATTTTAGCGCCGCCCCATTTTCTCTCATTTCCAAAATAACCAACCCATAATATTCTCCGCCCTCAGCCCCTCTTTCTTTCCTCCATTGAAACCTCTTCCGCTGCGCTCCTCCGCACACGGCCGTCTTCATCCCCCCGCCACCGCCACACCACCGTCTCCAAACATGAACAGCCCCGCCATAAATCCTTCCCCCCACCCATCTCCCTCCCCTTCCCTGAATTTCGCGTCCAAGCCCGGCCAAATTTACCCCCAACGCCTATGGTCNGCCCCTCTTTCTTTCCTCCATTGAAACCTCTTCCGCTGCGCTCCTCTGCCACACGGCCGTCTTCATCCCCCTGCCCCGCCACGCCACCGTCGCCGAACATGAACAGCCCCGCCCTTAATCCTTCCCCCCGTCCACCTCCCTCCCCTTCCCTGAATTTCGCGTCCAAGCCCGGCCAAATTTACCCCCAACGCCTATGGTCAAATCCCCCGGCCTTTCTTTCATCTCACCTGGAAATTTCACGAAAACCCGGTAAAATCAACCCAAGAAACCCGGGTTCGAACCGTCTGCCCGTATCCGGGTCCGCCGGGAACGGAATCCCCTCCGTCGGCGATAAAGTTCGGATCTTGGCATCCGAATTCAAGGCCCTCCCCGACCCGATCGACCGGGTGAAGAGATTGCTGCACTACGCGACGCTCCTCCCGCCGTTCGATGACTCGGGTCGGGTCAGGGGAAATCGGGTGATGGGTTGCACGACCCAGGTGTGGCTGGAGGCGAGGATGGACGGGGAGGGGCGGATGAGATTTAAAGTGGACAGCGACTCGGAGATCACCAAAGGGTTCTCCTCCTGCCTGATATGGCTGCTGGACGGGGCAGCCCCGCCGGAGGTGCTCGGCGTGGCGGCGGAGGATTTGGCGGCGATTAATGTGGTCGGGTTCCCGAGCAAGGTTCGGTCGAGGGTGAATACCTGGCACAATGTGCTGATCGGGATGCAGAAGAAGACCATGGATTGCGTTGCGGAGAGGGAGAAATTGCAGCAGAGTTTACTCAGATAATTAGGTTTCAATCTTTGCTTATTTGAGATTAGAGTAGAGGCTTTGAAGAAATTTAGGATGGGTTTTTTTTCCTCCCTCTGTTACACACTTACACCCAAAGTTGCAAGGATTATAATGCGTGAATATGTAATGAATCTTGTACCATGTAGGGAGTATAACTTTTAGTTTCCGGACGGACCAAAAAGGAAAGTGGGAAGAATATTTCCGGACGGAGAGAGTATAACTTTTAGTTTTACTAGAAAATCTATTCTCTTTTCGTATCAAAAAGATTATCACAATTTGATTTTTTCAATCAAATTCTATTAAACAATTTGACTAAAGAAGCCATGGTGTGATATTTTTTTAGGACAGAAGAAATAAATTTATAAAGACACAAAAATCAGATTGTGAGGAAATGAGTGGCAATCGAACTTAGCGTTGTTCAAGTTTAGGTCTAAATCCAAAAAATCAATCGAAGTGATTTGTTAGGTCAAGATCGATCCCAGAACGAATGGATCTTGGCTGATCTTTGATCCCAAAAAATAAGGTATTCGTGTTTTGGTTCGATATAGTCTAAATCTAAAATAATTTAAGTATGGACCGGATGGACATAATAATCCTATTGAATCTAAAAAAATCTAAATGTAGAATTTTTACATTTTATGTTTGGTATTATACGTTGATGCTCTATTTTGATTGATATTTTAATGAGAAATTTACCTAAATAGGACTAAAACATAATGACTTTCCCAATATAGGACCATATGTTTTATTTCCTAATATAGGACTTTTGGTCATTATCAAGTAGTCATTATTCAAGTAAATGTCCATCATTACTGGACATTATTCCTCCCACTAGGTCATTATTAAGTCCTATTTAGGGAATAAAAAAGTTTAAGTCTTACATTGGGAAAGTCATTATGTTTTAGTCCTATTTAGTGCAAATTTTACTTTAATTTATTTAATTAACAAGGATTAGGTAACTGTCTCCAACAACATAAAAACTTAATTCACATTAGCTTTTGTGATTATATATAGACGTAGTCAATGTTGTGTATCTATTTGTAGTTTTTGTCAATTTTAATTTTTTCTTCTTTGCACGATAAAAACTAAAAAGCCTAAAATATAATTAATAAATTGAAATAATTACAGTGTATAACTTTATTTGGTCGAATCGGTCTGGACAAATTTGGCTCTAAGTATTTCCGTCCGGTTTAGTCTAAGACCGAATGAGTTTAAATCCAGTCTTTGACCATTATTTTGTTCAATTCGGTCTTTGACGGACCGGACTGATGAATAGTCCTAACCGTATTACTGTAATGGAATTTAAAAACTAAACATATGATAGTAGATACACAGTAGTTCATGTTGTATATCTGTTTTTAGTATTTCAATTTTATTTTTTCTATTTGTACGGTCAAAATAGAAAGGCCTAAAATATATGGAGTAATTAATAGATCAAAAGAATTACTCTCTCCATCCCAAAAAACATTTCTCCTTCAAAAAAGTGTGCCTTACAACATAGAATTCTAATATTATTTTATAATTATAGTTCATTTGTTCTATACATCGTATTTTGCCCTATTATAAAGTAAAGGTAAAAATAAAAGATAAAACCAAAATCACACATTTTTAAGGAGCATCTTTCTTCAAACAAGAATGGGTTTAAGGGTGAGAGTGAATACAAGATACTCCCATCGTCTAACAATTTGTTTCTCGTTTTGACTTGACACAAAAATTAAGAAACATTAAAAAATGTAAAAATTTTCTTTATTTGTTTTTGATGTGATGCTATAAATTGAATCGTGTAAATTAAAAAATTGCTATAATTGTAAATTTATTAAAAGTCTTTTTTGCCAAAATAGTGATCAAAAAAGAAATTTGTACAGAATCTGAAAAGGAAAATGCAAATAATCATGTATTTAAAAATACATGAAAGAGTGGAAAAGTAAAAATACAAGATACTCCCATCGTCTAACAATTTGTTTCTCGTTTTGACTTGACACAAAAATTAAGAAACATTAAAAAATGTAAAAATTTTCTTTATTTGTTTTTGATGTGATGCTATAAATTGAATCGTGTAAATTAAAAAATTGCTATAATTGTAAATTTATTAAAAGTCTTTTTTGCCAAAATAGTGATCAAGAAAGAAATTTGTACAGAATCTGAAAAGGAAAATGCAAATAATCATGTATTTAAAAATACATGAAAGAGTGGAAAAGTAAAAATA
>OOIL02001464.1:262852-276676 GCA_900332095.2 Cuscuta campestris | reverse complement strand
TGTATTTAAAAATACATGAAAGAGTGGAAATGTAAAAATACAAGATACTCCCATCGTCTAACAATTTGTTTCTCGTTTTGACTTGACACAAAAATTAAGAAACATTAAAAAATGTAAAAATTTTCTTTATTTGTTTTTGATGTGATGCTATAAATTGAATCGTGTAAATTAAAAAATTGCTATAATTGTAAATTTATTAAAAGTCTTTTTTGCCAAAATAGTGATCAAGAAAGAAATTTGTACAGAATCTGAAAAGGAAAATGCAAATAATCATGTATTTAAAAATACATGAAAGAGTGGAAAAGTAAAAATAGTAAACACGACTCCGCTGGGGATCGAACCCAGAATCTCTGGTTTCGTAGACCAGCGCCTTATCCATTGGGCCACGGAGTCACCTTTGATGTGGTAAACGGTATTGAACATTATGTTTCAAATTTAAATACATTTAAAAGACATTTTTTTTCGTATGAACATTTAAGAAACTTTAAAATTTTGGTATGACTTTGCTGCAAATCGAACTTTATCCATTGGGCCACGAAGTCGCTGATATCTTAAACAAATGTGTAGAATCTGCAATTTCATAATGCACATATTGTATTTTTCACAATTTTGTACTACGTATATATTTCCACTTTGTGTTGGTCATACTTTTTTATTATAACTAGTATTTCATCCGTGGGATGCACGAGTTCTACCAACTTTTAAAATACTAATATTAAGAGAAAAACTAAGTCATTTTTGGTAAATTTTTTAAATGTGTAATGTGAGTTTTTTATTTTAGTTATAAACAATTTTACTACAAACAATAACTCCTATAATAATATAAAATCAAAAAATTAAAATATTTTTAAATTGAATGATATGTACAAACTTTTGCTCTCAACTTTGGTCTATCAAATGCCAAAGACTCCATATAATTTAAGAGGACCCTAGGATATATTTGATTCTATGTTCACAGTATCACAGGAGCAAATAAAAAAAATGAAGCACGCACTGGATTAACTAAAAACTTTCGTATCTCGATACTTTACCATGAAAACAGGGCAAACCCACTACGCCCAAAAAAATTCAACCAAGAACCAACATAGTGTTAAGATACAGAAAATGAAAAAATAGAAGAAAAATCAAGCACCATGAATTCAGCATGAGGTTTACTTCGTGCAAGATCCCATAAAATACAATCGCACTCTTTCCAGGCCTCTTCTCTTGCTGCCAACCCCTTCTTGGTACTTCCACAGCAGACAAATCTAACCCTTGGAGTCCATCTTTGTCGTCTATTTGGTGAAATTTTCGTATCAAAGATATTACATAACCAGGATCAACAATTGTTGACATGTCAAACAACTGCCAAATAAATACGTTTCACTATTATAGTATGAACGACTAAATTATAAACTATTCCTGGTAAAATGTTAAGATATTAGTGTTAATATACTAAAAATAAATTCTTTCAAGGGATGAAACTACATCGTTAATCTATCATCAAGGAATCAAAGGGTGAATTCTTAAAAATTATTGAATTGTAATTCTATTTACGACTAAAGCTGTAAAAGTGCAATTTAATGAGAACACATTCACACTATCAAAATAAAAAAAGAGGAAGCTAACCTGATCAGTTGCAAGCATGACTTTCAAATTTGGAAGGTACTCAACAGTGCACCTATGGAAAAATAGACATGTGAAAATAAAATAAGCAAAATATCTTGAAGAAAAAAATTTGCTAAATGAGGTTGCAAATGACATATTAAAACATGGAATTAAGAGGGTTCTTTCCCGACATTTTCACATTGTTATCATTTATTCATTAGATAAAAAGATTTTAAAATAAAATCAAGAATGACATCAAATCTGACCGGAGCAAATCAAAAGGTGCCCTTGTACATCAAAATGTCCCAACCTCGGATTTAAATTCAAAAGGCACGACAAAGATAACAATGAGAAAGACTATCACTATTATTTGTTTAGAGTGAAATTCTACACTATATTATTGGTTTGCACAAAGCACCCAATGTTTATTACGGAGTACCATTTTAAGCACAATAATGTGAATATCCCTCCTGATGGCATCAATCAGCATTGAGAAATGAGGCCAATAAGCACTACATTTGAGTAATTAGAAATCTTAAAATAATAAACATATAGTTTAAACACTAAACATGCAACACACTTTAGTTTTATTTGGTGTGAGGTTAACATCAAAATATCAAATCACGTTTTGTAAAGTAGAATTTGATCGATCAAATTTGAAGGAATCTCGGCTCTTCAACAAAGCAAATCTTTTAAAAATTTCAAATTTAAAGTAAAATGTCTTTAAAATTTTGAGACACAAAGCGAAAATTTTAGAAACGAAAAAAAAAGTTTTAGAGAAAAAGATGGAGTTACCGATTTTTCTGTTCCCACGGCGATGCCCAATCATCGGACTTGGAGCACGATCTAATCATAGCCTTTTATTTTATCTTCTTCTCCGTTCCATATTTCGAGTTGACCAGATACTTTATTTCTCTTGAAATGGATCTTGGTAGATTCACGGTTGCTTACGTTGAAGGTATGGAGAGAAGTGATGCGTCTTTCGTGCTATTTGAGATCGATGTTCCCAGGGTGAAGATGGAAACCCTAGGCTCGTCTGGAGAACACAGATATTGAAACTACAACTTCTTTCATCAAATATGTGGAACGTGGCTTCGGAATTAACGATCAGATTTTGTAATGCCTATAAAATTGGATCATCTGATTGGTGTTTGAGATGAAATTGGACCGTTAGATTGATGTGAAAATTAGATTGGAGGTTGCCCAATCAATTGGATACAGAGAAAACAATGCTTTGATGGCATTACAACCTCGGGTTCCTGAGTAGTTATCCCAAACAATCATAAACACAAGCACCCAAATTTTGAAAATCATCCTATTCGCAAGTTTATCATTAATCATTTGTACCTCAACCTAAACACTTTATGTAATACCCCGTATCAAGATGGGAATGGGAAGAGCTCAAAAGGATTGATAGTACTACTCATACCAACAAGGTGCATCTTTTTTCGAGAGCTCATCACCTAGAAACTCCAATGTGAAGCGTGCTTGACCTGGAGCAATTCTTGGATGGGTGACCCCCTGAGAAGTTTTCCTTGGGCGCGCACGAGTGAGGACAAAGTGTGCGGGAAAGACGTGTGTTGGTTTGTGGGGCCAGTCTACAATCCTATGAGCGGACACTTACGGCCAGGGTGGGGGCCGGGGTGTTACACTTTAATAGCCTTTTCTCGAAATAGAAAGGTCTTTCCATCATGGACCATCAAAAGATACTTACCATGATGTTGAAGTCCAGAAGAAACATATGGTAGAATTTTCTTCACAACATCACTGCCAATAGTCATTAGGGAGCCCAACACCTCAATAACACAGATCGTTTAACCTTCTTTGTTGGTGTGGCCTAATATAACCCAAATCTTCAGTCACAGGAAATGAAAGTAAAAGACGACAATTGGGTGGTTAATGTGCAGAATGGTGTTTTATGCTTTTCTGGCATTTGTTCAAAATCATTAGCATGGGAATACGCATAGTATCAACTTTTACTCTTTTATTATGGATATATGATACTATATTGAGGCTCTTTTCACATCCACTTTGGGGTTTGTGTGTTTTAGGGGTAGGAGCCACTTTGGGGTCACCCTACACCAGTGTCATATTATGAATTCACCATTGCTGCAAAAAGAACTTAGCTCATGAAACTATATAACATCTTAATATTTTTCACAAACCTATAGATGTGCTCAGCAAATTCATCAATCAAGAGAGACCACGCTCCTGTTATGTTGTTGATTTTTCTGTCAATGAAGTGCAGTGAACGATTGACAATATGTACATACAAGCATACATATTATATTTTTTATATTAAGAAATCACCCTAAATAAGAGTAAAACATAGAGAAAGTATTAGAATAAGAGTTCCATGTTTTAATCTTCAAAATAAGAGTTGAAAAAACTAATATGTAATAGTTCAAAAGTTGTATGTACTCTAATTCATCAAAGCATCTCTTTTTTTAATCATACTACTGCAGCCCTTGTAAGAGTGAAAGTGCATATTATTACTCTTGCTATCATTATCATCATCATCATCATCATCATCAAACATTTTTAAATGTTTTCTTAAAATCCATGAAAAAACGTTATAAGCATATAATGATTATTAACTAAATAAAGTCACAATTGATGAAGTAATTGAAACCTTCCATCAAGGATTAACCTCCAAGCGTTACAGCCTTTCTCAGTTCTCACGGCTATGTGGATAACATTAAGAAAAAATGTATCCCGTAGCATTATATAAGATACGTTTACAGAGTTTATACTGCAACTTATGAATCATCAAAGTATTAAAATATTAAATGAACTTCCAAATGTTCTTTTGAAATTGAGGCTATGAAACACGGAGTCAGAAAAACGAACCTAAGGCAGTCTATTTCTCCAGGCGAATCTTTTCACATGGCTGCCGGTTGGGTGGTTGCCGGTAGGTTCTCCTCCTCTCCTAGCGACTACTTTATCCGGATGAAAGGAGCGACTAAGAAAGCGTTCCTCAAGAATCTGGGCATAATCAGCATGGGAGGAATTTTTCGCAGGCATGACAGTTTTTTTGCAAGTTTCCGCATGAATTGACGTCATTGATTAAAAAAAATCAATGGCTTAGATCTATCTATTAGTGTGCCCAATTGAAATTGGGCTGTTGATGTAATGTGTGGCCATGATTTGTTCGGTTATTTTTATAGAAAAATTGGGCCGTAGATCTCTGATTTAGGCGGGGAAATTGGATTCTCAATTTGCATCCTTCTTTTATATATATATAATAGATGTGATTTGTTTCTTTTGTCAAATTATAACATTATTAGTCTGTGTATATGCATGTTTGGCTCACAAAATTTGACAAAATTAGTAGTTACTTTTGCGCTCAATTTGGGAGAATGTTTTTTTTTGAACCGAATGCAAATAATATTAACACCAAAAAGAAGTTTAGAGTACAAGACGAGTATACTGAGGAAGGCCCATCCCCCTATACAATACCAAAACTAATTATATACTCTAGCTACTCCATGTTAGCTCCCCTAGAGTTCAAAAAGGCTGTGATCTGATACGTAATCCAAAGAACTGACCAGTTATATATTCATTGTTATGCAATAAATGGTTCCTAGCACGCCAAATCGCATATACACATGCTGCAAATATAGTTGTAATCTTCCATCTTCTTCTACTAGGAGTAATAGCCTTCAACTTCTCAATGACTTCCTCTATAGTCCTGCCCTCAAATCTGTAATTGCACCATGCCTGGATCCCCCGAAAGGTTGCCTGAGCATAACTGCAGTTGCAAAAGAGATGTTGTACATTTTCCTCTTCATTTTTTACACAGTACACATCATGTATCAATAGGGATGAATTTTCCAAGATTGCTTCTAGTCTACAGCCTGTTTTTGCACACCAGCCATAGAATGAACTTGTGCTTAGGTATGGAGAGTCTGTTCCATACTACACTACCCCAAATAGGGACCTGTGTTTGCCCCAAAAGCCACTTATACCCTAGATCAGGTTTGTAATTATCAACAGGATGCATTTCCTTGAACCTGTCCCTGACCTTTATTAATTTTTCCAGTAGTAGCATGAGTCATTTTTTAAGGAGCAGTCCCATATGGAATTGTTTTTGAGATATCTGCCATGCACCCACTTTATCCATAAACTGTCCTCTTTCTTTGCAATACTCCAAATCAGTCTCATGATACTTGCTGTGTTCCATAGAACTAGATTTCTGATGCCCAGTCCCCCATTATTCTTTGGTAGGCATATCTCTTTCCAAGCAACCAAGGGATGTTTCTTATATTCATGGGAGGAACTCCAAAGGAAATTCCTGCAGATTGATTGGATTTTCCCCATCACCTTTGTAGGTATAATAAAAATTCTGCACCAAAAGTCCATGATACCAAATAGAACAGAGTTTATTAAATTAACCCTTCATGCATAAGAAAGGTGTTTTGACCCCAGGATTTGATTTTTTGGGACATACTCTCCACAAGCCTATCATAATCCTTAGCACTTATCCTTGATGCAGTGATTGGGCCTCCAAGATATCTAAACGGGAGAGACCCCTTGCTCATGTTAGTAATTTTAAGAAGTCTTTCCTCCAGAGGTTTGGATATTCCTCCAAAGATAATTTCTGACTTGGTAGGGTTCACTTGTAGACCAGTAGTATGTTTAAAGTGGGTGAGCACCTTCATAATGGTTTGTACAGATTTTTCTTCAGCCTTACTTGCAACAATTAAGTCGTCAGCAAACACTATATTAATGACCTTCAATGATTTGCATAAAGGATGGAAAGAAAAGCCCTCCTTCTTTGCATAGAACTGAAAGCTTCTTGTGAGATACTCCATGATTATAACAAATATTAGGGGGGGAAATAGAGTCCCCTTGTCTCAAGCCTTTTCCACCCTTAAAGAAGCAAAAATTTTCTCCATCAAGCTGTATGGAGTAGGAAGTGGTAGTGACACAAAAACTGATCCAGTTTGAAAATGTTAGAACAAACTTTTTTTAGCCAAGTCGTATTAAAATTTTAGAACAAACTTTTATTTAAACACTAAATACTTTCAGTGTAAAATGATTTTTGTGGGACGAAAAAAGTACTCCCTCCGTCCTGAAAAATCTTTCTAGTTCGGTTTATGAGATTTGACTGAAATAGTTTAAATTCAATTGATTTGATTATAAGTGTAAAATTAAGAAATAAAGATTATATATTTTAAAACTACATCAAAAGAACTACAAAATAAGAGGTGACATGACTATAAATTTTTATCGAATAACTAATAAAAATAGATAAAGAAAGTGATTAAATTTTGACCATGTGAATAGTGACTGAAAGATCATTTTAGGATGGAGGGATATTAGTTTTGAGTGTTTCTATAGTGCACCTAGAGTAAACATGCCCTTGATGATTCAAGGCTAATCTTTGAAATGATCAAGATCAATTATCATCACAGTTACATCATCCACACTACCCCTGCTCACTGCAAGGTTTACAAGTCTCTTACAGGCAGCCACAAGGCTACAAGAAGAACTCTTTTCTTCATTCTCTTTCCAGCCATCAACACTTTTCTTATTAGAGCATGGAGACCAACAACCTGCCCTTATACTTGAATGTGAAAGTGATCTTCGCCGAGCCTTCATTGGACTCTCATTTTCTTGGCTAAAATCATCGTCTGCTTCTTTCCAGATGTCTGCCACGCTTGACCTGGCCAACGCGGCCCTTAGAGACCTTTGTGCTGCAGGGCTTGCATTTTCATTGCCAAACTCACACTCATTTCCTTTGTTTGATTTCACAAGTGAGACTCTTTTCGTCTTTGATGAGGGACTTGTGCTTTTGCAATTGAATACAAATGCATTTTCTGTTGAACCTGCGGTTTCTTTGGGTTGGGAACGTGTTCCTTGCTGGCATGATTGCATCACAACGTCCACGGCTTCCTGGTTCTCAACCTTAAATAAAACACTTCAAAGTTGAGGGTGATTTCTGCTACAAGACATATATTTACAATGTTCTAGCAATTGTTTAGGTCACACCGACTACATTTTGGAGAATTTTCGGAGCGTTCAGAGCTTGAAACACAAACTTTTGGATCATGTTGATTCACTACATAAGAAACTTTCAAAAAGCACTAAATCGCGCCATTTCAAAAGGTGTAGTTCGATTTCTAAAACCCACAAAATTGAGCTTCTAAAATACTCCGTATTAGATTGAGCTTTTTTCTACTAACCTTGTCCCAAAGTCCATCTGAAGCTAAAATAAGATATTTCATGTCTGAAGTAAGGCACATTCTCCTTGTATCGGGCTCGGCTATTACCCATTGCTTCAAATGAGCATCTCCGATGCTTCTAGAAACAGAGAGTACACCGTGAACTCGCCATGCTCCTCTGTGAATCTCCAAATAGCCTCCCTGTGCCAGAAGAGCTCTCTTTAGTCAGCATTATTGTGAACTTAACACATTATGATTAGTTCAGAAGAAGAGCCATAATAGTGCAAGAGAATGACTACTTTATCCTCTATCCGTTTCCTCTCATCATCTTCTCCAGCTCTATGGTCTTTCGTTAGGGCTTCAGCAGATCCACCCCTACTTAGAACTGCCCTACAGTCCCCTAAATTGGATATTATAACCTCATCTCCTTCAATCAAAGCAGTTACACAGCACACACCACTGCACATGCCCTGCAAACCATCATTTTAGAATAAGGCTTCGTTTGGGAACAATGTTTTCAATTAGCATTAGTATTTTATATTATTCTTTAATCATGAAGATTAACTTCGAAAACACTAAAGCTACACAATGTTGAAGCAAAATACCGAAACTATTGCCAAACGGGTACTAAGAGCATTTTGTACTGTGGGAAAGAAAGCAAGGAGAATTGCAGGATTGTGTACCTTTTCCAAGAAGTCTCTATCAGTTTTCAAGTAACCAACTTTAATGGCTTCATCCCTGGCTTCACCACTACCAGAACAAGTCTTCAAACATTCCATAATATTTAAATGCAAATTCTCTGTTACAAATTCAGCAGCTTGGCTCCCTCCGTGCCCGTCATACACCCCGAAAAACCCCTAAATTTACAAAAACCCGACCCGATATCATCACGAACCCTAATTTTTTAAATCAAAACTCAAAACCTAATGAAATTCGAAAGATGGCACTGAAATCGAAACAGATTCGCGAAAACTGACCTTTTTGGGATGTGAGGACACGATTTTGTGGGAATCCTCCATGAACTTCTTGCGGCCTTTGAGGGAGAAAACGCCGACTCCCTTGGCGCTGGACCGCACGGCGGTGTTTCGGGTGGCGGTGGCTGGTGGTCTGAAACTCGGGACAGCACCGGCACTGATTTCGCGGAGGACATTAGGGATCTCAATCTGTGGAGGCTTTTTTCTCTTCAGACAACAAGAATCCATTTCGGGCTGAATTTCTTCTTCCGGCGGCTTCTCTGGAAATACTGGAGACGGTGGCTTGAAGATCCAGTGTTGAAGGAGGGTTTAACGGCTATAAACTTGGGTTTGGTAGTTGTCCGTGGAGCCGTTAGATATCGGTGGGCGGCTCAAAAGTACATAGATCTTCTACATTACCCCGTACTATTTACGCGGTCAAACTTCACTCACTTTATTTGCTCATTTTTACTAGTCATTTCGTAAAATAATATAGTATTGTCACTTCTAGTTTTGTAGAACTTTTCATGTAGTTTATTGTTATATAAATTTTATTTTAAAATTTTACTACTATAATCAATTAAATTGAATTAAAAATAAAATCGGTCAAGATTCATAACGCGTAGTGGGATTCATAACGCGTAGTGGGGAGATCTTAGATGGACGGAGGGAGTATTAACTAACGGCTCAAAGGAACAATATATTCTACTCCCTATCTCTTCAAAAATTATATTTATTACGCAGTAGGATCTTTGAATGAAATTATTTTAAAAATTACTCCGTATTATATATAAATAA
Organism: Cuscuta campestris; assembly: GCA_900332095.2. Lineage (NCBI taxonomy): Eukaryota > Viridiplantae > Streptophyta > Magnoliopsida > Solanales > Convolvulaceae > Cuscuta > Cuscuta campestris. The sequence goes on along the minus strand of OOIL02001464.1, from coordinate 267,171 downwards.
TGGTATATACTCCCTCCAGTGTATTTGTCCAGTTTGACTTCGAGTCAAACTGGAAAAACTTTGAGCTTCAATTAAATAAAAACTGTAATGTATTTTAACATAAAAATGACTTTATTCGATTTATCGTATTGGAAATTTTCAAAATTGTATTTCATTATGTTAATATGCAATATAAATTGAGAGTGATTGGAGTTCAAAGTTTATCCAATTTGACTTGAAAAAGTCAAACTGGACAAATATACTGAGACAGAGGTAGTAACTAATTATAAAAATTACATTAAAAAATACTCGTATATAAAAAGGTCTACTCCCTTTGCCTGTCATAAATCTTTTCAAAAGTTCATTTTGTTTGTCCTTAAAGATTTCATTACCTCTTTAAACATTGAAAATAACACAACTATATTCAATTACTTTATTTATTACACCTCATCTACACCCTTAACTATATTCCACCTACCTTCACTTTGAAACATCTTCTTTTTCTCAACTCTTTTTAAAGTTTACATCGGACGAAGAGAGTACAAAACTAAAGGTGTTATAACTATATTATTTTACTGCTGCATCATGCATTCTTCATCAAAGTATTTCTTTGATGACCATTCCAACAGATAGGTGTGAGAGTTATTTTTTGGACCATGCTACATTTACACCAAAAATTGTACCCCATTTGTATACCGCAGTTATACACAAACATTTTGATGATTTACACCGACACAAATGTTGGTACGTTAACAAAAATTTACACGGACACAAAGTGTTGGTGCGTTAACAAAAATTAGTTTTACATCAACACAAAATGTTGGTGCAAACCTGCGGGGTACAAAGTGGGGTACAAAATGTTGGGGTAGAAGTAGCTTTATCCTTATTTTTTCCTCTACACATAGCAACATCTTTTTTTTAATGTAATTGTACATCTACAACAACTTGATGACATCAAAATCATGGACAACAAAAGGAACTCTGTACTAATAATCAATTTTATACTCCTTCTGTTCCTAAATAGATTACAATTTTTTTTTCTCTCTCCTTTCAATAAATTTTGTTTGCTTACGCGATTTCATTAAGTATTTGATAAAATAAAATATTCTTGTCGCCTCTTGTTTTGTAGAACTTTTGACGTAGTGTTTTAATATGTAATTTTTATATCTTATTGATATACCAATTTGTAAATAAAATAATTTCAAAAAGTAGGGAATTTTACTCCGTAACTCGCAATTTGTAATCAAATTGGGGACGGGGGGAGTATAATATAGATGCCTCACCATTATATAATACTATCTCCGTCCCAGAGTATTTTTCCACCTTCTTTTTTACACACCATCCAATACACTTCTTTAATCCATTTTATCTTGTAATTTGTATATTAAAAAATTATAGAAATTATATATTAATAATCTATATGTTAAGACAAATCAAACAAGATCACACATGACTATATTTAGGCTTACACATTGAGAGAATTTGATGAGTCAAAGTGCTTAGATGAACAATTCCAAAAGTCAAAACTGGACGAATATTCCGGGACGGAGGGAGTAATTTAAACACACTTACTTTAAAATAAATTTTATTTATCTATACCTTTCCCTAAATAATCCACTCTTCACTACATCNTGTAATCAAATTGGGGACGGGGGGAGTATAATATAGATGCCTCACCATTATATAATACTATCTCCGTCCCAGAGTATTTTTCCACCTTCTTTTTTACACACCATCCAATACACTTCTTTAATCCATTTTATCTTGTAATTTGTATATTAAAAAATTATAGAAATTATATATTAATAATCTATATGTTAAGACAAATCAAACAAGATCACACATGACTATATTTAGGCTTACACATTGAGAGAATTTGATGAGTCAAAGTGCTTAGATGAACAATTCCAAAAGTCAAAACTGGACGAATATTCCGGGACGGAGGGAGTAATTTAAACACACTTACTTTAAAATAAATTTTATTTATCTATACCTTTCCCTAAATAATCCACTCTTCACTACATCTTAAGTTGATTTCAAAACACTTAGGTCCCAAAGACTTGTTGTTGACATAGTGATCATTATGACCTAACAATCTCCATAAATTCTAAACCATAAAATAGAAACCAAAATTAAAGAACAACGAAGATGAGTTGTCCCACTCCGCATATGATGCATTTTGAACATTATAACATTTTATGAATGTGAAAAGTACCCTAATTTTGGGTCTAAGCAACTCACATAATCCTTTGTCGTCAACAAGATTCCACCATATGAAATTATGCAGCTAAAATCCTATTTCATACATGAACATATTACAAATTTATACTCCATCCGTCTTAAAAAGATTTACACCTTTCAAAAAAATTGCGTCTCACAATCTCTTACCCATTTCAATTAAAAAACCACTTTTACCCCTTACTTTTTCAAACTCTACCTATCACATCATACCTTTTTCCTAATAATCTACACATCACATCCTACTTTTACTCATCACATCAAGGGTATTTTTGGAAAGTCAACACAAAATTATCCCTCCCTTAATTTCAACTTTAGTCAAAACGTGTAAATCTTTTTGGGACGAAGGTAGTATTTCCTCAAAATAAGCTACATAAATCTTGTTTTGGAACTAGGTATGGAAATCTTCTATGAACAGAAATTATGCGCCTAATTTGTACCAATAATTGATCTTAGGTGAATGTGCCTGAGTGGTCATTTCTGTTGATTATATGTCTTCTGTAATTCCGTCTTTCATTCTCGTCAAAATAACAGTTGCTTCCTTTGCAGTGACAGTGAATAGAACTCTTACGCTGCTGCTATTTGCATTTGGTAAGAGCAAAAAAGAAGGAAAGAGTGTATTCTTCAATCAAAACATGTTTTATTATGCATTTGGATTTTACTTTAATGTCCTTCGTAAATAGCTCGTTCCTAATTTGTTGCATTGTAATTATTCTTTTCCTTTAAAATTTAATTTTAGAGATACTATCAGCATCGGACGACTTTCCTCGATGCATCTAATCCAATGACTCTCGAGTATTCTTATTTTTTTACCAGGACGACCTTCGTTCGATGCATCTAATCCAATAACTCTCGATTATTCTTATTTTTTCACCGGGCATCATTTTCACAAGAATCGACCAACGGCGTTTTCTCCCTTCAACTTATTGGGTCATGCACAATGTTAGTCTTTCAATTTGAAAAATGTCACGAATAGTCTTTCAAGCCACATTAACGTTACATGGTTGGTAGTTTCCTTAATTTTTTTGTCAGTCCATGTATTTTTTTCATTTTCCATTATAAATATATGTGAGGAACTTATCTTTTTCATTCAAATGATTCATTCTTCATGTAGATTCATTTTAATTGAAATTATTGGTAAAAAAATGTATTCTACTTGGCTCTAAGAAGTTACGGAGTAAAATTTATAAATACTTTAAGATGAAGTAATTGTATCCTACTTTTTATAAATATTTGACTAATAGAAGCAAAAGTAGCTAATTATTATTTAAAAAATTGGAGTAATAAAAGTAAGTGTAACTTATTATTATTATTAGAAAAATGGGCATAAAATGAATATAGTTCATTTTTTTGAGGAAGAAAGATTTTCTCACTCTATATTAATAATTGAAAACAAAACAGATGTATGGACTAAAGGCAAAATTAATGAAAGGACCATTCATGCAATGCTAGCGTGCTTTGGAAAACTATTTGTGTAATTTTAAAAATTGAAAGATCAACTATTAATGCATTACGCAATACGCTGAAGGGCAAACAACGGAATTTAACCTAGAATAATTTTTTTAAAATGCGCATTTAATAAATTACTCCGTATATTGTTTGTAGATTAAAGCACTGGTAATACGTTTGAAGCCCCAGGGCTTCAAATCGGGGCTTCAAACTTTCTCTCTGCCACGTCAGCTTTAACTTACACCCAAAATTCACTGGAAATGGGTTTGAAGCCCCGGGGCTTCAAAACTGGGCTTCAAACCTTCATTTTTTACATTTTTAAATATACATCTTCTAAAATTAAATTAATAAAATGTAATTAATTTATTATCTAATTAAATTGAAACACGAATAATAAAAAAACACATTAATTAAATAAAAAAAGCGACAATAATTTAAAAAAAAGATACATTAATAAAAAAACTAAGGTAAATTATATTTCTCCTTGATCTCTCTCATTCTTTGCTCGTAGATAATTCGTCCAAACTCCGACAACGTCCCGGGGTCGGTTTGCATGACTTTCATCTCGGCCTCCTGCTCCTTTAGCTTCAACTCCTTCTCTTTAAGCTTCAACCTCTCTTGTTCTTGGAGATTGAACGCCCGAAGTTGTTCAA
>OOIL02001464.1:229305-259447 GCA_900332095.2 Cuscuta campestris | reverse complement strand
AGAAGTTCTTCACGGCGATGAAGAAGGACGGCTCCTACCGAACCCGTGACCAACTCACTTCCAAATGGAGCCACATCAACAAAAAAGTACGAAAGTTTATGGGAGTATACGAGGAATGCTCCCGGTCCCGGAGGAGCGGCATGAACGACGCCGATGTTCTCCGGCTTGCCACGACCCGGTATCAAGACGACGGGAACCAAGGCAAGGTGCCCATCGATCTTTGGGGGATTTTGAGTCGTTCCCCGAAGTGGCAACAACTCAACAATCCCGACGGCGTATCATTCCGGAAAAGATCCACCGTCGACGCCGAGGTTGAGGTCGACGAGACCATCGGTTCTACCGATCAAATCCCTTCCTTCAACGTTGCGGCTTCCGATGACGAGGACCCCATTCCACGGCCGATCGGAAGAAAGAATGCAAAATCCATTGCCTCTGGTTCGGGAGGGTCCGTCTCTATTTCCGCTTCTCCCCGCGACGAAATCGGCCGGGCAATGGTTGAACAACTTCGGGCGTTCAATCTCCAAGAACAAGAGAGGTTGAAGCTTAAAGAGAAGCAGTTGAAGCTAAAGGAGCAGGAGGCCGAGATGAAAGTCATGCAAACCGACCCCGGGACGTTGTCGGAGTTTGGACGAATTATCTACGAGCAAAGAATGAGAGAGATCAAGGAGAAATATAATTTACCTTAGTTTTTTTATTAATGTATCTTTTTTTTTAAATTATTGTCACTTTTTTTTATTTAATTAATGTGTTTTTTTATTATTCGTGTTTCAATTTAATTAGATAATAAATTAATTACATTTTATTAATTTAATTTTAGAAGATGTATATTTAAAAATGTAAAAAATGAAGGTTTGAAGCCCAGTTTTGAAGCCCCGAGGCTTCAAACCCATTTCCAGTGAATTTTGGCTGTAAGTTAAAGCTGACGTGACAGAGAGAGAAAGTTTGAAGCCCCGGTTTGAAGCCCCGGGGCTTCAAACGTATTACCAGTGCTCTTACAAGTGGAGGGGGGTTACCATTACAATTTCAAAGGTTTTAAGAAAAAGTCCATAAGAGCATCTCCAAGGTGTAATGTAAAAATTGGTAGTGTAAACTTCATTTTACAGTATTAATAGAGTTTTTTCATTTCCATTTTTTTATACTTACTCCAACCATATCTTCTATGTAATACACTTTTTATAATATTTTTTTTGTTTTAAGTTACTTATTTTTAATGATTTTTTAAAAAAGACATAATAAATACCTTGTACATATGAAAATGGAGAAGAGGGAAGGAAAAAAATGAAGAAAACTAATTTTTTATTCTTTCCACTATCTATATTGAACTTGTAAAAATACATTTTGGAGATTGCTTTTTACACTAAATTGCATTTTACCAATTGGTTTACCCTATCCATTGGAGTGTTGAAAAGGCAACATTAAATTGTATATAGTGTATATTTTACAATATAGACTACCCCTTGGAGTTGTTCTAACTAATCTTTTAGAGCAACCACATTAGATGGAGGAGTAAAGGGAGTACTACTCCCACATCTCTCCTCCACATCATCTTTTTAGGCCCCACTACTCAACTTCTCCTTTACTCTTCTATACTCCGTATTTCCTTACATTAGAAAGACTACTAAAATATTATTTATTGTATTAGTCATATAATTTTTTTAATATTAAATATTTATAAAATATAAAAATTTTAATTTAAAAATTGACAAAAATAATAGTGTGCTTCATTAATTAATATTAAAAAAATTAATTAGCTTTATTTTAATAAATTAATTGACTTTAAGTTATTTAGAAAAACAAATGAATTCGTCTCAAAAATTAAATTGATTTTAAGTTTTAAAAAAAGTTTGATTCCATCGGGGTGGATTTGTTATCCCATAATTGGTCCTTTATAATAGGGGGTTTATTGGTTCAATTTTTAACAATTTAATTAAAAATTATTAAAAATTGAACCAATATTATCCAAGAGAAAAAATGAACCCACTGCACGCATGCAGTAGCCAGGTGGCGCCCAACGATTTGCCATCCTGCTCCCATTTTTCTCTTCTTCGCGGAGTAACTTCATGTCCGTCCCAGTCTGTCTTGGATATTGTGACGGAGGAGTACTCCTCCGTCTCCCCTCCGTCTGATGCTGTTAGTACTCCAGGAGGACTAACAGCATAGTTCTCCACCTGACGCGGGTGCCCTTATAACAAAGAATTTTCCATATTAAGTCTTTTATTATCGAATATTACCTCGGTGGTCGTTATTTTATGCATAATTTTTCCCAAACAGTCAGACCGTCAATTATGTTTGTGTTAATTTGAGAGCTAAAAATGTAATTTGACATCGATCTTATGTCCAGTGACATACTTTGTGATGTTGATTAAACAGATAACACATCTTTAGACTATATATAATTAGATATATGGAGTACTAAAATCTTCAATATATGGAGTACTAAATTTCACTTTCATATAATTCATAAAAAAATTATAGTATATAAATATTAATGATTTTTTTCTTTTAATTTTCTCATTAGAAATATTTTGATTTTTCAATTTTTAAATTTTTACTTTAATTTTTATATTTTCAATTTTTTAACTTTTATTTTTACATATATTATTGAATATCTTTCAAGAAAAATAATTAATTTTTTTTCAAACAGCTAAGTCTAAAAGCTACTCCCTTTGGCTTTTCAAATTTTGGCTTTTCGGATCAAAAAGCCAAATGAAAAAACCATTAGCCAAAGAATGATTTTGGCTATTTGATTAGTCAAAACACCAAAGTCAGTCAAAAATGCCAAAAATCATCTGATAAGATTAGTGCAAAAAAAAAAAAGCAAAATGATAAGTGTTCTTCGTGACATTTATGGGTTGTATGCCAAATTAGAAAATAGAGCCCCTCTTTTAAAAGATTATTTTATTTAATTAATATGGAATAACCCTATAAATTTAATTTAATTATATGTCAAAAATTAATTTGATTGACTGAAAAAATTAAAATTGAACAAGCATTCCGGAAAGAATGGTGTATTATTTTCAAGTAACAAACATGAATATTTAAAAAATGTCTTTTTGTCAGCTTGGGAATAATTCCAGTATTTATCATCAACACTTTAAAAAAAATCTAGATACAACATTTAGTTTTTAATTATTAAGATATGTCTTAGGGTTTGATAGCAACATACACTCATAATTTTATTTTCAAAAGTAATTTATAACTGTCCCGTCAGCAACAAAGGATGGATTCATCCCTTTTTTCCCATGAAGGTTTGGGTACACAAGATTTTTGTATTGGACAATGCAAAAGTGTGATAAAAGAAAAAAAAAAGTGGACTAACTCCTGCACCAAAACATGTGGAAACATTAAAAAGGGCAAACAAAAAGTAGGAGACAACCAATTAATTATGAGGTGGAAATTGAAAAAGATGCTTCATGTTGGCACAACCATAGTAAACAATACAGTGTTTTTTTAAATAAAAAAAACTAATACAGAGTAAGGATCAGGCAAAAGAATATTTCATCCCATTTCTAGCACAAATTGATCAAATGGATAAAGCACAGAATACATGGAAGCCATATAAGGAAGATAGAGAGTATATATTTAATTAAAAAGAAAATACATTTCGAAGCGTGGCACAACGGAAAGACGTCGTGGATTCGACTCCTCGTATGAAGAATATATAAATAAAATGAGTGTCAACAACATATGACAAAAGTAACAATAACACAAAGATATGAATACACATTAGTGACCACCAAAATTTCCCCTCATATGAAGAAAGCCCAAACAAGAGAAACTAAAAAACCATCTTCTTGTCACATGATTTGGAGTCTCTTGCAAAAGCTACCCTTGGTAAAGTTCCCTATTTATATAAGTTATCTACTTATATATATTATATACAAACCACTGTCCATTAATCCAAACACCCCTTGATGCATTATGCAGATTTTAAAGAATGGTATGACAGCCATCCATGGCATGGAAAGAAAAAAAGAAGCTTTCGAAAGCGAAATCATAAGCCACACTCACATGAATCAGCCACTTTCTCTCAAGCAGTTCCCCGGCAAGAGAAATTTATACTTTTCGGCATTCTCCAAAAGATAGGATGGGAGATGAACGGCCGAGTAGGAGTGTGGGATGGGCCCCATTTTGCCTATGATTTCCTTGAACGTGTACTCCTCGGGCAGCATATCAAACAAATCATCCCCTTTGCATATCACTTTTTGGACTCTCTTCGGGTTCAGAAAGTGCGAAAACCTCACCCTGTCAAAGTGGCTGTAGGCTTTCATCTTGAATATGAACTCGCTGATGTGGCGGAAGCAGAAGCTGCAGTGCCACCCAGAATCAGCCAAGACATCGTCTGACTGCCGATAATGGGCGTACCTCGTTTTACCAGATTGGTATCTATGGACTGAGGCCCTCCAGCTGTTGTCATCCACAAGGAATTCAAAAGAATAGAGGTAATTCTTCATCCGGAGATGAAGAATCATTGGTATGTCTTCACACCACCTCAACAGATTTATGGTGTGTCTGCTGGGGATCTCATCAACATCTGACATTATCAAGAGATCATCATCTTGGATTCCAGCTTGCTTGAGAAGATAGTCTAATGCCAACCGTTGATAAGCCTCCTCGATGAACGGGTTCTCTCCAGTCCGAAACCTGCCCGGAGCTTGCCCGTAAGTTAGCCGTGACTCAACAAAGTCAAAACTCTTCCTGTTGATTGCATAGTGCAAAGGCTTTGGCAATCCGGTGAAAGTTGAATTAGATTCGAGCAGAACAAATTCGGTCACGTACGGGTGCAACTCTTGCCATCTTATGTTAAGTATGTCCACTTCATTACTGAACAAAACTGCATCATACACACGTCTAGGGTACTCCCGGATTCTCCACCCATGAAGCTTACAAAGATTCTCCATCGACACGTTCTCATGATAATAATGAGGGATCTCATTGAAGGGTTTTGGCGGGTTTTCCCATAGAGGGCACAAGAAATATGTTATTTTCTGGCCATGGACATAGATTCCATACACGCATGTGGGGACAAGGAAGAAAAGAAAGATGTAGATTTTGAAGTCTAGGCCTCGTAGAATACATTTTAATCTCGACACGCTGATTTCGCGGCTGGAGTCCTGCAGTTTATAGTGAAAGAGTTAGATACTGTTTGGGATAAGTCATCCCAATTTGTCGCGAGGACATCAATATCTCCATGAATCATAGCCAGATAATGAAACTGCAAGCTCATCTCTAAAATGGGAAATCAAGAAATAAAACTATAATTGCATACAGAACAATGTGGATGCTATTAACAGACAACTTTTGGATATGGCTGAAATGCCTCTTCTAAATCATGAATCTACACAGACAGAGAAGATAAATATATACCCCGGAGTACATTATTCTTCATGGACAAAGAATATAAATTCAATCAAATCAAAGAGCTAAGTGCTATGGTTTTTGCTACCCGAGCGATATGAAGAAATGTAATTCACTAGCATCACATACATTCATATCATCTAGGTATAACCTTATCTCAAAAAAGCAAAGGATCATACAATTCGAATAGGGTTTGTCGGATTTTGAGAACCAGACTCTTAATAGATTCCAGTCATTATCATCCCAACTTGAATCAAAATTTCAGTTAATTTCTGATTTGAGTGTCAGAAGATCTCCAACCAAACCAATGAACAGTGACCAAATCAACAAAGCGCCCAATAGATGCTATAGTGAATCAAAAATTGAGCAAAACCCAGAAAGGGAATTCAAAAAAGGAAAAGAATTTGAAAATTTAAAGTGATAAAAAAAGAATTACTGTAATAAAAAGAAAGGGTAAAATTGAAAAGGGGGAAAAATCGAATCTTTACCTCGTAGCAGATATCATCCTTCTTCTTCGAGCAGTAACGAGATCCCCCTTCTGCCATCCTTAAAACTCTATCCCATAACTTCAATATGCTCCACATACTTCTCAATATCTCTATTCAATAGTCGTCCTTAATTTTGATCAGATCAAACCGCACTGAGAAGAAAATTAACAGCAAAAACCACCGGCGACCGAAATGCACAGATCAATCGGCGAAAATGGAGATTGGGCGCTTCAAGAAAAGGCACCTTAGATTCAGAAATAGAGAAATCGGAACTCAACAAGGGGGGAAAATGGAAATCTCACAACGCCCAGAAGCATAAATAAATGAATAAATAAATAAATAAATAAATAAATAAATGTGATGGGGAAAACGGTGAAGGAATCAACAAATGAAAAGAAGAAGAAAAAAGCAGGAGAAAATTGAATAGAAAAATAAGAAAGGGCGGAGAGCAGTTAAGCTTACAACAAGGACGTATGGCGGTGATGATTACGAGGAAGAAGAAGAAGAAGAAGAAGAAGGCGTCGTTTCACACTCCCCTTCGAACCCCACTTCTGCAGGATCCATTTTGTGAGCCTTTTGCCTGAAGCTGTTGATTGATAGCGATAAAATGAAATAAAAAAGAGAACCCTCTTTTTTAAATTGACTCTATCACAAGATTACTATTTGTTGATATTATTTTCAACCTAAAGAGTTAATATTGCCGCTTTTGTTGAGACGCGAAACTGAATGAACTTTTCTACGAATCATGTGTATGCTAATTTTTAATCCAAGAGTGAAATAAACTTTAACCTCTTGTTTTTTTCTTTTTTTACTTTTGTACTTTAAAATGTAACTATTGCTAATGATCTTCTGGTCATCTAGCGATATCATTGTAACTGTAACTTTCTCAAATGAGATGATATATATCCAAATCGTACATTTTAATAGATTGAAAATATATGAACAAATATTCAATCCATCCCTAATTTGTTGTCCTCTTTTAAACAACGTTTAAATTCTCATCTTTTTAAAATTAATTTTATTTAAAATTGGTATAAAAATAAAAATATGTTATATATTTAAATATTACATTAAAAGTTTTATATAACAAACAGTGATATGCATTTTTTTTGTTAAATGGTCAATAAAAATGTATATACACAAACAAAATTAATTGAAAGCCTCAAATACAAGAAGTAAGAAAGATAATTGATTTGCGACGGAGAGTATATTTTTTAAAAAAATATAATGCAACTATTTATTTTATTCAAATTTTCAAATAAATTTTAATATTTCGTATGTAGAGTATAAATTTTAGATGAGTATTTATGAAGGTTCAATCCCCACTTTGTCTTGTTTATAATTATTTTTACTATTTACAAATTTAAATTTTATTCTTCTTTAATCATTTGCCATAATAATAGTGTCACTCCTAATTTTCATTTGGTTATTTTTATGATTTTATCCAATTGTGTTCTATGGTTCTTTTTTTTTTTGTTTGGAACAGGGATGTATATATCTTTTTTTAATGATGCTTTCTTTTGTCAATCTTTTTTTTTTTTTTTTTTGCTTTAAGAATGCTTATATGTGATTTACGGTTTTGCCAGATGGTAAGAACGTGATTTGCCAGATGACATGTTTTGGGCAATTGAGCAGTTCGATCTCATTGGGCCCATTTCCTGTCCAAACGTACGTTTGTCGTAAAAATCGAAATATCTACACAAAAGATGCTCCCTTCCTCCCACGTCACGTCAATATATGTTGGGTAAAACTATTTCTATTCTAAGAATTTATACTTTATTTTGTGTATTGTAGGTGATGGATATAACTCACTAGTACCACCCGGCAAGTTCAAAGACGCCCGGGGGTACCGAATTCTGCCCAGCTGACGTTACCAACCCCGAGAGACTGACCGGGTGGATGTCACAAGCGCCCGAGAGATCCGAAGGCTGACCCCACATGATCTCACCAACCCCGGTAGACTGACCGAGTGGATGTCGGGAGTCAAACATGTGAGATCGTGACTTCATTCACATAATGCTTAAAGTCTGACCAGGCTTAACCTCACCGTCCCCGTTAATCTGCCCGGGTGGATGGCTTGAAGACTGCCCGGGTGGATGGCTTGAAGACTGGTCGGCTTGAAGACTGCCCGGGTGAATGACTTGAAGACTGACCGGCCGGAAGAATAGTAACGTCGGGACGTGCTTGACGTGCTTGTTTATTATTATAAATAGGACTAAAAGCTTCATTTGTGAGACATGTTTTAATTAATCCACATGACTTGTAACTTTGTAATCGGTCCCTACATTATTAATAAATACTCGGGTTACAGGTGCATCCACCTACAACCCTTCCACTTTTCGTAACTTAGCATTACGTTGGTTTTACACCATCAGTAGGGATTCATCAACATTTTGTGTTGATGTATTGCTATTATATGTTAATACATCAACATTTTGTGTTAGAGTAGATTTTTGTTAATGCACCAACATTTTGTGTCAGTGTGCACCATCAAAATGTTGGTGCATACTTTTGGTGTACAAAAGGGATACAAATTTTGGGGTAGATGTAGCATGCTCTATATATTTTTCTTAAGATGTGCACACATAATAATTATCCATGGAATAAGGCAGTGTTTCGCTCATCTTATTTTTTCTGCTTATTATTTATTTTTATTATATTCAGATCAGACCAGATCAGATCAGAAAAAATTTTATTTATAATTGTAATCAGATCAGATCAGGTCAGACCAAATCAGATGAGATCAAATCAGATCAAATCAGATCAGATCTTCAAAAAATCAGATCAAATTAATCGAACGGAACACAGCCTAAGTGACAAATGCCCTTAATATTTTTGTGTTAACTTTTAAATTATTGCATTAATATATTATTCTATTGACTTTCACGACAATTCTATAGACTCAAGATGAATTACTACATTTTTAAAAAAGAATAATAATAATAATATCATCGGTCCTATATTTCTTTTTTGTTAATTCTTTACTATTTTTAACCAGTTTCCATAAAAACACGGTTTTAAATATTTTTATGTTCTAAAATAATAATGATTTTAAAGAATAATAATAATAATAATAATAATAATAATAATAATATCGGTCCTACGTTTCCTTGTTTGTTAATTCTTTACTTTTTTTAATATGTTACCATAAAAGATGATTTCTTCTTTTATTAAATTTTGTTTACATTAAAGACAAACTCTTATTTTAAAAAAAACTTTTTTTACTTTTTTAAAGAAGAATAATAATACTAATAATATCATCGGTTCGATATTTTGTTTTTTTTGTTTTCACTCTTGGTTAAAAATAACTTCCTTTGCTTTTTAAAAAAAGAATATTTTTTCATGTACTTAAATAATCACGATTTCAAAGAATAACAACAACAACACCAACAATAATAGCATCCGTCATATTTTTTCTTATTTGTTAATTCTTTTGTTTTTAATATGTTCTATTGAAATATTGGAATAATAATATTGTTCCTTGAATTATGAAGTACTCCGTACATGATAGAGTACATATAAAAGAGACTCCTAACACAAGTAGGAATAGAGAATGAAGACTAACTAAAATAAAATATCTAAACAAATAGGAATAAGAAACTGACTAATAATCAAACACTACCATAACCAATACTACCAGAAGTAATATTAGTATTATTGTCTAATATTCCCCTCAAGTTGAACTCTGGTAGAAGCAAGAGGAAGCTTGGACACTGGCTGGAAACTGAAAAATTTGAAAGGAGAGAAGTCTGACGTGCGGCGGTGGCTGCTGACGTCGTTGGAGAAGAGAGAAGTCTGACGTGCGCCGGTGGCTGCAAACATTGTTGAAGAAGAGAGAAATTGACGTGCGTTGGTAGCTGCTGACGTCGAAGAAGAAGAGAGAAGGTTGGCATGCGTTTGTAGCTGCTGACATCGAAGAAGAATAGAGAAAGCTACTGGAGGCGCCTGTTGAAGAGGTATTCTTTCCTCTTTCACTACTTCCCCTCTTGACTTTGCTTTTGTACTGATTTACTTTGGATTTTTATCGGTCCAACAGAAGAGAAAGAGAAGGGAGGTTGATGATTATAATGAGTGGTTTGAGAGAAAAAAAATGAGTTAAGAAATGGTGATAAAAAAGATTTGGGTCTGAAATTTTGATATGGTGAATTGGAGAGAAACAACAATCGTTTTTTTTTCTTTTTTTGAGAAGATAGGATGAGTTGAGAGAGTTTGTGAGGAGTTGGGTTTTTTTTGAAGAACCATGGAGATGACAAGAAAGAAGTTCCTCCTTTGATGGTTTTTTTTCAACACAGAAATTTTTTAATGGAGAAGTTAATTTGGAGATAAACGATGAAAAAGAAAATAGAGGTGAATAAAGTGGTGCCTCTGTCGCTGGAATTACCGGCGGCGGCGGTGGAAGCAAAGAACTCTTTTAGGTCACCAAGAGCGGTGACTCGGATACCATTTAGAAATATTGGAATAATAATATTGCTCCTTGAATGATGAAGTACATGATAAAGTATATGTAGAAAAGACTCTTAACACAAGTAGGAATAAAGAATGAAGACTAACTAAAATACAACATCTACCACAAATATGAAAAGAAAATTGATTAATAATCAAACACTACCATAACCAATACTAACAGAAGTAATATTAGTATTATTGTCTAACATGTTCCCACAAAAAATACGGTTTCGTCTTTCCTTTTAAAATTATGTTTACACTAAAAACTTACTATTATTTAAAAAATAACTTCTTTGCTTTTCTAAAAAAGAATAATACAGGGTAATAAAAATATCATTGGTCCTATATTTTTTTGATAATTCTTTACTAAAATATCACGGTTTTAAATATATTTCATGTACTAAAATAACCACAATTTTAAAGAATAATAGAAACAAGAGAGAAAGACCAAACTAGGACTAAAACATTGAGAATATACCAAAATAGGACTTCCATGTTTTTATTCTCGAAATAGGACTTACATTACCAAACATGATCATATACATTACCAAAAAAGTAAAGTAATTTGCACATGTACACTGCCACATTACCACAATGCAAAGTCACATTACCACAGTGCAAAGTCCTATTTTGAAAAAAAAACATGAAAGTCATATTTTGGTACTTTTCTCTATGTTTTAGTCCCATTTAGGATGATTTCTACTAGAAATAATAGCATCGGTCCAATATTTCCCAGTTTGTTAATTCTTTACGTTTTTCAATCTGTTCCCATAAAAATGGTTTCTTCTTTCCTTTTTAATTTTGTTTACATTAAAGACACTCTTGTTTAAAAATAACTTCCTTTACTTTTTTAAAGAAGAAGAATAATACTAATAATATCACCAATTCAATATTTTTTTGTGTTAATTCTTTACTTTTTTAAATCGTTTCTCATAAAAAACACGATTTTAAATATTCATCATTTCCATACTTAATCACGATTTTAAACAACAAAAACAACAACAACAACAACAACAACAACAATAATAGCATCGGTCCTCTATTTCATTGTTTGTTAATTTTTTAATTTTTTTAAAATGTTCCCATAAAAATATGGTTTCTTATTTCCTTTCCTTGTTTGTTAATTCTTTACTTTTTTAAAAAAATGTTCCCATAAAAATACAGCTTATTCTTTCCTTTTTAATTTTTTTATATCATTTTTGAATGATATAAAAAAAATTCTTGGTTTGAAAGTGCTTATATTCGAATCTCTGATATATATGCACATGTATTCGATCTCCCTAACAATGAAAAGGAAAAAAGTATATATATTACCATGTAATATAAAAGTGGAAGTTAAGGTATTGAATTCTCCTGCTTAGTAGCACAACAATTAAATTCTCACGCATTAAAGTTTTTCATATATAATAAAAATTAATAGACAGGAAAACTGGTCAAGAAAAAAGAATAATACAATTAATATCATTCATTGTATGTGATTAATAAGAAATATCTATTTAGTTATAATTTATACCTTTTATGATTGTATTTATTTTAATTTGTCTTTTTAATATATTTAATTTTTATATTATTTATCTATTTATGTACATATTTAAAGAATTATGTTAAAAAATTATACATTTATACCATTACTTATGTTATTTATGTACATATTATTTATGTCCTATTAATTCATTTATGTTAACTCAAACCTTAATTATGTTATTTATGTACAATTAAAAATTGCTTTCCATCAATAAGGTCATTATCATTCCATTAAAATCTCACAATTAAGGTAATTCAATAATTAAGCTTGTTTGTTATAAAACAATAATTGAGACAATTCTCAGAAATAAGAATGTTCAAAATATTCGTTATAAAAAGTTCATCTGATCTATTTATGTTAAATTAAAGAATACTTCTTTGACCCTGATCAATAAAGTTTGATCCATATTTTTTCATATATTATACGAATTACATGAGCGAGAAAAAGAATAATATAAATATCATTCATTGATTGTGATTAATAAAATATATATATCTATTTAGTTATAATCCATACTTAATACAATCAAGTTTATTTTAATTTGTCATTTTGATATATTAAATTTTAATATTATTTATCTACTACGTACAAATTATACATTTAGAGGATTGCTTATGTTATTTATGTATAAATTATTTATGTTATAAAATGCTTTCCATCAATAAGGTCTCTATTATTGTATTTATGTTAATTTAAACCCTAATTATGTTATTTATTTATGCTTCCATTTATTTATGTAGAATTAAAAAAATGCTTTCCATATATAATAAAAATTGCATGGACGGGAAAATTGGTCAACATTTCCCCTGCTTTTAAATAAGTGTAGATTATACATTTAGAGGATTGCTTATGTTATTTATGTATAAATTATTTATGTTATAAAATGCTTTCCATCAATAAGGTCCCTATTATTGTATTTATGTTAATTTAAACCCTAAATATGTTATTTATTTATGCTTCCATTTATTTATATGTAGAATTAAAAAATGCTTTACCATATATAATAAAAATTGCATGGACGGGAAAATTGGTCAACATTTCCCCTGATTTTAAATAAGTATAGATATAGATGGCACCAAGAAAATAACGTTCCTTATTCGACCTTAAAACACTAGATTACATATCATCCATAGATCCCATTTTTTTCTAAGAATAAAAGGTTAAGATTGGTTTGCATATGGGCGGAAAAATGTTGGTGCGTTTTTCTGCTACTTTTAAGAATAGAAGGATATTAAATTTCAAAATCGTTAGGTTGTTGGAATTGATATGGAGTATCTTATTTTTAAAATGTCTACTTTTAAAAAAATCATGACAAAAATAAAAATATACTTGGAGTAGCAATTAAGAAACTTTTAGTCTCAAGTTAATGTAACATTAAATATTGAAAACTTCAAAAACTATAATATAAAATTATAAAAAAATTATTTTTAAAAAGTAAATTCTAACTGATCCACCAATTATAACATAAGATCTAACCGATCTAGACTGAAACTCGGTGGACCGGATCAGACAGGCCCGAAACTTGTATAAGAATTTTTTTAGGGAAAACACTAAATTGGATTATAACATAGACAAAGACCAAATATCATTTCCATGTTTTTATTTATAAAGTAGGAGTTTCAATATCAATAATGTCAACATATAATACCAAAAAGATATGGTAAGATGCCATTATACATTGTCACAATGTAACAATGCAAAATCATACTTTGAGATTAAAATGTAAAATTCCTCATTCAATAGTTTTGCTATATTTTACTTCTATTTTGATGCACTAATTTCTTAAAATTTTGATATTTTTGTACTAGTAAAATCTAGAGACCAAAATCTACATCCGAATTGAGCCTGATTTTTATTTTTTCGAGTAAATTCTATAATTAGTTCTTTATAACATAAGGATCTCCATATTTAGTCCTCTATTATCAAATATTACTCTCGTAGTCTTTCTTTTATGAGTGTCTTTTCATAAATGGTCCTTTTTTAATATTCTAACATGTTGGTGTTAATTTAAAGCCTAAAAATGTAATTTATCATCAACCTTATACCTACTGACGTATTTGGATATTGGTTAGACGAATAACACAAAATAATGACTATGATTGTGAATCAGAATTTCGACGAAAGATCGCATTTGTAGACTATAGACCTATAGTTGTAGTAAAAAGCGACTGTAATTTACAAACGATGCATAAAGACCAGTCTTTGAAATTATGTATGACAAAAAAGATATATTATCATTATCAAATGATACTTTTAGCCTTCAAATTAATACTAATTAGATAGAAGATCAAAAAAGACTTATTTATAGAAAGATACTTATAAAAAAAGGACCACTAAAGTAATACTCCCTCCATCCACAAATAAACTTTACATTACGCGTTACGATGTTTGACTGAAGTTATTTTCAAAAGATCTACAAAACTAGAGGTGACATGACTATGTTATTTTATCAAATGGATGACGAAAATAGGCCAACAAAGTGAATAAAGTTTGACCCTGTGAATAGTGAACGTAAAGTTTATTTGTGGACGGAGGGAGTATTTATTTATAAATGACCAAATAGAAAAATCACTCTGTTATAAAGGCCAAACATGAAATTTACTCTTACGCTCTATATTTTATAGAATTTTTGGTCAGTTCAAATCCGGATCCAATCATGCAAGCCCGCTAGTGGATAGTCCGAGTAGCAAAACATAGCCAAAACCACTAAACCCGACGCCTAATTGGGACCCGAGTCAACCAGACATAAATGCACAAAACCCTAGGTCCCAAAAAACCTCAAAAATGGAAATCCAAATGTTGAAGAGCAGCGCCAATTATAGAAGGTAATGATACCATATCAGAAACAAAAACGGAAACTAGCACGCGACGGCTCCTCTCCTCCGGCTTAACACATCTGAAAAAGCTTCAGGCGGCGGCCAGCCAACTGCGGCTCCGGTGCGATCCCCTGCGCCGATTGAAGATCAATCAATATAAAGGTAGATTCTGAATCATGAAAATCCTTGCTTTGAGCTTATGTTATGAACGGCTTGTTCAATGCTAGATTCTGAACCTATGAATGGAGGTTATGGAGCAGTGCATTTGATCTTTTCCAAACTTTTGTTTTTGGTTCCACAAAACATTTCTGCTTAAATCCAAATGCAGAAAGCATTTGCATTGATGGGATTGAGAGTGAGACGCTCTTATTTTGATGTGTTTCTTTTACATTCGGTTAGGTGAATTTCATATATGACGATGGCTTCTCCTGCTACATTTTCAAGAAGTGATTTTCGGAATGATGTTATGTTCAACTACCCAAATCTCTGCTCTATCAAGAGTCGTAACACGAATGCTATACCTGCATCTGCCAAGATGCAAAGTTCACTATTAACATCTAGTGAGAAATGTGTCAAAAACCAACTATTTGCGAGGAATCTGCGAAAGCATAGCAACTTCCAGTGTAGAGCGGTAGCAGCTGAAGGCAAAACTTTGGTCACTGAGGGAAATAAGTTCCTGCTTGAGGATATAATTGATGCTCAGCAATTCAATAGAGGCACACTTGATGCTGTATTTGAAGTGGCACGTGAAATGGAGAAGGTGGAGAAAGGATCACTTGGAAGCCAGATGCTTAAGGGGCACTTAATGGCTACCCTTTTCTACGAACCTTCCACTAGGACAAGGCTTTCGTTTGAGTCTGCCATGAAACGTCTCGGTGGGGAAGTTCTGACAACTGAAAATGCACGCGAGTTTTCATCTGCAGCGAAAGGGGAAACACTTGAAGGTAGATTTAGTTGGATCATTTCAATTGCGTGACGTGATGTGGGGATAAGTTTTTAGTTCTGACTTCTGATTTTTGGGTTTAATTTGCAGATACAATAAGAACAGTTGAAGGTTACTCTGATATAATTGTCATGAGGCACTTTGAAAGTGGTGCTGCCAAAAGAGCAGCAGCCACAGCCAGCATTCCCATCATTAATGCAGGAGATGGTCCGGGGCAGCACCCAACTCAGGTTCACATTTCTCGTCATGTGCATTATATTTTTCTATTTACTCAGGGAGTTCAACTTTGTTGCTATCATTTGGATGGAGTTATATTAACTATACGAGTAGTCCACCCGTTTTTGCAAATTCCAGAGATACAATTGATCTCCTCATGCAATATTTTTAAAGTGGCAACAGAAAAAGAAATTTCAAATGTTAATTTTCAAATGTCAAGTTTCTTGTTGTTTGCCATTAATTCCGTATCTGTTTTCTTTCTGTTATGGTGAAACTGCTGGCATATAATCACACAGAAATATTTAATACGGAGTAGTAAGGACTGATATGCCCATGGTAGTCAAACTCGCGAGTTGACTCGTACGAGTCTACGATTCTGAGGATCGCCGGTACCTTACCGATCCGAGACGGCTGCAGAATCGCGAATTCCATGGAATCGTCTGGATCGACGATTCGACTTGCAGAAACGCAGGATCGGGTTCAATCGCCGAGTCTGCGAAGCCCAAACAGCGTCTCTTCAAAATCTCCTTCCAATCGCGTCTGGAATTGCAATTGGAAAGTCGCATCTGTTGCGACTCCCAATTCCGATCGGAAACAGAGTATCTCCCTTTATTTATTCCCAATTTCAATAGGAAAGCACCGTATCTTCTTCTTCTATTTATTTATTTCAAAAGGAAAGCAGCTTAGTTTCTCCCTTTATTTATCTCCCTTTATTTCGATCGGAAACAGAGTATTCTTCTGCTTATCAGCCTTCCTTCAGTTTTTTTCTCTTGCTAAGAATAAAGTTTTAAGTCATTTGTGATCCAATTTGAACTTATGTTATGTTTTATTAAAATTTAATTAAAAGTTTAAAACATTACATATATGTATGTATGTATGTATGTATGTATGTATGTATGTATGTATGTATGTATGTATGTATGTATGTATGTATGTATGTATGTATGTATGTATGTATGTATGTGTGTATGTATGTATGTATGTATGTATGTATGTATGTATGTATGTATGTATGTATGTATGTATGTATGTATGTATGTATGTATGTATGTATGTATGTATGTATGTATGTATGTATGTATGTATGTAGTAGGATCTTACGATCCGAGTCACGATCTTACGATGTTACGATCTTCATTATGCTTATCGATCCTACGTAGAATCTAGAGTTTGACTACCATGGATATGCCAATCTAAATAGGAGTACCTAACTGTGAATTGAGAAAGATTGCCTTATTTGAATTGTTCGATGGCTTGCTAATAAAGTCAGCTGGACAGTGATGGACTTACAAGCAGAAATTTGTTGATTCATGGACAAGCGCTGAATCTGGTTCCTTTTGTTACAATGCAAACTTTAGTTAGAGTCTCTAATACTTGGTGCCTGATTTGATTGGATGATTCATTTTGCAGTAAAATTGTTAGCATTTTTATTCTTATACACAGTTTCTCATCGTCATCGAAACCTTAACCTCAACTAGTTTGGGGTTTTGGCATTAAATTAAGTGTCAATTAATTGTATAATACTATAATTAACACTATGAATTCATGCAAAAGAAAAACACTGGCAGTATTTTACACCATGTCTTTCCTGTTGCAACTTTCCTTCATAAGAAAGAATAATGAGATGATTCATGGAAAATATCACAAGATGACGATGAATTGATGATGAGTTCAGATATTTTTCTATGGTCATGTCCATTAAGTAATGATATTGCAAGTTTGTAACACATGTGCAGGCATTACTGTTTATATTTTTATTTTGAAAAACTCTGATGCAGTCATTTCATACATGAGCAGGCGCTACTGGATGTATACACCATTGAAAGAGAAATAGGAAAACTTGATGGGATAACAGTTGCCCTTGTCGGAGATCTTGCTAATGGAAGGACAGTTAGGTCACTTGCATATCTGCTCACAAAATACCAGGATGTGAAGATTTACTTTGTCTCCCCTGATGTGGTGAAAATGAAGGTAGGATGATTTACTGGGTGCGGTTAAACATTTTTACCTTTTACTTCTAGTTCTTTTAATAAATTAAGTGAATGCATAAATGCTATTACGCCGTGATCTAATACTGCTGTTAGTGGATTGGAAAGGTAAGACGTATATACAATTAATGGAAGGAGAAATGTCACACACACTCAATTACTTTTCCAGGATGACATAAAGGAATATCTTACATCAGAAGGAGTTGATTGGGAGGAAAGTGCTGATCTAATGGACGTGGCTTCCAAGTGTGACGTGCTTTATCAAACTCGTATCCAACGAGAAAGGTTTGGGGGGCGAACTGATTTATATGAAGAAGCCCGTGGGAAATATATCGTGGACCCAGATGTTTTAAGTGTAATGCAAAAACATGCGGTTGTCATGCACCCTTTTCCACGGCTTGATGAGGTTAGCCCGCGGGTCCAAATTCCCAACACAATAATTACTTTTTTTAACGAGAAAAAAAACTTCATTTAGTTTTTGTTTGTTAAATTCAACATTCATTGCACATGTGTAGATAACCGTAGACGTGGATGGAGATGCAAGGGCTGCTTACTTTAGACAAGCCAAGAATGGACTATACATTAGAATGGCTCTCCTAAAGCTGCTGCTTCTTGGCTGGTGACTTCATCAATCTTACCCTCTACAAGATTTTGAGAAACATGCATCAATGCCTCATTATTACACCAGTGTAAGGTGTAAGATTTTGTTTGAGTGAAGCATTATGCTTGTCTTTACTGGATTATATATCCAAACCAGCATGACCTAGGAATTTTCTAAATTCTAATAAATCTAAACTTGTGCTTTTAGTTATAAGGTTTTGCTAAACACAGCCCTTAGGGCTGTGTTTATGGCGGAAATGGAATAATACGGAGTATCAGGAAAAGGAGTACAGAGTTTAAAAGGGCGAGGAATGTTTTATTTTCAAAGTTTATTCCATTTCTTCCTTAAACACAACCTTAAAGAAAAATGTATATCTTCTTTTTAGCAAATTAGATGTTACCTAATATGCTCAAATGATATTTTATGGAGAATGGCAAGTGGTACTCCCTCAGGGGACGTAGTCATTTATATGATTTACATAAGAATAAACCTTAGTGTCTGCATTTGCTTGGTGTACATTTGGAGTACCCCATTTTGGTATACCCCTAGCATGACTCTTTACATAAATGTGTAGTGGTAGCAATGGTACTGCTAAAGAAAACAAATTTGACTTGCATAGGTTTGGTTAATGGCTTACCATATGGGCTAGTCTGATCAGCTTTGATTGGTTGGCCAACCAAACATTATACAGAATAAGCTTGTGGGATAGGAATCCAAGTGAACTCAGGTCCTCATAAATGTTTTTTATTTGAGCTCATATGCTACTCATATCCAATGGGTCTTCTCGGGTTGGATCCATATCCATATCTTCTGGGGCGAGTGAATATATGGGTGTTTAGCCGATCACATAATGCTTTTCAAAATTGCTCTTGTAGGTTGTGTTCTGTTTCTCTGATTTGATTTGATTTTTTGAAGTTCTGGTTTTCTCCTTCAACTTTTCCCAAAACTCTCTAATTGTTCTCTCACTTTTAACCTCTGCGACATAAGAGTTGCACAAATTTTTTTTGCAATTCTACAATAAAAATTATTAAAATGATGCAACTTTTTCATGAGGATATCATTTAAAAGTCAAATATGAATAATTTAGGTTTATTGATTTTTTGATTTAAAAAAAATACTCCGTATAATTCTTCTCCTCATCATTAATTAAGATTAGTGCAAAAATGATCCACTCCCACCTCCTCCCCTCCCCATTGTTTTCGAAAATGGTTTTTTTCTTCTGCATTATTAAAAAATAAAATTTTGGATTATCGATATTACATGATTAAAAATTCAATGATCCACCTCGCCAACTGTATTAATTTTAAAAACCATTATTATAAAAAGATATTACTGCTCCAATGAGTATGAAGTGAAAGCAAGAAAGATTAATATATGAGTAAAATATAAGAAAAATGTGAAAATAATCAAAATAAGACTTTCAAAAGTATTACGAAGTACGTTGTAATAAATTGTCTCAAAATATTTATTCCAATATTAAGTTTTATATATTAACAATAGAAACTATAAATTTTTTAAGGAAAAAATTTCCTCCCTAAACGAAAAATATGATTGAAAAATAATTTTCTCTAGAAGTAAATCTTCCATGGAAAATATTCTTCCAAAATAGTATTAACACACACCTTATAATCAAAATATATTTTCTTCTCATAACTTATGGTCAACATTTATTTAAAAGTCAAAATAAAACAAATATATAAGGTCGTAGCTCCACCAAATCCGGCCCCATAACTAAGCTATACATTTTGGTATTTTTCGGTTCGAAAACATTTACTTTTTCAAAAAATTTTGGAATCGAAATAACAAAAAAAAAATTGGGCAACCCCAATAAGCTAGGATTATTGGAGGACCTCCACTTGCTCGACCAACCCCCGCTACTCTGTTTGCGGCCCATTGGTGGACCAACACATCCATAAAGAATATGAGAATGTCTGATCTACGTTTCACATGTGAACGTTAGGACCATAGAAGAACCACTCAGCTATACTCCCTATACTTTTTACTCATTATTTATTATGGCAAAAAAGAGGTGTACACGTGCGCCATCTCTAGTCTCAAGCTAAACACAGATTGTGATCACAAATATAAGACCATCAACTTGTGTGTAATACGAAGCATAATACTTAATAATATAATGTCCCCTTACCAAACACCACCTTGGCCTCCTTATTCCTAACTTCACATGTCATGATGATATGTTCTCCTTTCTTCAACTTCTTCTCTCATTTCTAACTAGCTAGCTTAAACCCCACCACCACCACCATAACACCGTTGCAAAAGCTTCAAATAATACTAAAGTTAAATTTAAAGTTGATGATCGGATCGATCGATAACGAGAAATAGCTTGAATCACAGGTACAGAAATGGAGCTAGCAGAAGCAGTTTTGAAATAGCCATTAGAAGTCGAGAAGTAGATCCAGGGAGATTGTGAGGCGATTGAAGCAAGGGCGCGAATTTTTTTTCTATGTGACCCGTAAAAGATTAAATTCAAGAGCTTATAAATCTGTTATCTTCTTTTCAATTTTTCGATGCGGCATAGACTGTAACACAGACAAGTCTAACTTTCTAGTTTTGCGATCACGCACGCACTAAACTTGCTTGAGACACAACCCTAAACCCCACCACCACCATAACACCATTGCAAAAAGCTTCAAATAATACTAAAATTTGCAGACATGTGTTCATTGTTTGATATGTACATGATGTGGCCGGAACCATCATTAATGGTTAAAGGTAGACAGCTTCCTTGTTCTTCCTTTCATGAATGCACTTTTTGGGCTCTGCTCATGTGTTCTGTCTTGTTCATTGGATCCATCTCTACCTATTACTATATAATGTACCTATGGGGTCGGTTCATAATTGTTATTTATCATAAGATTACTCCTACTTTATATATTACCTCCCCCACCTAATTAACATTTAGTTTTGACTTTTTGTAATCAAGATTAATTTACTTTGATCATAAATTAAGTACAATGAATAAAAAAATAATTTCTTTACATTTAGCATGTAATTTTTTTTAAAAAAAACTATTTTATCTAATTAATATGCAGTTTATACTTTTATTTATACTATTTATTTAGGAGAACCTATCAACACGCTGAAGTGTAGGGATAAATAACATACACTCATCATCAACATATAATAAAAAAGTTATTCTCGGGTCACACAAGTTTTATCAAAATAACACTTAAGACCCTCTATTTTAAAAAAAAGGCAACATGAATCCTTAAATTTTATTATAATGATCGAGTAGGAGAAGACACTTCATTCAATACTTCATCAATAGGCGTTAATAAATGCAATTTTCTAATTTTTCCCTCAATATTTTATGATAATAAATCTTGGGTCCCTCACTTTGTGGTTTATTTGTTTCTTTTTTTTTTGTTTCACATTTTTTAAATTTAATTGTTTCTTTTTTCTTAAAGTTTTTTTAATTTTCATCTAGAAAATAATTTCAATAATTCAAATTGTTCATCTAATATACTCATTAAAATTTAAAATTTGTTCTGGAAAAAAAGTGAAAAAACAGAAACAAATAAACCAAAAAATGAGGAAACTAAGAGTTATCACCATAAAACATTAAGGAAAAAATAAGAAAAATATATTTATTAACATTTATTAACACATATGGATGAAGTGTGTGTGTGTGTCTATATATATATATATATATGTATGTATGTATGTATGTATGTATGTATGTATGTATGTATGTATGTATGTATGTATGTATGTATGTATGTATGTATGTATGTATGTATGTATGTATATAATTCTCATTATTCAATAAAACCAACTATTATCTAATTGTACATTTTTTATTTCACTCATATTAAATTTATAAATACAATGATATAAAAAGATACAAAACATTAGGTAATAAAAAAAGAACAAATAAAAAAATAATGAAGTGGTGGAGCGGAACTCTACAAACCACTTAAGAGCTTGTTCTTTTCAATGAGTATGGCTAAGTTAAATCTACTCCATTTATGATAAATGGATAAATTTTCTCTCTTGAAAGTTGGCTAGGATCTAATATTCTTTCTTTGTGTTATTAGGGATAAATTTATCCATTAAACTATAAATGAGGCGAACTTAGTCATAGTAGGGGTAGCTATAGAAACATTGCGCTTCATTTATTCTCATTACTTATTCTTCCTAAACTAGATCTGACGTAATAAAATCAAATCATATTCAATCAGATTAGATCAGACTTAAATAAAATCAAATCATATCATACTAAGAAAACAAGCTCTAAATCGTATTTAGTCCATATGAACCCCATTAAGCATACTGACTTTAAGCCTCAACAACAGTCTTATTCCACTAGACGAGGTCGGCTACATGGATTGAACGATGCAGTTGCATCATATCATGTACCATATATGCAGTGAGATCATTCATGCAAAGGTATACCTTGACCACTTTGTGCCAAGTTTTCTTCGATCTGCCTCTTCCTCTAGCCACATGTCTATTCACCATTTGATCAACCTTTATCACCGGACGCTCTATTGGTCTACTCTCCACATCTCGAAATTATTGAATTTAAGCCTCATTTTTTTTACAAAAATTGATTATCACGTGCAAGGCTCGAGCAAAAATAAATCTCGATTGCACGTGATGATGGGGCGTGTTAGAATATATATTTTATCATAGGTTTACAACCATAAACTTAAGCTTTTGACTGAATTAGTGTAATACCCCGTATTAAGATGGGAATGGGAAGAGCTCAAAAGGAATGATAGTACTAATCATACCAACAAGGTGCATCTTCTTTTCGAGAGCTCATCACTTAGAAACTCCAAAGTTAAGCGTGCTTGACTTGGAGCAATTCTAGGATGGGTGACCCCCTGAGAAGTTTTCCTTGGCGCGCACGAGTGAGGACAAAGTGTGCGGAAAGACTTGTGTTGGTTTGTGGGGCCAGTCTACAATTCTATGAGCGAACACTTACGACCAGGGTGGGGGCCGGGGTGTTACAATTAGTTCCTTGACATGGATGATATCAGAGCATTATTGATCAAGGCAAGTTCAAAATTCACTGCCACCGAACTTTAAAAAAGTAAAGCATTCACGCGGAAGGCTTAAAAAGAGTCAAAATGACAATGCCTGCATGTGAAGGGGCGTATTAGAATATAAAACAATTCTAGGCCTACAATCACATGTTTGACTCTTGAGTTTTTTGATAGATTTGGTTTGTCGACAAACATACAGTATTAATATGAGAATTAATTTCTTACGCAGAGTATTAAAAGATTAGATGATGTTACATTAAAAAACAAAAGCAGCACTTGATTAAGATTTGTTTGGTGTATAACAATTGATTCTTTGTTGAAATGAGAATTTGATGGAACAGTGCGTGGGAAAAGTGGGAAACGATTAAGCCGAATAGACTTCCCCAAATAGTCCCCTCTTTATGATAAACTCACCACTAAAGATTAAAAAATTAGAAAGGATTTTAAAGAAACTAGAAAACATTCAAAGAAACTCGATGAAATTTAAAAAAAATTAGAAAGTGTTAGAAAATATTTGGAAAAAAAATAAAGTGTTCACAAAACTCCAAAATTTCTGCACCAAAATAGTTGTTACTAAGGGAATTGTTAGCGGATATTTGTAATTAGACGTAGATATTGTGTTATTGGGTCTGTACTTGTAGCCCGTTTATGTACTTGTATATATATCGGTTTATGATTAATGGAAATCGGATCAGTTCCGCTAAAATTTTCTACATGGTATCATAGCCAAACCTAGGCCTTTAGCGTTTCCGCTCTCCGGCGTGAGGCGAATCCCTTATGTGTTTTTCGCCGATCTGAGTTGATCGTGTAATCGTGCGCTGCTGATTTCTATGCGATTGTATCCCTTCTGGTTTTTGTGCGCCGCTGATAAGTCCTCTTCATGTTTATGCGCTGTATTTTTTTTTCCTGTGATTGTGCGCTGCTGCTGATCGGCAATCTTGGCTAGTGTATTTAATTTGCAAGTTGCAAAGTGCGCTGGTGTCTCTTCTTGCTGTCATTTGTTTTTGGGAATTATTGTTGCTTCCAATTATTGGATTGGAGATAATTCTGTTGAAACAGGCATTACTTTGTGATTCTTTGGTTTTCTCTGTTGTGTCTGCACCATCAATTTCTGAATAATTGCAAGGTCCGTCTTTTACTATGTCTTGTGAATGGCTTGTGGATAGTGGTGCATCTCATCATATGACAGGTTTATTGCATTGTTTGACTGATGTTGTGCCGCGGCCTCCTTGCACTATGAGTTTGCCCGATGGAACTCACGTGGTGGCCAACTCTTATGGCCGTGTGCAAAGGTCTCCTTCCCTAATCTTGCACAATGTTTTATATGTTCCCAATTTGAAGTGCAATTTGATATCAGTGAGTTGTCTTGTCAACTCACATAACTGTCATGTTTTCTTTGATGATCATTTTTGTGTGATACAGGACCGAACTACGAAGATTCGGATTGGTCAATGTGAAGCACGCCACGGAGTCTATGTCTTTCCCTCTCAAGCCCAAGCGTCTAAAGCTGAGTCTGTTTCCTTGTTACACAAGCGTCTTGGCCACCCATCTCCACAAGTTCTGTCTCTCCCTCCGTTTAATAAGAGCCATACTGAAATTAAAAATTTTCAGTCCTGTGATATTTGTTTCTTTTCCAAACAGACTCGCTCTCCTTTTACACCCAGTATTAATAAAGCTGAACAATTGTTTGATTTAATTCATTGTGATTTATGGGGACCATATTCTCCATGTATTTCTACTGGGTCACATTATTTCCTTACTATTGTGGATGATTTTTATAAAGCTGTTTGGGTTTTTCTCCTTATTGAGAAAAGTGAGGTTACAAGTTGCTTGAAACAATTTTTTACTCTCATAAACACTCAGTTTCATAAAATCATAAAAGTTATTCGTTCTGACAATGGAACTGAGTTCCTTAACCGGCCTCTTCGTGAATTCTACACAAGTAAAGGGGTTCTTGTTCAAACTTCATGTGTCAATACACCACAGCAAAACGGTCGGGTTGAGCGTAAACATCGCCACATTCTTAATGTTGCTCGTTCTTTAATGTTTCAGGCTTCTTTACCTCTTGAGTTTTGGGGGGGAATGTGTTCGCACCGCTGTTTATCTCATTAACCGCACACCCACTCCACTGTTACAAGGTAAATCTCCTTTCGAAATTCTTTCTTCAAAACCTCCAGACTTGTCTCACCTCCGGGTTTTTGGGTGTCTCTGCTTTGTCCGTAATATTCAACGCCCACCAAACAAATTCCACCCTCGTAGTCTAAAGTGCATGTTTGTGGGATACCCTAC
Organism: Cuscuta campestris; assembly: GCA_900332095.2. Classification (NCBI taxonomy): domain Eukaryota; kingdom Viridiplantae; phylum Streptophyta; class Magnoliopsida; order Solanales; family Convolvulaceae; genus Cuscuta; species Cuscuta campestris. The sequence continues at coordinate 233,765 of OOIL02001464.1, read as the reverse complement.
GGGAACTAAAGGTTGGCGGGTTTATGATCTTGAGTCTCATCGTTTCTTTCATACCCGAGACATCTCATTTGACGAATCTGTCTTCCCGTTTGCAATTCCTAAAAACTCACCGTCCCAGAACTGCCCATCCCCGTCCCATGTCCACGCTGATTTCCCCAGCCCCCCTCTCTAGCCGGCTGTTCCCGCGACATCTCCCAGCGGCGGCAGTCCGGCAACCTCGGCGTCTTCCAATAGCAGCGACGAGGGCTTCGACAGTGACAACCCCGTCAGCTCCCTGTCACCGTCACCCCCACCTCTAGTTCGTCAACGTCGCCCCCCTCCTCACCTGGCCGATTACTATTGTCATACCGTTCAGACATTGGCTCCGGTTGCTCCTTCCGTTACCTCTTCTCGTTCTTCAGGTACTCGGTATCATATCCATAATTTTGTTCATTATGAGAAATTTCATGACAGGCATCATGGTTTTTTGGCGGCTGTGACATCCCATGAGGTTCCAAGGAATTTCAAGGAGGCAATGCAACATGCTAATTGGCGTGTAGCTATGCAGCAGGAGATTGACGCATTGGAAAACAATCATACTTGGGACATCACAGATCTTCCTCCTGATCATACTGCTTTGGGGTGTCAATGGGTTTATCGGACTAAGTTCCGGTCTGACGGCACTAAAGAGCGGGATAAGGCACGCCTTGTGGTCTTGGGGAATCACCAGAAATTTGGTACAGATTATACTGATACTTTTGCTCTTGTTGCTAAAATGGGCACTGTTCGTATTTTGTTATCTGTAGCTGTGGCTAGAAATTGGGAGGTTCATCAGCTTGATGTTAATAATGCTTTTCTGAACGGAGATCTTATTGAGGAGGTCTATATGCGGCTACCACCGGGGTATTCTATTTCTGGCAAAGAATGTTGACTCCGAAAATCTCTGTATGGATTGCGTCAATCTCCTCGAAATTGGTTTCATAAGCTGAGCTCTGCACTCCGCGATTGGGGGTTTAAGCAAGCTCATAAGGACCACACTCTATTTATTTTACGCCGTGGTCCTGATATTCTCTCTGTTTTGGTTTATGTTGATGATATCTTGGTTGCAGGCAATAATTCGTCGATGTGTTCCTCTTTTAAGCGATACTTGGACCGATGTTTTCAGCTTAAAGACTTGGGTCCTGTAAAATATTTCTTGGGGATTGAATGTGCCAGGTCTCCGTCGGGCATGGTTCTTTGTCAACGCAAATATGCCATGGAGATTTTACAAGAGGTCGGGCTGTTGGGATGCAAGCCGGCAGGCACTCCCATGCCGACGGCGCACGGCCTAGCCACCTCGGCAGCCCCTCTCCTTCATGATCCTGCACGATATCGTCGTCTCGTTGGCCGCTTGATTTATCTTACTATCACTCGTCCGGATATTTGTCATTCTGTTCATGTTTTGTCCCAGTTTATGCAGACACCCACTCTTGATCACATGAATGCTGCTTTGCGTGTTCTGCGTTATATCAAAGGCCATCCGGGTCAGGGAATTTTTCTGAGTGCCACTAGTAATCTTCAGATTACCGCTTATTGTGACTCTGACTGGGCTAGTTGCCCTCTTTCTCGACGGTCCGTTAGCGGATATTTTATTATGTTGGGCACTTCCCCGGTGTCATGAAAGACGAAGAAACAGACTACCGTGGCGCGATCTTCTGCAGAAGCTGAATATAGGGCCATGGCCAATGCATGTGTTGAGATACGCTGGATGCATGGCATTTTGGGCGCGTTAGGTGTCCCTATTTTATATCCTCCGCGTTTATATTGTGATAATCAATCAGCTTTGTATATTACAGCAAATCCAGTGTTTCATGAACGGATGAAGCATATCGATGTTGATTGTCATACGGTTCGTGAATCTGTTCAGCGCCATGAGGTGTCTACGCGTTATGTTCCCACGCGATATCTATTGGCTGACATTTTTACTAAACCATTACCCAAACCTGTTTTTGATTTCTTGTTATTCAAGTTGGGCATTCGGGATCTTCATGCTCCAACTTGAGGGGGAGTGTTAGCGGATATTTGTAATTAGACGTAGATATTGTGTTATTGGGCCTGTACTTGTAGCCCGTTTATGTACTTGTATATATATCGGTTTATGATTAATGGAAATCAGATCAGTTCCGCTAAAATTTTCTACAGGAATGAAAGAGAGGCATGTATGCTATATGGAAGCTCAGCAATATACAGATACAAAGGGATTGAAGATTGCAGTATATTATAGACTTTAACTTTTATCAATTATAAACTTAAAACAATGTTACTCTCTGTCCCAATTTATAGTGTTTGTTTTGGCTAAGGTAGCTTGAAACGAACAAAGATACTCAAGTGGTCAAACTAGCAACCGTTTGGTGAACACAGATACTCAACTTTTTTTACCTATGTTTGTTAGTCATTTGATAAAATATTATTTCTTCCTTCCCAAAATAAGGTTCCTAGTTACTATCCCAAATCAAACTAACATCGACTATCCTTATACACAGTACATCCATCGACCATTTGATAAATAAAGTAATCTTGTCACAACTTGTATCGTGAAATTTTTTATGAGGCCTTTTAATATATAACTATTATTTTATAATTCTACACCATTTTTTACTTCTATTGATTTGAAAATAACTAGATATTGTAAAGTGAATAAAAATCATATTTTGAGACAGAGGGAATTTAGTCTGTCTCCTCTTGTTTTATAGAGTTTTTTGATATACTTTTTATATACATAATTTTTATTTTTGAATTTTACACTTATAATCAAGAAAAATTGAATTGAAAATAATTTCAACCAAACGTTGCATAACGAAAAGAGAAAAATATTTTAGGCAAGAGGGAGTAAATAATAACAATAACAATAACACTAATAATAAAGGTCCTTATGGAATCGCTCATTTTTGTCCAATGTTACTAGATTGCGTCCATGTACATATACTCTCATTTATCATTTACAATTCTTTGGATAGTATAGATACATGGCAGTTATGTTGCCATAATGGTGCCACTAACTTTTTGGAGCACCTATAGATATCATGTTTGTGTAATGTCAAAGACAACCTTCGACACTTTGCATGTTGTATGACAGTTGTTAAATATATTCTTACTATATTTAATATTATTGTATATTGGTAGCTACCATATTTGTATAGGGTGCATTAATTATTGTTTCCTATTGTCACTAGGAAACTCTTGTATATATACACATGTAATCTCTCATAATTATTCAATAGAAAATATTTATTCTTCATGGTATCAGAGCCCTAATCTCTCACGGCTTCCCTTCCTCTTCTCCTTCTTGAGTTTCGGCCAGGCCTCCAACCTCTCTTCCTCGTCGGATTCCTCCTCCTCCGGCAACCATGGCCGACTCCCCCTCTTCTGGCAAAGTCACCAACAACAACAACGAAACCTCCTCTCCAAACAATTCTCCTCATCTTGCCTTCACCACCATCTCTAACATCAAACTCCATATCCCGGTTCACCTCAGTCTCTCAGAACCAAATTATAAAAAGTGGAGTCGATTATTTCGTCTCTTGATCCTCCGCTTCAATCTCAAGGGTTTCATCGACGGCACAACTATCGCCTCCTCCGCAGACGATGCTGAATGGTATCAATTTGATGCCTTAATTCAGGGATGGATTCTATCCACAATCACTGATGAAGTCTCCGATCTTGTGCTTGCCAACAATCTCTCTGCTCATGCCCTTTGGACGGCAATCTACAATCTTTTTCACGACAATAAGCATGCCCGGGCGATGCAACTAGAGCATCGTTTCCGCACAACTGTGAAGGGGCAACTCTCCATCAATGAATATTGTCGCCTTCTCAAGAACCTCTCCGAATATCTTGACGATGTGGATGCTCCTGTCACCGAACATGCCCTTGTCCTCCAAGTTCTTCAAGGTCTCCCTCAAGACATCCGAGGTCAAGTTCAATTCCTTCAATATCAAAACCCACTCCCGACGTTCTTGGAGGTTCGATCTGCGTTACTACTCGTTGAACAGCAGCAAAAAGACGCTGCTTATGCCGCCGGCGCGCCGTCCACAGCACTTCTCAGCACCGGCGGCGGCGGCGGTTATGCGGGCAGCGGACACCGGCAGGATCGAGGCAGCGGCTACGGCGGTTCTGGGAGCAGCGGCAGCAGCGGCTTTGGCGGCGGATATGGTGGCGGTTCCGGCGGACGCGGCAGAAACCCCGGCAGTGGCAGTGGAGGCGGCAACCGCGGCAGAGGTCGCGGCGGCGGACGAGGTCGTGGCGGCGGCAGCAACCAGCGGCAACCCTCGGGCCCAAATCCCTGGACATTCCCCTCCCCTTCCCCCGGGTTACTTGGGCCTCGGCCCTACCCGCCCCACCCCCTAGCCCAAGCCCACCTTCACCACAGCCCATATCCACTTAACCCATATTCACCCAACCAATCTTACACCACATCCAGCCCAACTCCCCCAAACCCAAAC
>OOIL02001464.1:194820-227585 GCA_900332095.2 Cuscuta campestris | reverse complement strand
GGTCACCCGAGCCAAGGCCGGGATCTTTTGCCCCAAACAAATCCTAAACCTAAACACCGTCGCTTCCATCTCCCCCATACCCCCTACCTACCGTAGTGCTCTCAAAGATCCTAACTGGTACAATGCTATGCTAGATGAATATAATGCTTTGATTGCTAATCATACATGGGATCTAGTACCTCCCTCCCCCGACCAAAATGTGATCTCCGGTAAATGGCTTTTCCGCCACAAACTTGGCCCAACAGGTGAACTGTCTAGGTATAAAGCTCGATGGGTTTTTCGTGGGTTCAACCAACGCCATGGCATCGACTACGACGAGACTTTCAGCCCGGTTGTCAAACCGGCCACTATACGCATTGTCCTGAGCATTGCCGTGTCTAGAGGTTGGCCGATCCACCAGTTCGACGTCAAAAATGCTTTCTTGCAGGGCTACCTCTCAGATACTGTTTACACCGCTCAGCCTTCGGGATTCCAGGACCCTGCTCGCCCACATTATGTCTGCAAATTAAATAAGGCGCTCTATGGACTCAAACAAGCACCCCGATCCTGGTACCAGCGTTTCACGGGATTTGTTCTCTCTCTTGGCTTTAGTGGATGAAGAGCGACACCTCCTTGTTTATCTACAGTCGCGGCCAGGACATGGCACTCCTCCTGCTTTATGTTGTTGACATTGTCCTCACAGCATCATCTACTGCCCTCCTTCACCGAATCACAACACGGCTGAAAGGGGAGTTTGCTATGACAGATATGGGCGACCTTCACTTCTTTCTCGGGATCAATGTCCAGCGGACCTCTTCTGGCCTGTTCCTCACTCAGACTCAGTTCATCTATGATATCCTTGAACGGGCCGGCATGACCTCATGCAGACCGGTCTCTACACCCGTGGACACCCGCGGGAAACTTTCAGCCACAGTCGGTCCTCCAGCACCGGATCCATCTCTATATCGCTCCATTGTGGGAGCACTGCAGTATCTCACCTTCACCCGCCTAGATATTACCTATGCCGTGCAGCAGCTATGTCTATTTCTTCATGATCCTCGTGTGCCACATGTTACAGCTATGAAGCGTGTTCTGCGCTATCTACATGGTACACCTACCCATGGCATCACTATATCACCTTCTCAGACGGATCATATGCAGGCATATTCTGATGCTGATTGGGCAGGCTGCCCAGACACTCGCCGTTCGACATCCGATTACTGCATTTTCCTAGGCGACAATCTTATCTCCTGGTCCTCTAAGCGACAACTCACCACCTCTCGATCCAGTGCTGAGGCTGAATATCGAGTTGTCGCTAATGCTGTCGTTGAAGTCAGTTGGATACGCAATCTTCTTCTCGAACTCCGACAACCTCTGACTCGCTCTACACTAGTCTTCTGTGATAACATCAGTGCTGTCTACCTTTCTGCTAATCCAGTCAAGCATCAGCGCACGAAGCATATTGAGGTTGATATTCACTTTGTGCGTGACAGAGTAGCCCTTGGTCAGATACGAGTCCTTCATGTGCCGTCTTCCCTACAGTATGCAGACATCTTCACCAAGGGCCTACCCTCCATGGTCTTCTCTGAGTTCCGAGACTGTCTGGGCGTGCGGCATTCTTCATTGGCGCCGTTGGGAGCATGTTAAATATATTCTTACTATATTTAATATTATTGTATATTGGTAGCTACCATATTTGTATAGGGTGTATTAATTATTGTTTCCTATTGTCACTAGGAAACTCTTGTATATATACACATGTAATCTCTCATAATTATTCAATAGAAAATATTTATTCTTCAACAGTAAACGGGGGTGTTCACTCTCAATGCTAGGCCGATTTTTTGTATCATGATTGATTATGTTGGATAAGTTTATCCTCATTGATAAACGTTGTGTAATTGATGAATGCGAAATTAAATGATTGAAGTAATCTACCTAGAATATCTCTAGGATTGGCTTGAATAGAATAGTGGCAAGGTATACCATAAGTATAAAGAAGTTAGAGCCGTGTGGTATATGTTGGGTCCAATGGCTATTCAAGTAGAAATGTACATACGAGGATCTATGAACATGCATTCCGAAGAGATAGAAATTTCACTCACCAACGAAAAACTCCCTAGTTGGTTTGAGCTTAACATTCGTTCTAAAGGGGAAGGTTATGACTCCATAGGAAAGTAAATGGATAGATAAGCCCTAACCTAGAATAGGTTATGAGAAAAGAAAGAATGGAAGTTAAGTGATCAAAGTAATGAAAATACAAATCTATGTTTGGCACCGGTGAATATTGTTCTGGTATGTACTTAAGTGATGTCGTTTGTGTTATACTATGGCCCCGTTCCGTTCAACTTATTTTTTCTTATTCTTATTAAAATCAGATCAGATCGAATCAGATTAGATCAGATCCAATCAGATTAGACCAGATCAGATCAGATTCCATCAAGAATTATTATTATTATTACTACTACTATTATTATTATTATTAAAAATAAAAAAGAATAAACTTTAGAAAAAAGTTAAATAGAAAACTGAAAAAGTAATCCTTAATTATTAGACGTCGGAAAAATTGTTTTTAAAATACATTGACAATGTCAATCTAATTATACTTTTAAAATATATTTTTATTGCTAGCTGTAATTTGAGTTTCTAAAGGTTTGATCTTTTATACGGATGAGGTATTTTAATAAAAATATTATCTCTTCTATATATTGATTATCTAAACTTAATTAATTTTTAATGTATATATAAATTAAATATTTATTCTAATGTATATATGAAGTAATTATTAAAATATTAAATTAATATTCTAATTTCACAAAAAAATAATCATAAAACAAAAAACATTATTACATTATAATATGAATGATTATTCTATTATATGAATTACCTAATTTTATTTTATTAAAAATAAGCATAAAATAAAAAATATTGATTATATTATAATATGAATTATCATTTCAATTTTCAAATGTTATTATAATGTCAAATCAAATTTTTTATTTGAATTTTAAATCAAATTATAATTAATCAGATCAGACCAGATCAGATCAGATTAGAACCAATCAGATCAGATCCAATCAGATCAGATCAGAGCAGATCAGATCAAATTTAATCAGATCAAATCTGATCTGATAAGAACTAAAAAAATCAGATCAGATCAGAAAAAATAAGTTGAATGGAACGAAGCCTATGTGTATGATATCATATGGTAATGTGAATTAGTGAGTTCTTTATATGCATGGCCAAACAATAGATATTTTCACTTAACGTCATTGCTGAACATGTAGTGTATTTGTTTTGCTACACACAGATTATCAGGGTCAAGATGAATTTGGATCCAATCCCAGAGAGTAATGAACATGAGGAGATGTGTGTGGGCATAATTGATGACTTTGAGTTTCTATTTATTTGAAAATCATTGATTATTTTTACTAGCTTGTTTCCCAAGATATAGTTTGATTGTTAATTTAAGCTTCTACATTGTTTTAAATTACTCCAATGGATGTTTCATTTAAATTTTGAATTGATGTTTTAATTGTTTGAGAATATTATTGTGTGTTTGGATACCAAATTGATAACAACCCGGTTTGGTGATATATGTATTCGAGTTATGCGAATTTAGGTGTTGCAGAAAGTCACATTTCTCATTCCTGGCCTCAATACAATTACCATGCTTTTTCTTATATAGAAGAGAATAGAATGGAAATTACCACAATTAGTGGACATAATATGGACAGAATAAATATCTCATAAATACAAAATATACTCTATACTAATAATGAAGAGGTGTGGCAGAATGTCGCAAATTAAAAGGGTGTTTGGCTTTGTATTAGAGAACAATTTTTAAACTTCTACATAGTCAAAAAGGAATATTATGTGTTTGGTAAATTTACTTCTGCTTATGGCGTATACTTTCAGAATGCAAAATGGGGTCCAAAAGTATTTTTTGACAATGTTGAGATTAAATGATTTTAGCTTTTAAATTATGATTTCTGTTCTTAAAGAATTCCACTGCAGTATCTAAACATCAATAAAGAAATGTAGCAAAAGTGACTTATGATCCAAAATTACATTAGCCAAAAGTCTCCACGAAATGACCCCTAGATGGATCAAATTTTTTCTGTTCGGAAAAAAATCCAATTTCCATGGTATAATGCCTCTCCTTTTTCGTAAACACCGATACTAATGCGGCGTGCAATCATGCTAACTGTTGATAAAATATGGACCATTATCAAAGATGTGTTGACTAAAACACAATCAATAAAGAAAAAGCACTGTTCACCCATAAAATCAAATTAAGGTACCCTAAAATATACACCAAAGCCATGTATTAATATTTCGATGATTCACACTGATACAATATGTTAATACGATCAAAAAATGTTAGACTAGCATATTGAACTAAGAAATCACTCGAAATCGAAGTAAAACATAGAGAAAGTACCAAAATACAAATTTTATGTTTTTATTTTTCTAAATAGGAATCCACATTATGGTAATGTGGTGTTATACATGGGCATTTTTGGTAATGTACATGGTCATACTTAGTAATGTAAATGCATTTTAACTCTTATTTCGAAAATAAAAACATGGAACTCCTATTTTGATATATTTTCAATGTTTTACTCTTATCTTAGTCTTTTTCTCTTTTGTTCCTCTTTAAACCATCACATTAGCATCACACTGATACAAAACAAAAGTGAATACCTGCCGTGTACAATTTGAGGTACTAACTTTTGTGATACAAATAGCTTAATTCTTAAATTAATTACCCTCTTAAGGAAAAAGCAAAAAAAAAAAAAAAAGAAAAGGTTGGTGCAACAATGATGAGATTGAAGGTCCCAAGTGGGGACAAGATAAGAACGTGGGCATCGTCTTCCTTTCTCTCAAATGCCTCTCCACTTTGTTATGTTGCCCAACAAAGCATACCTCCATCTGGACCAACCTATACATACATTGTCTCATCATATTCTGTATCTATCTATTTCTCTTTCTCTTTAATCTCTCTCTCTCTCTCTCTCAAGAAATTAAAACTCAATTTTTCATATATTGATCACATCCATAATCTTTCTCCTTCTTGGGTTCTAATCTATGCCCTGTTTGGATTGATGGGATTGGTGCGTCCTTTGTAGAATTCAATTGTTCTCTGCATGTGCAAATCAAAATGGGGCAGAGCTGAAAATTTTGACAGATAATGACACACCCATTTAGGCCAGGGTGCCCTTCATTTTCTGGGTTCATCCCATTTAATCTTTACTCATCATCATCAGTCTTATAAATATCCATTCTTGGAGAATTATATACCCAAATTCATCCCCTTTTTTTCTTCCTGGGTTTTCACTCTGCTTCTTTGATTTAGTGACGAGGTTGCTGTAAAAAAAAAAGAGGCAGTTTCTGGTAATTTATCCCAATTCTTGGCCATTTTGGTGCTCATCCGACAAGATATATCTCTCATTTGCTGTTGCACAAGGTTGTGCTTTCTGCAAATTAAAGTACCCAAACAAAAACAAAAAAAATACCCACCATTTATCTCTTCTCACTATCTTCTCTCCAAGAATGAAGTTTATGAAGCTTGGATCTCGCCCTGATACCTTCTACACCACTGAAGCTCTGAGGTAATTTTTACTACTGTAAAAACAAAGAAAGAAAGAAAGAAAGAATTTTTACTCCATGGATTGGCTTGTTAATTCAATGAAAGATCTTCCTTTTGATTATATGCAGATCAGTTTCCTCTGAAGTTTCAAGTGATCTCATTGTCCAAGTCAAAGGATGCAGATACTTGCTTCACAAAGTACAATTCTTTAATTCCCCTTTTTTCTTACCTTTTCATGGACGAGTTTTGAGATTTCTGCTGTGCCAAAACAGTTTCCCCTGCTTTCCAAGAGTTTGAGGTTGCAGAGGCTATGCTCAGAAATGTCAGAGAAGAATCCGGAGACGTCATCTCAGCACCAAACCGTGCAGCTCCGGGATTTCCCCTGCGAGCCAGAAGCTTTCGAGCTCTGCGCCAAGTTCTGCTACGGCATCACCGTCACCGTCAGCGCCTACAACATAGTCTCCGCCAGGTGCGCGGCGGAGTACCTGGAGATGACGGAGGAGGTGGAGAGGGGGAACTTGATTCACAAGCTGGAGGCCTTCTTGAGCTCTTGCGTTCTCCAAGGGTGGAAGGACGCGATCATCACGCTCCAGACCACGAGGGCGTGTCCCTCGTGGTCCGAGGAGCTCGGGATCACGGGGCGGTGCGTCGACGCCATTGCCCTCAGGGTTATGGCGGGCCCCGCGAAGGCGAGCCTCTCGAGAAGCTACTCGAGGCGGGAGGCGGTGGTTTCGTGGTCGGAGAGCAGGCGGGGGTGGTGGGCGGAGGATTTGGCAGAGTTGGGCGTCGACCTATATTGGAGGACGATGATAGCGGTTAAATCCGGCGGGAGGGTCCCGGCGAGCGTCGTGGGGGAGGCGTTGAGGGTTTACGCGTGCCGTTGGTTACCCAAGGTGTCGAATTCCTCCACGACGGAGGATTCGGAGGTTTCCAAACACGTCCATGTCTTGGAGTCCATTGTGAGTCTATTGCCAGCGGAGAAAGGTGCTGTCTCCAGTACCTTTCTCCTGAGGCTGCTTAAAGCAGCCAGCATTCTGAGAGTCTCGAGTGCCACGAAAAAGGAGGTGGCGAAACGGGTGGGGCTCCAATTAGAAGACGCGACGGTGAAAGATCTGTTGATCCCATCGGAGCCGTCCAAAAGTGAGACAACAACTTGTGATGTCGACTTGGTTCTGACGATGTTGGAACAGTTCATGTCACAGGGGAATCCCAGTCCCCCGACAAGTCCTCCTCGACACAGGAGGACCAAGAAAGGGGAATTCGAGCGAAGAAGATCTCGATCGGCCGAGAACGTGGACTTTGAGTTCCAAGAAAGTCGGAGATCTTCTTCTGCCTCGCATTCCTCTAAGCTCAAGGTGGCCAAGCTTGTGGATGGGTATCTTCAAGAGATCGCCGGAGACCCCAAATTGCCCCTCTCGAAATTCATAGACCTCGCTAAATCAATCCCCGATTTTGCCCGGATCGACCATGACGATCTCTCCAAGGCCATTGATATCTATCTTAAGGTATGAATTGATAATCTTTCCTGGTTCAATGTTCACGAACTTCGGTTCTTGGTTAAGTTGGTTTCTTGAAAAGTTGGGTTATTTTTAAAATATAATAAATCTTTCGTAGTTTAAGTCAATTCTTGACATACTATCACTCTATCACAGCGAGTCCATTTTTTATTTTAAATTAAAGTTTCACGTGCAAGACCTTCCTTGATTTTCCAGGCGCATCCAGAACTGAACAAGACAGAAAGAAAGCGATTGTGCAAGACGATGGATTGCAGCAGATTATCAATGGAGGCGTGCATGCACGCAGCGCAGAACGAGCTTCTCCCGCTCCGGGTAGTCGTCCAAGTCCTCTTCTTCGAGCAGGCCCGAGCCGCCATCTCCGGGGGCGGAGGTGTGGCCCCCGTCGCGGAGCTTCCGGCCAACATCAAGGCCTTGCTAGCCGCCAACGACCACAGCGACCTCAAGAAGAGCTCCGCCGCTTCGTCCTTCGCGAACCACCACAAAATGACGCCCAACCCGAAGCTTGCGACGCTGAAGATGAAGCTCGCGGAGGACTACGAGTTGGACGACGAAGACGACGGGGTTGGGGACGATTTTTCGAGCCAGAAAATGCTCTGCGTTCCTCCGAGTCGGCCCAGGAAGATGTTTAGCAAGTTGTGGCCTAGCTGGAACTCTTCCGGACATAAGAATTGAATAGAAATTTTGCTTGTCTTAGACTCTCACGGTCTGAAAATATAACATGTAAACATACTCTTTGATATGGTGAATTACTATTAGTTTTTTCCCCTGCAATTTCGGTATGTAGCTGTTTCCATTTTTAATGCTCTGTAATAGTTAGAAAAGGGTGAATCACAATGTCTATAGTTGTTGTAACTGAAGCTAATAAAGAAAAAGTACGCTCAAATTGATTTTGCAATTACTTCTCCCCAACCTTAAACAACATTTAATTTTTTGAATGACTTAATAAAGAAATTAAATCTTAATTAAATACGCATTTTTCTGTACTTACAAACTGGTCAAAACTGCTTATAAGTTAGTCAATGACATGTTTTCTCTATGCTTATAAGCATGAAAATTAAGAAGATCTTGCCTACTTATTTTTAAGAAATTTACCTAAATAGGACTAAAACATAATGATTTTTTCAATATAGGATCATATGTTTTTATTTCCCAATGTAGGACCTTTGGTCATTATCAATTAGTCATTATTCAAGTAAACGTCCATCATTACTGAACATTATTCCTCTCACTAGACATTATTAAGTCCTATTTAGGAAATAAAAAAGTTTAAATCCTACTCCCTCCGTCCCAATTTAAATCGCCTGTTTTGACTTTTGGACATATTTAAGGAAAATAAAAAATAGAGTTGATTTTCCGAAATTGACATTACTTTTTAGGAGGGTGATGATGAATGAGAAGATAAAGTGAAGAAATGTAACTTATTTTAGGGGTAGTTTAGGTATTTTATTTTTAAAAGTTTACGAAAACAACTAACAGGCAACTTATTTTGGGACAGAGAAAAAAGGCAAACATGCAATTTAAAATGGGACGGAGGGAGTACATTGGAAAATGACCTATGTTTTAGTTCTATTTAGTGCAAATTTCACTATTTTTAATCCACTTTTTTTCGAAATTCCATTTTAACTAGATTATTTACGTAGCTTTTTTTCATTATTTATGAATATTCCGTGATGACTTATATCATTTAGGTTATTTTATTTTCAAGAAAGAAAGTTTAACTTATCAACAGCTAATAAGTTAAAAACTAATTATCGAGAAGTTAAATCTATAAAGAAGAAGTGACATAATTTGACTACAATATTACTTTATCAAGAGCTCCCTTCTCTTGCCAACAAAAATAATGTCATATTATGACAACAATGACTACGGTGTTTTACTCGAAGAGTTGATGGTTCCTATCTTCAGCACTCCTTATCTCCTACCCCAGCGCCCCTTGTCCCCCTTTTAAAAACACCAATTTGCTAGATTAATTTTGTAGCAAGTCGATGTTTTGGAGACGGGACAGGGGGTGCTGGGGTGGAGGTTAGGAGATAGGAACTACTTTATCAAAAACTAGATGAGAGTATATAAATAAATACTTTATCCGTCTTTTTAAAATATTCTCGCTTTAACTTTTTGTGGTCTTAAAGAAGGTTGAAAGAAGGTAAAAACTTACTAAAACATCTTTACTGAAAATTGGTGGAGTATTAAGTGTGTGTTCATCTGTGCTTATAAATTGGTCAAAATTGCTTATAAGTAGTTTTAATTTATAAGTCAGCGGATGACATATTCCTGTGTGCTTATAAAATGACTTATAAGCAACTTATAAGTCTGAAAAAATAAGTAGGTCTTAGCAACTTATTTTTAAGCTAATTTTTTTGTTTATTCATTTTGATCAGACTATTTACAAAGTTTTCCTTCACCATTTAGAAATATTTACCAATGATTTATCTATCATTTAAGTCATTTCACTTGCACAAAAAAAATATTTGACTTATAAGCAGCTTATAGATTAAAAATTGTTTATCAGCAATAAGCTAATAAACAACAGCACACAGAAACATCTAAATGAGCTGAGTGAGTTTTAATAAATAAAATAAATAAGTGTAATTATAGTACTTTAAATATTAAGAAAGATAATGAAAAATCTATGGGCTACAATTCCTACAAATAAAAAATCATTACTACATGTTAGGGTGTATCTCTAAAGAATGAAACCTGAGGGAGGCTATGTTGGAAGGGGGAAGATTTAACTTTGACTAGGAAACTTCAAATGGAAAAACGTTTTTAGAAGAGAGAATTTGTCAAATTTATGCACACCCATCAAAGCTATTTTAAACCGTACCATGCCGGCAAGGCGAGGAGGTCTGTGGCGCGTACTTCAAGGCGGCGTACGTGGGTAGAAGATGCTCCACCGGAGATGTGTGGCCGAATTTGGACGAGATCTCGGTCCAAATGGGGTACATGTTTTCTTTGGACTTTTACCGGGCTTGGTTGATGATGATGTGACCGTCCGATTTTACGGGCTGTTTGGCCTTCCATGGCACTTATATTTACAAGAGGTTTGCTACATTTATATCTCATTTTATATTTCAAAAAGATTTATCCTCACACACAAAATATTAGTGCAGCATAGGCATATAACATTTGTGGACTAACATTTTATGTTTGGACAAATCCTTGACTACAAAATGGTGTACAAATAAAATTTTCCATTTTCAAACCATGCTAGGGGTACCCAAGGAGCTAGTGTACCTTAATTTGTACATATATATATACTACTCTCTCTGATCCTAAAAACACTTCTTGTTTTGATATTTTTTGTCAAATAGTGACATTCTTTGGTCATAAATTAAACATAATCTAAATGCATAATATTTTAAAATTTTGATATATCAAAACTATAGAAAAAAGATCTTCATTTTATAAAAATAACTAAGGTATCTACCATAATTATATGATATAATATTAAATATATTAAATAATTAATATATTTAACATACTCGTATTTTATCCTACTCAAATACTGTAGTTCAAAATATTAAACAAGTCCTTGAAATTGAATATACAAATTAACCGTGTTAATACGTAGACATTTCTATATTTTATAGGTTTGATATTATATTTGAAACATTCATGAACTTAATAGAATTCCACATAAGCAAGATATGGTGAAGGTATTTGTAGGATATACCTTATTTTTACTTTAAAATAGAAACACTGTTTTCATTAAATTTAAAAATGAAAAAGTAATTTTGTATTGGTGTAATGCTAAGGTGATAGTTCACACAGTCCGGTTCACAGAGTCTATCTCGTGGGCAGAAGAAGGTTGTCTATGCAAGAAAAAAACCCAGAGCCACAGGTCAGACTCAGGATGAACGAGCGAGGAAAGGTTCAAAGAGGCCAGTCAGAAGTATTTGTGGCAGTGGGAGCTCAGGTGGTGCTTCAGCCAAGGTTCCTAGAAGAAAGTGGGTCAGAATCGGAGAACTAGTATTCCAGTTGTTGGAACATCTCCAGAAAATTTATTCTGAGGATGTTTTAGGATCCAGCAGTGTGCATTAGCAGTGGGAGCCGGTAGGTACTAAGGACGAGTCAAGGACAGATTTAGCTGTGACTAAAGTGTTGGAGCTCAGGAGAGCTGCAACGGGCCTTTCACTTGTCTAATGAGAGGCCTGCTGCAGCAAGAGAGCTGAGGAAGATTACTCAATGCACAAGCAATCGTGACGGATGACAGTTGATGATTATCAAGCCTCCAAGTGGGAGAATGTTGGATTTGTGGAGGCTAGATATTGTTTGGGCTTCACTTGGATTAGCCCGGTTTTATTTTTAGTCTATTTATTTATTGTTTCTTGGAGAACAAGTTTCGTAGCCCTAGGTTTCTCGTATATACGCATCTTGTACTTGTAATTTCGGAGACACAACAAGTGAATAAAACCGTTCCTTTGCAGCCGTGGATTAGGGAAATCGAACAACGTTAAAATTCTAGTGTATCATTTATGTTCCGTTCTCTCTTGATTCTCGCATATTAATTATTTGTGTGTATTGTGTGTTTAAATTCCGCAACAAGCCAAAATCATTAGTAAAGCTCATTGATCATTTTTGCAATTTAAAAGCTAAGTGAGGTATCTATTTGGGAATGGTCTTAGCCGAAAAGAGTTTTGTGTTTCATGATGCTATGTTATAATGGGCATTTGCCTTACGAAGGTTGAAAAGCCACTGGCAGTTTGGTGATCGAAACGTGGGTTTCTATACGAGCCAAGAAATCTTTTGTACTCATGTATTTGGGCTAATGTTCATTTTGTTTTATATGGGCTTTGGATCTAACTTATAATTATACGAAGTATTAACTTCTTATTGGGTTGCAACTCTTTCCTATCATTAAAGGAAGATAAGAAAATTTCAAATAATTTTTTTTATAGTCTGATTTTCACTTTTAAATAAATTTCATATTTTTATATTATGCGTATCATTTAGATATTGATGTAAATTTGAAGACAAAAATTCTATTTTTAAAAACTATAAAAAAAATTCTACTTTGTATAAATTAAAACAAAAACTGACCAGACTTTTCTAATTTCTAGTATATTGATTTTATAGTTCAATTTGATTAGGCTCTGTTCTTTTGTGTTGGAATTTCAAAGTTTGACAATCTATGGTCATATTTCTTAGATGACTTATGATTTAAAATAAAAATATATTAATTTTTATTATTTATTATGATATTTTCAATTATACGG
Organism: Cuscuta campestris; assembly: GCA_900332095.2. Lineage (NCBI taxonomy): Eukaryota > Viridiplantae > Streptophyta > Magnoliopsida > Solanales > Convolvulaceae > Cuscuta > Cuscuta campestris. The sequence continues at coordinate 215,280 of OOIL02001464.1, read as the reverse complement.
AGTACTAAAAAATACATTTTATCAAAAAATGCACCGTGGCTTATTATATTTACATTAACATTATTTGTGATTTCACTTTTATTGATAAAGATCTTCATTTTATAAAAATTACTAAGGTATCTACCATAATTATATGATATAATATTAAATATATTAAATAATTAATATATTTAACATACTCGTATTTTATCCCACTCAAATAGTTCAAAATATTAAACAAGTCCTTGAAATTGAATATACAAATTAATCGTGTTAATACGTAGACATTTTGTCAAGGAACCAATTCAACCAAAAGCTCAAGCTTGTGGTTGTAGTCCATTAAATATTTCTTATATTCTAACACGCCCCTCATGTGTAAGCGTAGTCTTTTTCTTGAGCATCGCACATGAAACCTTATTTTTTTAGAACTGGGTGACGCTGAGTTTCAAACCCATGACCTCTTAGTCAACAAGGCTCTTATACCATGTCAAGAAATCGTGGCGGATGGCAGTTGATCAAGAGAGCTGAGGAAAGAACACACCGAATTTACCCTGGTTCACCACAACGTATGGCTAGTCCAGCCTCCCAATAGACTCTCTCGAGCTACACTACTTCCGTTAAACTTATGGGTGCTTAACAAACCATTACAACCTGAGAACTCGAGTCCCATGAGCCTCAACAACACTTGCTTGGAGATACCGCACTCCAAGACTTCAACATGAAGGAAAATACCTTTTCTTTCGTACAACCAAGGGAACAAAGCTCCCTTAAAGTTTTCACAACACTTAACCATTCAAGAACAAAAATTCTCTTAAAGAGTAGAATATGAGTAAACTAATTTAGATCAAGAACACACTCAATTCCTCAAGAAATGGCTCTAAAAAGCTACATAAAAAGTTTATGCAATGATGCAATGTAAAGCTATGAAATGTGTGAGGAATGGTTGTGAAAAGTAGACCCAAAAGACCCCTATTTATATCCAAAAATGATGTGTAACGGATGGGAGTTGATTGGGGTTTAATGGCATGATTTGTGGAAATCAAATCAAAGTTGGTCTACAGAATTTTAGTCTAACATCGTTGTTCATATAGTGAACATCGCTATTTTGGCTTTGACTTTCCTTTAAAAATGGCTAACGGTCATCAAAACATCGATGTTGGGGTGTTTGACTTTCAAAAATGGAAAGATTTTGTCTTAAATAACCCAACGATCATTTGAAAACATCGTTGTTCAACAATGAACATCGCTGTTCAAAAACTTACTGTCCAGGACTTCTGAATGCCAACATCGTTGTTGGGAAATCCTACATGCATATTGGGCTGGTTCGCCAGAACCATTGGTTTGGCTGCCAACACCAAAAACCGATGTCAAAAACCAAAGTTCTTCAAAATGAAAACCAAGTGTTGGAAACTCTTATATAATGTATTTTATGTAGAAAATAAGTATAAAAACTTAAAAACCACTTCATTAAGGTAAAAATCACTGCTAGCCAAGTTTATACCGTTTCACATGGTTTTCACCAAAAGACTAAAAACGAAAGGTGGTTTTTAACATATTTTTGTTGGAGAACTATTTGAATATGCCCAGAAGTAAAAACCAATCATAAAATCTTAAAAACCAATTGATTGATTTGGGCGCCAAAAACCAACGCCGATAACCAGCGCCGAATGCCGATAACCAACACCGAAAAATAGAGGTTATGGTTTTTGAAAACTAATCATTTGGAAAACATTTAAATGTGTCCAGAAGCATAAACCAAAGATAAAAACCGAAAAGCCATTTGGTTAAAATCAAAGCCAATAACCAATGCCGAAAACCGAATGGCATAGCCGAACACCGATAATCGATGGTTATGGTTTTGGTTAAGCAAGAACCATGGGTTTTAGAAACTTAAAAACCATTTATGAAAACACTTATTTATGAAAACACTCATGAAAAAATCATGTGTTTGGCTCGATGCATTTTTTTTTGGAAGATGACACCCCCAATTTCAAGAACAAATCTTCTAATCTTCAAATTTATGCTTTTCCGGACTTTTTTTCTTGCATAATTGAATCTAATTATCTAAATTGAATATTTCTTTTTTTATTTGTAAATTATGAAAATTTTAATTTTATTGTTATAAATTTGTTATTGTGAATAGCATAATAGAGAATTGAATTCCTTTATTTTTTTAAGATTGTGGTTTGTGAATATGTTAATATAATTAGGTTATGTTTTAAGTTTATAATGTTTTTTATTATTTAAATTTCAATATAGGATGCAAAGGAATGAGTATATATTATTTTTTAGAAGATGACACCCCCAATTTCTCAAACAAATCTTCATCTTCCATTTCTACTTTGCCAGATTTTTTTGAACAAATCTTCATCTTCCATTTCTACTTTGCCAGAATTTTTTTCTTACATAATTGAATCTAATTATCTAAATTGAATATTTTTTTTATTTGTAAATTGTGAAAATTTTAATTTATTGTTATAAATTTGTTATTGTGAATAACAGAATAGAAAATTGAATTCGTTTATTTTTTTAAGATTGTAATTTGTGAATATGTTAATATAATTAAGTTATGTTTTAAGTTTATAATATTTTTAATTATTTAAATTTCCATATAGGATGCAAAAGTATTTTTAAAAAAATACAAAGATTTAAAAAGAAAGAATTGAGTGAGAATCCAAAGATGTATTTCATATTTGCAATGTAGAACTATTTTTAGTTAGTATTTTCAATAACATATACTCCCTCCGTCCCAAAAAGAATTACACCTTTCAAAAAAATTACGTCTCACAATCTCTTATCCATTTCTATTAAAAAACCACTTTTATCCCTTACTTTTTCAAACCCTACCTATCACATCATACCTTTTTCCTTATAATCTACACATCATATCCTACTTTACATATCAAATTAAGGTTATTTTTGGAAAGTCAACACAAAATTATCCCTCCTTTAATTTTCACTTTTGTCAAAATGTGTAAAACTTTTTGGGACGAAGGAAGCATAAACTTTAATGTTATGTATTATAGAATACTGTTTATTTATTGTTAGAAACGTAACGATTGGATATAAATTTTTACATTTTGACCCTACGGTTCAAATGTTCTGGGTCCACTCCTGGATATTACGGAGTATATTCGAAACATTCAAAAAGTTAATAGAATTCCACACAAGCAAGATATGGTGAAGGTATTTGTAGGATATACCTTATTTTTACTTTAAAATAGATACACTTTTTTTATTAAATTTAAAAATGAAAAATAATTTTGTGTCGGTGTATTGCTAAAATAATAGGTCACACATATAGAATGTGTTAGTACAAATTTTTGTTAGCATACTAACATTTTATGTTACAATAAACCATCAAAATATTAGTGTAAACTTTTGATACAAAGTTGAGATACACTTTTTTGTGCAAGTATAGAATGATTTATTTATTTAAATGGTATAAACAGCAAAATAGTTGTCAGATTGGATGCTTTACTTAATACTCGTATTTCTGAACATCAGATAAAAGACGAAACTGAACTTAAAGCAGAGACAACATGATGTTGTTTGCCTGCACAAAATATTAACTGCAGTTAATAATGCATTAAAATCTACCTAGTAAAGTTTTTTTATTACTCCATTAATTAGTCCATTTCTCAAAAAAAAAAAAAAAGAAATAAAATGATCACTAGTTCACTACTCACTAGTAGGAGTAATTAATATTTTTAACACTTATTATAAGCAATAATTAAACACATGCTCCGGGTACGGGTAAACCACGTCTCCCCACATTGTTTCCGGCGACAACTGAAAGTTCGCCGCCGGGAAGTCATTATGGAACTGCAACGACGGCGGCGCCGGCTGCAAATCATCATCAAACCCAGTGCTCGAATGCCCAAACTGCCCTTGAAAACCCCCACCAAAGTTGTTCGCATTGTCCTGTTTCTCATGATCAGTGGCCGGCGACGGGTCGTGTTTTGCGGGTACGGGCTTTGGGTAGAACCCGTTTAGCACCTCTTCCAGCAGCCCGGAATCCGACGACTCCGTCGGGAAGAATTCCATTCCTTTCCCGCCGTCGTTCTTGACCTCCGAGTCATTGAACTGTGTACGGCCCACGGCGGCGGAGAAACAGGGGTTGAAGGTAGGGGCGGCGGCGGATGCCGATGAGCCGAGAAGAGTGTTCAGAGATTTGTTGACTACCTTTCTGGTGGAGGAATGGTTGTTTGAAAAAGTCGACTGAAAGAATTGCTTGGTGGGCAAATCCTTGAGGGAAATCATCTGGTGGGGCCCGGGGCCGGAGGGGAAGACTTTAGCGCGGTTGGAGGAGAGAGGGAGGCCGAAGAACTCGGCGCCGGCGGCAACGAGCGGCGGCGGGTAGGCGAAGTTGGTCCTGGCCTTGGCGCCGCGCATGGCTCTGGCGGCGCAGTCGTAGGCGCAGGCGGCTTCCTCCGCGGTGTCGAAGGTCCCGAGCCACCTCCTCTCCTTGGAGAGCGGGTCCCGTATCTCCGCCGCGTAACGGCCCCACGGGCGGCGGCGGACGCCTCGGTACCTCATTTTGGTCCCGCCGGAACACTCCAAAGCCGGGGCAGCATCCTTCGTCGCGACCTTCCGGTTGGAAGAGGGGACGCCGCCGCGAATCTTGGGAACGCCGAAAGCCGCAATTTCTTCCATTTGTAATGAAAAGAAGTGGAGTACTAGGTTAATTAAGGTTGTAATTAATAGCGGAGTATTATTATGAGAAAGAAGGCAAGAAGTAGTATACTTCGGAGTAGGTAGTGAAGAGCAGATAGAGAGAATGTTGGAATGTTTGGTTCTACTTGTGGCTGCGGGGTTATTTATAGTGTGGAGGAGGGGTTTTACTTTTAAAATTTGGAGATGCATTATTATATTTTCGAGGGATGCTAGGATACATCAAAAGTGTATCCCAAATGTATACTACCCATTTTTTTATCGAGGAATTTACGTAAATAGCACTAAAATATAATGATATTTTCTAAATAGCATTATATATGTTTTTTTCCCAATGTAGCACTTTTAATCATTATCCATTAGTCATTATTCAAGTAAATGTTTGCCCACACTGGTCATTATAGACATTATTAAGTGCTATTTAGAGAATAAAATAATTTAAGTGCTATTTAGAGAAATGACTTAAGTTTTAGTGCTATTTAGTGCAAATATTTCTTTTTCTATCACTCATTTTTATTTATTTATTTCTTGTTTAATTTATTTGTCAATATATGTGGCATTGGAGGGGGTAGTGTACATTTGGGGTACTAGTATTGTTCTACATTTTTATATTGTGTGTTTGAATTTTGGTAACTCATTTTCAATTTTTATAATTCTTTAATGAATTAGAAGTATATATCATACTCCGTTTATCACTAAAAAAAGAGCAATATAAATATATAATGAACATTTTGTAATTATTAATTAAAGACGAGAAATATATAGACTAATTACATAAAAAGATAATTAAATTTGAACTATCTATTTGGTGAGGAAAACATATAAGGATTTCAATATCTCTAATGTCAAGTTTTTAATTTTAGTATTTAGTGAAATAAAAAAGATTTTAGCACTTAATATCTAGAAAAATGAGAATTCTTCCAACAAAATGATTCTTTTGACCTTGAAACTTTGAGTCATAATGACCTAGGGACCTACAATTTTCCGTTACTAAATTTGATGAATTCTACCTCTTCTTAACCTCATGCTCCTTCCTAAATCGCTAATTAAGGATGCTCAAATCAGCGATTTAGGGGGCAGAGGGCTTGGCTGGGTGCAGGGGGGTTTGAAGGGCTAGAGGAGTAAAAATGGAAATCCCCCTAAATAGGACTAAAACATAGAGAAAAGTACAAAAATATGACTTTCATGTTTTTCTCCCCAAAATAGTACTTTGCACAGTGGTATTGTGGCACTGTACATGTGCATATTACTATACTTTTTTGGTAATGTACATGACCATCTTTGGTAATGTAAATCCTATTTCGGGAATAAAAACATGGAAGTCATATTTTTTGTATATATTTAATGTTTTAGTCCTATTTTGGTCTTTCTCCCGAGTAGAAAAACATCGATTTTAATTATCATTGGTGACCCGGGTCATAATACTCCCAAGGTTCGTTCGGTTAGAAATGGAAATAAACTCTTCCCTCTAATTCCCCCTTTAAATCCCCTTATTCGATTTCAATTTTTTAATTTAAATAGTTAATATTAATCTTTTTATTTATTTGTGTTAATTTTAAATTTATTACTTTGATTTTATTTATTACCTAGTACTCCGTATTATTTATCTATTTTTATTAATAAATGCTCTTATGCACACAACAGTAGTTCTCATGAACTGAAATGACAAACCTTCCAGTTTTTGTCTCCTCGGGAAAAATGACACGGTACAGTGGCTATTACTATTACCCGTGTTCTTATTGGCATGGGGTTTCCCAAAAGAGTTTGGAACTGGGCGTGGGGGGGTCGCAGGATAAGAAATACGGAATGTTAATGCTTCACTTTTCATTTTTCATTTTCTTCTCTCGTTCAAAATGGTTTTTTCATTTTTCATATATACGCATGTTTGAAGATAAATACCTCCATTTGTTTCTTTCTCTAGATTTAGGGGCTGTTTGTTTTAGCCTCTTAATGGTTCAGATGTCCGAATGGTTCAGCACTTAATGGTTCAGACTGTTTGTTTCAGCTTCTTAATGGTTCAGATGTCTGAATGGCTCAGACATTTGCCTCTGAATGGTTAAGTATTATACATAATCTGAATGGTTAAAATCTCTTATCTGAATTGATCAGACATTTGTCTCTGAATAGTTAAGCAATATACTAGCTCTTAATGGTTCAGACCTCTTACTGGTTTAGCACTTAATGATTCAGACCTCTTACTGGTTCAGCACTTACCTATTCAGAAGTTGCCAAACAGCCCCTTAGTTTTCTCATTTCTCATATTTAGGTATTTTTTATTAGGAATATTTTGGCCAAAATCTATCATGGGAATCTTTCTCAACATCTTATTCTTTCAATGGTAGCATCTCATTTGAATGCTTAAATAGTTATTCAATTAATATAGTGGGTGCACTAAAATATATTTATACTTTATTTTTTTGTTAATTATAAGTATTTATTTATATAATAAAATAAATAGTATTAATTATACAAAACTTGAAAAAAAAACCAGACAATATTATACGAAAAAAAACTACCCTTTATATTTTAAAATTGGCTTGTTGCTCTCACCTCAATTGCAACTAGTTAGGAGTGGTGGCATTCAGGTTGATAGAAAAAATTCCATAAATCTTTCTAAAAAGAAACCAGTAATTGAATGAAGAGAAAAATCATGATAATCAGATATTTATAAAATAAGTATTTTCTTATAATATTTATTGGAACTGCAAAAAATAGTCGTTAGAAAAGTCTTTAAAAAAGAGCCTTGATAAAAATCAATACTTTATTTAAAAGCACGGGATTACTTGACCAAAAATGGGCCGGAAACTTTTATGAAAATGTTATGTGCATTTAATGCATTAGTTATGGAAATAATTGTATATTAAACGTATTATGCGGGAAAATTTTATGGAAATGTTGTGTACGTTTAACTTATTATACGGAGTATTATTTATGGAAATGTATTTAAGAATTTCATTTATGGAAATAATAATATATTATTATAAAGGAAACGAAATATAATGATAATGACAATTTAGTTATGAAAATATAAATAATAATAATCTAATAAAACTAATATAATGGAGACAACATTTCCATGTATATGCTTTTAATATTATTTTCGGAAATGATAGTATAGTATATATATGAAAATAATATTTTATTGTAGTATTGAAAATAAACAATTTTTCCATATATATGCATTTATTATTGTATATGAAAGTAATAGTATATATATGAAAATAATACTTTCTTTGTCCCCAAAATAGTCATAGGTTGATTGTTTTGGTCAAATTATGGCGCTCTTTAACCATACATTAAATATGGTTAAAATGATTAAATATTACAAAAATTTGATATTTCAAAACTCTATTTTAAAATAAACTCAATTTCGCAAAATTTACATTATACTCGGGTAACTAAATATACCTTTTCCATCATTTATGGTCAAAAGGTGAAACAGCTTGACTAAAAACTCAAACTGTGGCAATCTTTAAGAAACAGAGGCAGTATAATATTTTTTTATATAAAAAAATTATAATTTTAGGTAAAAATAATATATTGAAATAATATAAAGAATTACTATAATAGAGACAACATTCCACACACACAAAGAATTACTATGTATGTATATATGTATGTGTGTATGTATGTATGTATGTACGTACGTATGTATGTATGTATGTATGTATATATGCATTTATTATTATTTATGGAAATTATAGTATTATATACGAAAATAATATTTTACTTCAATAATGAAAATATAAATATTAATATCAACATTTTCATGTGTGTGTGTGTGTCTATATATATATATATATATATATATATATATATATATATATATATATATATATATATATATATATATATATATATATGCATTTATTTTTATTTATGAAAATGATAGTATAATATACGAAAATAATGTTTTACTTTAATATCAAGAATAATTTGCCCATTGTTTATCCATCAATATATGGAAATATTGTGTTTAAATGAAAGATGTGATTATTTTAGGTAAATTCTCTTTTTTCGCTTTTAATTTCTAACTTTAAATTTAAATTTTTTCTTATAAATAATACCAAATTTAAGTATTTTTGGGTGGCACCAATTATTTTTTTTCAATAATAGATAATTTGATAATATTGTTTTTCAAAATAATATTTCAAAAGTTGTGAAATTTCAAAATAAATTAATCTACACAATGGAACTAATTTATTTGCTTCACAACTCACTACATTTTGTTTGTAAGTTGTCATTATTTTTTTGAGCGGCATTTCGAATTATTTTTGATACTATATTATTTTTTTAAAAATGGCACTACACAAATTGTGAATATATTTTATTAATTCTATATAAAAAATTTTTGCAAAACAATATTACAACAGTTGTTAAAATAACGCAATAATTATTTTCTGTTATGAAACTTTTATTTGGATTATTCTACATTTTTTGTTTTATTGCAATTTTTTTCATGAACAACACTCTGAAATATTTATCGATAATCATCTATTACCCGCACTATTTTTTCCAAAATGGTAGTACAAAACTTGTGATTTTTTGATAATTCAGTTCAATTTTTCCACCAAAATAATAATTCAAAGTTGTGAAAATGACACATTTTTTTATCCAAAATGGCACTAATTATTTTATAACTCACTACTACTTTTTTGTATTGCAATTTCTTTCTCGAGCGACACTCTGAATTATTTTTTTGATAATCCAATATTATATTTACCCCATAACTGAATACAAATTTTATAAATCGTTATATTTAAAAAAATTGAGACAAATCTCTAACAATAGTATAATGTTATATTTTAAAAAAATTAATTTTAAATTGGGAAAAAGACAAGTAGGAGAAAAAAATTAAAATATACCAAAATAGGACGTTGATATTTTTATTCCGATATAAGAGTTAAAATGCATTTAGATTACTAAACATGGTCATGTAAATTATCAAAAAGTATAGTAATGTACACATGTAGAGTGCCACATTACCACAGTGCGAACTCCTATTTCGAGAATAAAAACATGGAATTCATGTTTTGGTACTTTTTCTATATTTTAGTCCTATTTAAGATGATTTCTCTTATAAATATAAAATTACAAAACGAAAAAAAGTAAATTTGCCTATAATAATCTCATTTTTCATTAATTTACGAAAAACAAACATTTTTCAAAAATTCTGTTAAATAGCCGTTAGCTTCTAACGGCGATTCAAAACTCGCACACATACGTAAATGTGAGATTATTTTTTATAATAGCAAAAAATAGAATTATTATTTAAAATCGTGAAAAGAGAGAGTTATTTAAGAAAACTTTTCCCATTTTTTAAGGAGAGAAAGAATAGTACAGTATGTGGTAAAAAAAAGAAAATGTTAAAAAAAAGATACTCCATATTTTGTTGATAGTTGCAGTGATTGTCCCATGGGTTATTAACACGGCACAAAAGACAAACAAAGATATGCGAAAGAAGAAAGGGGAAACAAGAGAGAAAGAGGATCTGCAAAACTGGAGATATGTTCTTTTATCATCTTTCTCAAAAAAAAAAAAAAAGAGACAGTGGTTGACTTTGATTGATAGTGGATTTACAGGCTTTGTTCCTCTAATTTTAGGAACACTGTGAAATGCTTTCAATGACTTCATCTCAATTACTTCCTTTTCTAGCATGGAATAAAAAAACCCTATGTTTTTTTTTTGAAAAAAAAAATCCTATGTTATTCATATTATTACTAATTTTTTAATTGATTTTGTTTTTACGAAATTTTCCATTTTTAAAACCTTTATTGCCAATAAGGTAGAGTAATGAATATGAAATGAATTTAAATCGTAAAAGTTTGATTTGGAACTCAACTACATTTTGTGGAGTGCGGGTGAGAGGGTCGGTTCGGATCGGATCGATCGGTTCGATTCAAACTCAACTACGTGTCGAATAAAAAAATTATGTAATTTAAAATTAAATATGATTTCATAAAAAACATGTTACTCTGTATAAATTATGTTTTCTTTTTATTCAATTAAATTTATATTTTCTAAGATCAGAGTTTTTAGTGATATCTTATTATTGCTATCTTGCTTCTTTAAAAAAATATACGAACTTAAAATTTTTATTCTATAAATGCAAAATAAAATATCGTAACTTTGACACTTTAATGCAAAATACTCCCTCCGTCCCAGAGTATTTGTCCACTTTCATTTTTACACACTATCCAATGCACTTCTTTAATCCATTTTATCTTGTAATTTGTATATCAAAAAATTATAGAAGCTATATATTAATAATCTATATGTTAAGACAAATCAAATAAGATCACCCATGACTATATTTAGGCTTACACATTGAGAGAATTTGATAAGTCAAAGTGCTTAGATGAATAGTTCCAAAAGTCAAAAGTGGACAAAAACTGGGGGACGGAGGGAGTATAATTGTTAGCACAAATATTAGTACTCTATAATTTTTAAATAAAAATCACCCCAATTCGAAAATTAGTACTCCCTCCGTCCTAAATTGACCTTCCCACGTTGACTATATGCCATTTTTAAGGGAGTGTAAAATATGCATTGACTTTACCAAAGTGCCCCTAAAGTCCCCCACTTCACCCAACAATGCACAGATCTAAAAACACTCGTACCCATGGATTCAGCCGAAGAGGTGCCGCCGAAATCAGCCGGTCCAGCGTCGATGTCGCCGGTCCGATCGGCAGATTCAGCCGGAGAGGTGCCGCCGCTGCCGCCGTGCGACTCGAACAGGTGTGGGAGTTTCCGGAAGAAGATGGGGCTGGTGGCGTTCAATTGCAAGTGCGGGTTCACCTTATGTGTGGCCCACCGCTACCCTGAGACGCACAATTGCAGTTTTGATTTCAAGGCCGCGGGTCGGGTCACCCTGAGACGCTACCCTGAGACACCGACGATTTCCTTAATGGTATGTTTGGAAACATGGATTTGGATTTCAAATCTGGATTTGACTCAAATTCCATGTTTGGGAAACTTAAAAAATTTGAATTTGGATTTGGGTCAAATTCTTCACATTTATAACAAAGCTTAATTTGAAATCCATGCACATCCCCATGTCATTTAAAATTCAAGATTTCAAATTTTGGAATTGAAATGAAATGCTGGTTGCCAAACACTACCTAAATGAATTTAGAGAGGCTGAGAGAGGCGGAGAAGGAGAGGCAGAGAGAGAGAGAGAGGGGAATAGATAGATCTAGGGTTTGAGAGGAGGCGAAGAGCGAAGAAGGAGAGAAGCAGCGAATAGGGAAGGGCCGTTGTGGCATAAAGGAGAGGGGGGTATATTTGTCTTTATACTGCCCTTTTTTGGGTTTGGGAAGGTATTTTTAGGACGGGAAAAAAAGGAAAGTGGGAAGATGGTTTTAGGACGTAGGGAGTAGTTCATTTCCCTAATACCCATCCTATCCCCCTAAATCACATGCACCCCCGGCCTAGCATTTCCTTCGCGATTGGCTACACTGATCACTATAGTCAATCAGCAAAGGGATGAGGAGTTAGGGAGCAGGGAGCTGAGATATGAAGTATAGGACTTTTCAATATTTTTTGTTTTTTATTGATTATTTATTAAAATAAAATATTGTAAACAATTTTTTCTATTTTTGACGTAACTTTTAAATATATAAAAATTAATAATTATTTTTAAATAAATTCATTTTAAAAATTATAATTTTTTTTTTGTAAATACTCCGTACAAAATTGTAATCTAAGAGAAAGGCAGGAATAGTAAAACCAAGAGTTTCCCATGTAATGAATGTAAAGAGGTGGGGAGAAGGCAAAGGGTGGAGAAAAAGGCGAAAAATGGGATGAAAGGCAGTTTTATCCTTGGGAAGTTGAAAAGGTGACTTTCCCGCACAGTGAAACTGTGAGAAAGAAAGAAAGAAAGGTTGGGAGGAGAAAGAGACAGAGATAATCTTTTGAATGATGATTACATTACACGTTTACACATGCAATCTGGCGGCATTCAGAAGTTGTTCCTCCTACAACGGTATCATCCCCTGTCCCATCTCTTTCAATTCACCTCTCCCACGCCGGCCATCTCATAAAGGATTATATTATGCTATGTGTACCCAAGGTTTGTACCCCAATTTGTACCCCGCAATTTTGTACCAACATTTTGTGTTGATGTAAAACTAATTTTTGTTAAACGCACCAACATTTGTGTCCGTGTGAATTTTTATTAACGCACCAACACTTGTGTCGGTGTAAATCATCGAAATGTTTGTGCAAACCTGTGGTGTACAAATGTGGTATATTTTTTGGTGTAATGTAGCATGGTCCTCTCATAAAACAAAGATGAGGCATCTAGTACTAAGGCTACGTTCCTTTTAATTTTTTCACTTACTCTCTCAGTCCCACATTTGACTACAAATTGAGGTTTATGAGGATAATTATCTCACTTTTTGAAGTTATTTTATTTATAAAATAGGTATACCGATAAGAAATAAAAATTACATATTAAAAAATTATGTTCAAAGTTCTACAAAACAAGAAGTGACAATAATATTTTATTTTATCAAATACTTAATGAAATTGCGTAAATAAACCAAAGTTATCGAGAGAAGAGAGAAAAAAATTGAAATCAAATTGGGGACGGAGATTGGAATAAGATCAGATCAGATCAGAAATAGCTTTATATATAACTACATTCAGATCAAATCATACTAGATCAGATCAGATTCGAACTTATTTCAATCAGATCAGAACCAATCAGATCAGGTTTAGAGAACATGGCCGAACTGTGTAACCCGCGTCCACATTTTAAAAGAAAAAAAGATATCGAGATTTTGAGTCCAAGTAATTAATTACAAGTAATTCGAAGTCAATTTTTCTAAATTTTGTCATATTTTAATCGTCGAAGTATGAATTACAATATTAATAACTTCACTATATAATAATATAAAAAAATGCTATAAAATATTTATATACAGTAACAAGTTGATACAAATTAATAATCTTGTTTTGAGGTAAAAAAATACTACCTCCGTCCGGGAATGATGTTCTCACTTTGAATTTTCCTCATTGTTAAGAGGCATTGACTAATGGCTTGAAAGAACTAAAATGCCCTTGCACTTTGAGGCTCCCCACAGCCCACCTCCCACTAGCACCCCACTGCCAGCCCACCTCCAGTGACACCCTAACGCCGTCAGCCCCACCTCCCACCGCCGCCGCCAGCCCACCACCACCCCACCTCCCACCACCGCCGTCAGTCCCATCATCTCTGCCAGCCCCCACCTCCATCTCCCACAGCCGCAAACAATGTCAGAAAGAGAGAAAAGGGAAAGAAAGAAAAAAGTGGAGGAAAAGATATATCAAAAGAAAGAATAAGGGGAAAGAAAAGGAGAAGTGCAGATCTAGACTCACCATCACAGCTACCGCCGCCGTCACCATCGCCGCCACCCCGCCACCGCCGCTATACACAGATCTAGAAGGGGATAAAGAAGAAGAAAGAAAACAGGGGAGAAAGAGAAGAGAATGAGGAAGAGGAGGAGAGAAGATAAGGAGGTAGAAGAGGAGGAAGGTGAAGGGTTGGGAAAGAAAGAAAGGAAAGAAAGGAAGAAAGGAAGGACAAAAAAAAGTGGCCGAAGAAGGAAAGAAAGGAAGAAAAAAAAGAAAGGAAGAAAAGAAGAAAGGAAGGAAGATGAGGGTAATTTTGGAAGAATAGAGAAAAAAGGTAGAATGGGAACATCATTCCCGGACGGAAAAAAACGTATAATGGGAACATCATTCCCGGACGGAGGGAGTATGAAATTTTTATTTTGAAACATTCTCTAAGTCTTACTCCTAACATGATAATTTTTTTCAATAAAAGCATCAATGTGATTAAATCACTGAAAAGAAATCTTGAATGGGCTTCTAATTATTCTTATTTAAAATAATGAAAATGGATTGAATATATTGTTGTGATGGTAATAAACCATCGAAGATCTTGATCGTAAGACACATAAGCTAGTTATGTAAAGTTTAGAGGGAGAGAGAGAATGCAAAGTAGGAGTATTATTCACTTGAATTCGGACCCTTTACAATGAGGGGCCTTGGCCTTTTTATAGATCCAACAATTCAACTAAGTCAAACCCTGTAACTGACACTTGTCTTCTAGTAGACGTCACCCGATCTCTATAGTCTGGTCATTTTCACCTTGTCACTATCGTACAGTCCCTATCATCCAGTTGTTATTCCCCCGTTGCTGTCATCTGGTTCTGCCGAGGAGGGAGAAGCCTGAGGACCGAGCCGAGGTCATGGACCGAGCTCCACCTACCTGAATGCGGGCCCTGCCCTGGACCTGATACTAGGATGATGTGGGGATATCCTCCGTCACGTTGAATACTTGAATAATGGAATAATGATTTTACTCAAAGAATAATGGTGTGTACAAGAGTGTATATATAGAAAGAGATCGTGACATAATTAGGATTCTACCAATGAATAATATACTAATACTACCATAAATACAAATTCTGGTAGTATTGTCTACCATCCCCCATTCAAGCTGAATACCGTGAAACGAGAGAAAGCTTGGAAACCATAGATATGTAGCGAGGAGATGGAAGCGCTTTTGTTAGGATGTCGGCTAACTGTTTTCGTGGATGATATCGTGCTTATCGATGACACACGTGAGGGACTAAATGATAAGTTGGAACGATGGCGCCATGCCCTTGAGACTAAAGGATTCAGAATAAGTAGGAACAAGACTGAATACATGGAATGTCGTTTCAGCAGCCGGGAAACAGAATCAGAAGTGGAAGTTAGGATTGACTCTCACATAGTACCTAAGGTAGACAGGTTCTGATATCTTGGCTCGGTAATCCAGGCAGATGGGGAGTTAGACGGGGATGTTGGACATCGTGTTGGAGTGGCTTAGGCCAAATGGCGGTTGGCCTCAGGAGTGTTGTGTGACCCGAAGATTTCACCCAGGATGAAAGGTAAGTTCTACCGATCTGTAGTCAGACCTGCTATGTTATGCGGGGCAGAGTGTTGGGCGGTTAAGAAGACTCATGTGCGTCGTCTGCATGTGGCGGAGATGCGGATGTTACGATGGATGTGTGGGAAGACAAGGTTGGATAGGATTTCGAACGAAGATATTCGATGTCAGGTAGGCATGGCGCCTGTGGAAGATAAGTTGCGGGAAGCGAGGTTGAGATGGTTTGGGCATGTGAGACGTCGGGATGCTGATGCCCCTGTACAGAGGTGCGAGAGGATCACGGTTATCGGGGGAAGGGGTAGACCTAGAAAGAATTGGAAGGAGGTGATTAGGCAGGATTTAGGACTTCTCACCCTGACTGAGGATATGGCTTTAGATAGGAACCTTTGGCGGATTAGGATTAAAGTAGCTGGTTAGGAGCGCGGTGCTGCAGAGATTTTTTGTAGTGTGTTGTGTTTGATTAGAATCTTCTACTTTTGCTTGCTGGACTTTCATTTCATTGTACTTGGTGCTTTATCCTGTTATATCCTGTTATATCGTGTTACCCTGTTATATTGTGTTCCCTACCATATTTTTGTGCAGGTTGAGCCGGGGGTCTCTTGGAAACAGCCTCCCTACTTCCGAGTAGGGGCAAGGTCTGCGTACACACACCCTTCCCAGACCCTACTGTAGTGGGATTCAATTGGGTTGTCGTTGTTGTTGTTGGTTCTAAATGAAAATGGAAATCCCTTACAAGCATACTAAAATATTTTATACCTTGAAGTCTTTCAGAAAATTTAGTATTAAAACAAAGTTTGTTGAGTACACATTTAATTTCTCGAATAGTATTTATTCTACTTTGGCTTCTTTGTCTATAGCATTAAAAATCATGTAAGAAATATATTTTCTTTATTCCAGAAAAAAAATTACATTAAAAATACCTGAATGACTCAAATTTCGTTCGACCCCGTGCGTGGAACGGGTAGACATACTAGAATGAGAATATTAAATAGTACTCTTTGAATCATTTCATTTAGAATCAAAGTCAATTAAACATATATATTCTTACCATAAGTAATGTATATTCTATATGAGAGAATAATTATATCACATTCTCAATATAATTATATACTATGGAAGTTGATTTAAATTATTTTAGTCACAGATATGAATTTTAGTTTTTACTCAACTACATAAAGGCCTTGTTTGGAACATGGCAGTTGACAGTTGGCTGTTGGCTGTTTATGTTAGCTGATTTGAATGGCTGATTAAGTTAGCTGTTTTGACCGGTTGTTTCTGTTAGCTGTTAAAAATTAGATGTTTGGCAACTTTAGTTGTTTATAGTTAGCTGTTTGTGAGTAAAATTACATATAAGGACATCGCCCCATTTATGTTAATTTGTGTATGTTTTTAAATTTTTTTAATTTGATAAAATACACACATTATACAAGATAATGCTTTACATATATATATTTTTTGTTGGACAAAAAAAGCTACTTCGTGTTTTTTAATTTAAAAAATGAGAATTTACAGTTATATTTTTTAAGTAGATTTTTTGTATTTTTCTCATTTATCATTCTACAAATAACAACCATGTATGATATATTTTATTTTATAATTTTTTAAATATGATATCATATATTTTTAATATACCCTACACCAATTTTAATTTTTTAAATATGATATCATATTTTTTTTGTTGGACACAAAAGGCTACTTCGTTTTTTTTAATTTAAGAAATGAGAATCTACTTTTATATTTTTATAAGTAGATGTTTTGTATTTTTCTCATTTATCATTCTACAAATAAAAATCACGCATGATATATTTTATTTTATAATTTTTTAAAAATGATATCATAAATATATAAAAATACTCTACACCAATTCCGGTGCTGTGAGGATCACAGAGAGACGCAACACCGAGAAAAGGGTAGGAAACGGAAAAGGGGGTGAACTGCTAAGTGAAATTCTGCTAGGGTTGGCATTTCAATTTTTTGCTTTTCGGTTGTAAATGCCAATTCCAAAAGCCATTATCCAAACAATTAATTTGGCGGTTTGACTAGTCCAATCCGCCATTTATGGTCAAAGATGTCAAATGCTATGTGAACCGCCATTTACCAAACATGGCCAAAATTTTATTAAGTGTCAACGTTCTTCCATAATACTCCTTTCGTATGGATTTAATCTTCTAATTTGATTTTATTGGTCAAATTTTGTAAATATTGACCTCGATATATGAAAAATATAATTTTTGTTTATCTATAAATGTAATATTAATAAATTTTTTAAAGCATTTTTTTGAAATAAGATTATTTGTAAGATATGAAAAGTATAAATATCGATACTAATGGTCAAAATATTATATTGAGATTAAACCTACTCATAAAATGGGGAATCCTAAGTTAGTATTTCTAAATATAGGTAATGATCAAATCCTTTCTTTTTCTCTGACATAAGACGACTAACCTAAATATACAATTAATAAAATTCATTCTGAGAAGTATATGCATAACTAATTATTCGTAAAAATGAACGGATCTAAGTCAATTTTTTATGCAAAAATATAATTCTATTTTCAAAAATTAGAAGTATTCTTTACCCATATATGTATATATTATATACTGATTGGCAGGTTTGAATAGTTCTAAAAATATTATTCATTAACAGTCTCAGTTTGCTTTGCTGTCGAATGTTTGAATAACTATATATATAATGAATTAAAATATTAAAAATTAGACTATAACATTTGAATAAAATTGTTTAATATAATATTTTAAATAGTTTTTACTAATATATTTTAAGATATTTTATTGGTAAAACATATTACGTGAAGACAAATCGAAGTGTAAAAAAATAATAGAGTTACTAATTCATGCAATGATTGAAATTACCAAGTCATTAAAATGATAAATATGTGGCGGACGACTTGTAAAAAATGCCGAATAGACCCGTCACATGTCAGAATTTTGTGAATCGAGTCTCAGATATAATAGTAAAAGATTCTTTTGAATATATTTATACGAAGTACTATTATTTTATCCCGTATTATCTTCATATTGTACTTATTTTTTTAACTTTGTACTCATCAAAACATAATTTAAAAATTTTGCAATTTATGCACGAAAAATGGTTTATATTTAAAATAAGTATTTTGTGTATAATTTATGACGTCATTTTTATTACTGTGTACGTTATCTAACTAAGAATCTAACTCCATCCATTTTTTATTCGTTTAGCAGAAGTCCATTCAGCGAGTGACAAGTATGTGAAATGACATGCTCTGATGCGGCAAGTCATTTTTTTATCAAGTTTTTACATCCCTCAAACTTCTGTATCTATTGTCCACGTACGGTGGCAGAGCAAGACAAAATCCCACTCACCGTTGCCACTGCCACTGCTCTTAGTAGGGGTAGGGGTGGACACGGAACCGGTACGGTACCGTGACCGGCAACGGTACCGCTGGTACCCGCCACCGTTACCGCCGTCGCCGCCGTGTCACCGGTTCCGGAAACCGGTTCCGGTACCTATTTTTTGGTACGGGTACCGCCGGTACCGGTCCGGTTCCGGTACCCGGTTCCTTTTTTTATTTTTTTTCTTTTGTTCATTGACTTCATTCCCAACGGCTCCAACCTGCAAAAAAACAGAAAAAAAAATTAGTGGGGCACCTCAAACGGCTATTTAGCCGTTGAGGTGGGGGAGGGGAAGAGGGGAGGGGGAGGGGGGGGGAAACTATAAATTCTCACAATTTTTTCCTAAAAAATCACTCAATTTCTCAATCCATCTCTCATTCTCTCATTCTCTCAATTTATCAATCTCTCAATCTTATTATCTCTTTTTAATCTTTATACATTTAATATTCATATAATAATATAAAATTTTTATACATTAAAATTTTGAAATTTTCGAAATTTTAATATATAAAATTTCGAATTTTTTTCAAAATTTTCGAAATTTAAAATATTATTAATTTTTAAATATATCTTTAAATAATTTAAATATATTTTCTATTTTTTAAAAAATTTCGAAATTTTAATATATAAAATTTCGAATTTTTTTTAAAGTTTCGAAATTTAATATATTATTTTTTTTATATCAAAAAATATATATATTAAAATGTCGAGAGAGTCCGGTAGAAGGTCCGTGGATATGGGCGCCGTGAACCGAAGTTCGAGGAGAGGGAAAGCTAAAGCCACCTCTGACGTTTCGACCTCACGCGTTTCTCGAGGAAGACACTCCGTCTCTTCCTTTCCTACTATCCCCGATCACTTAATTGGAGACGATATGACGGATGAAGAATTCGACCAGATTTATTCTGGTAGAGGGGACGCAAATCTCCCCACTCTTGATAGTGTATTCGAAGATCTTGATGAAGCAAATCTGGATAATCTGGACGGGGGCGAGGAGCCTACACCGCAGAGCAACGACGTCGACGTGGAGGCAGGTGAGCCCGCGACCTCTCGAGGTCCGGATAAAGGTAAAAAAAAATATAAATCAGAGTTATTTGTTTATCATTTTGACAAAGAAACAAAAGATGGCGTAGTTTATGGAACTTGTAAACATTGTGGGACCGTCATAAAAATGGGAGTCTCCGGCGGTTATGGCGATCCAGAAAAACACCTAAGGTCGAGGCATCCCGTGGAGTTTGCCAAATACGAGGCAAAAAAGAAGGGACGACAAGAAGTGCAAACCCAAATTTCTCGGTTTGCTAACAGAGGTAAGGGCGGCCTTTTTGCTTATAGCGACGAGCAAAATAAGCAAAAAATGGCCGAAATGATTTGTGAAGAAAATTTGCCATACATGTTTTCTGAAAAACTTGGATTTATTGATTATTGTCAACAGGCATTAAACCCTCAAGCACGAGGTTTTTCAAGAAAAACAATTAAACGAGAAATTATTCGTCAGTATAAAA
>OOIL02001464.1:168014-192106 GCA_900332095.2 Cuscuta campestris | reverse complement strand
TACAAGACTTCACAACCAAGACTTAAATCACATAAGCCTTGAACAACAAGAAGAACAATCTTCTTCAACCTCTCAACAATAGCTCTCAAAAGAGTAGATAAGAGAAATGATTAAAGCTCTAATGGATGACAAAACACTCTCTTGAAAACACTTAGTTTTCTCTCAAAATAATATAAATTTGAGGAAAGATTGATGGAGGATAAAAACTTCAAGAATGGGGAGTATTGGAGTGTTTCTTGTCATTAAAACAGACCAATGAAGAGTGTTTAAATAGATGAAAAAGAAATAAATCCGTTGGAAGTGGGGAAGGCTGATTTTGACAGAATTGGACCGTTGGAGATCAATCCAAGGCTTAGGATCGATCACCTGGAGTAAGCCAACGAAAATAAATTTCTGTCAAAGCTTCGGGGGATCGATCCAAGGCTGGGGATCGATCCTCTGGAACCAAAAACCATGAGACGGATTTTCGCAAGCCTTCGGCGGATCGATCCAGGGAGATGGATCGATCCCAAACCCTGAGCGCAAAGCAATATGATCGATCCACAAGAAAGGATCGATCCAATGACGGACAGAGCCCAAACACGAGGACCCAAAGCATGTGTGCGAGTGGGATGGATATTTGGATTTAAATGCTTTGTTTTAGACAACAATTTGAATAATATAAGGCTCCCAAAAACAAACAATATAAATGGGTTAAAGAAATTAATTCAAATTCAAAATTTGAATTAAATATTTGAATTTTGGTGTAGAAATTGAGTCCCAAAAATATTTTGTGTGTCAAACGATGTACAAGAAAAAATCTTTGAATAAAATATTTTTGCTTACCAAAAATATCAAAATAAATATTTGATAAATGTTTGGCACACCTTTTGTGACTGACTCGATAAAACTATTTTGAACAGTTAAAATGATTTTTCAACTGACTCCAAAAATAAATATAATTTTTATTTTAACTCTCATAAAAATAATTTTGGAGAGAAGATATTTTTGTCATCCTTACAAATATTCCTACGACTCAAATAAATAAAAAGTCTTCGGAAATCTTCTACTCCTCCGAGTCCTCCGTTAGGCGCTCCGAACGCGTCTCGGACTCCAATAAAATCATGTGCACCTTCTTGAATATTTCAAGGAATGACACTTCAAGTCTTCGTGTTTGTCGTTGTAGCACTTTGATCTTGACTTGAATAAATTGTGTTTGTCAATTATCAAAACCTGTGAGTCAACACTTAACAACACAGAAAAGGTTGAACGCATGCATTCCAACAATTTCCCCCTTTTTGATAATGACAAACACATGGAGGATATGCTATCAACAAATAACAAATTAAAGCATATACTCCTATACTCTTCCCCCTTTTGGCATTATCAAAAATAATGCAACAAAAGAACTCATGCATTCCGGGGAGAGAAAAAAAATTCTAAACAATTAAGAAAAATCACATTCCCCCTAAAATCATGCATTTCTAGGAAATAAAATACTTCCCCCCTTAAAGTATGCTACCTCCCCTTTAAAAATTAAAGCATACAAAAAGATTAACACATATAGCAATAAATTCCCCCTTACTATATGCAAAACATCCTATGTATATTCCCCAAATAACAATTATCACAAATAAATCTCAAAAATAACATTTAATTAAAAAAATTTACTCCCCTTTGATGCAATCTCTTTGGCTAAGTGCTTGGAGCATCCACTACAAATTTGTAGTCTTCAAGCACGCCTTTCATGTGCATCACGTGCCCGACCACCCATCTTGTTCTTCAAGAGCAGTGAGGCAATCGTCTTTGGAAGGTTCATCATACTTCCACGAAAAATAAGCAAATTCATCTTGTTTGCTCATTTTCTTGAGCTTCGGGCACTTAAATTTTCGGTGGCCAAGCTTTCCGCACTGATGACACCTTGGGGTGTTTTTCTTCTTGCTCTTGTTTAGCTCATGTTTCAAAAACTCGTTAAAACATTCAACCAAAATATCACAAGAAGTGCTAGAATCGTTATCACTATCACTATCCGAATCCGAATCATTAATCTCTACTTTTTGAGAAGAAGATGCTTTAAAAGCAATTCCCGTTCTCTTCTTAACATCAAGAGTATGAGAAAGATGATTTGTTTCGTAAGTGATAAGGTTACCTCGAAGACCGTCGTATGTGATGACGTTGTAATCCCGGCCTTCGTAAATGGAGTTTACCTTTGACTCCCATTCCTTGGTAAGACTTCGCAGGATTTTCCTCACTAACTCCTTGTCNGAGAATGTTTACCGATTTTTGCAGGATTAATAATATAAACGTAAGTGCAGCGGAAATAAAAGAGAGAAGGCAAAGAACACACCGATGTATACTGGTTCACCACCTCGTGGCTAGTCCAGTTCCCCGAGAGACTCTCTCGAAGCTACCACTACTTCCGTTAAGCTTACGGGTGCTTAACAAACCGTTTACAACTCGAGAACTTGAATCCCACAAGCCTCGACACAATCGCTCGTAGATATGCCCTTTACAAGACTTCACAACCAAGACTTAAATCATATAAGCCTTGAACAACAAGAAGAACAATCTTCTTCAACCTCTCAACAATAGCTCTCAAAAGAGTAGATAAGAGAAATGATTAAAACTCTAATGGATGACAAAACACTCTCTTGAAAACACTTAGTTTTCTCTCAAAATAATATAAATTTGAGGAAAGATTGATGGAGGATAAAAACTTCAAGAATGGGGAGTATTGGAGTGTTTCTTGTCATTAAAACAGACCAATGAAGAGTGTTTAAATAGATGAAAAAGAAATAAATCCGTTGGAAGTGGGGAAGGCTGATTTTGACAGAATTGGATCGTTGGGGATCGATCCAAGGCTTAGGATCGATCACCTGGAGTAAGCCAACGAAAATAAATTTCTATCAAAGCTTCGGGGGATCGATCCAAGGCTTGGGATCGATCCTCTGGAACCAAAAACCATGAGACGGATTTTCGCAAGCCTTCGGCGGATCGATCCAGGGAGATGGATCGATCCCAAACCCTGAGCGCAAAGCAATATGATCGATCCACAAGAAAGGATCGATCCTATGACGGACAGAGCCCAAACACGAGGACCCAAAGCATGTGTGCGAGTGGGATGGATATTTGGATTTAAATGCTTTGTTTTAGACAACAATTTGAATAATATAAGGCTCCCAAAAACAAACAATACAAATGGGTTAAAGAAATTAATTCAAATTCAAAATTTGAATTAAATATTTGAATTTTGGTGTAGAAATTGAGTCCCAAAAATATTTTGTGTGTCAAATGATGTACAAGAAAAAATCTTTGAATAAAATATTTTTTCTTACCAAAAATATCAAAATAAATATTTGATAAATGTTTGGCACACCTTTTGTGACTGACTCGATAAAACTATTTTGAACAGTTAAAATGATTTTTCAACTCACTCCAAAAATAAATATAATTTTTATTTTAACTCTCATAAAAATAATTTTGGAGAGAAGATATTTTTGTCATCCTTACAAATATTCCTACGACTCAAATAAATAAAAAGTCTTCGGAAATCTTCTACTCCTCCGAGTTCTCTGTTAGGCGCTCCGAACGCGTCTCGGACTCCAATAAAATCATGTGCATCTTCTTGAATATTTCAAGGAATGGCACTCCAAGTCTTCGTGTTTGTCGTTGTAGCACTTTGATCTTGATTTGAATAAATTGTGTTTGTCAATTATCAAAACCTGTGAGTCAACACTTAACAACACAGAAAAGGTTGAACTCATGCATTCCAACAATGTGGTTGTTCTTCAGTTAGTGTATTATTCATTTAAAATATTTAAATAACAACTACATTTTTAGATTTTTTATTTCATTCTTTCCTTAAACAATTGCAAATTTACAATTTTATACTTTAAAAATTTTAAAAAAAGCAAAAAAAAAAAAAGGAGGGGGGCCGAAACCGGCCGGTCCGGTACCGGAACCGCCGGTCCGGGAACCGGAACCGGTACCGGCCGGCACGGTGACGGTTCTGGTGACATGGGGTGGCGGTACCGGAACCGGAACCGTACCGGAACCGTACCGTGTCCACCCCTAAGTAGGGGTGTAAACGAATATTAATCGTATCGGATGTGCCATTACCAGATTAGTATCCGTTTAATTTAATCGGATATCAAATTCGGATACGTATCTTGACAGATACTAAAAATCAAAACCGTATTCGCATCTATCGAATATCGGTCGTATATATCTGTATGCGTTTCTAATTTTTTAAGTTGAATTGAAAAATACTTTAATTTTCAATTCAATTAAATTTAAAATATTATTTATTCAATTGTAATTTGTTATGGAGTAATTTTTTCTTATTTTTTATAATTTATAATATTCTACGACAACCTCATATGGTAAAATGATATACACACAATACACACATATTTTTATGTGTCTACACATATATTTTACATATAAAATGTATAAGACATATAAAATAAAACAATAAAAAATTAGGAAAAAATATATATAACAGATCAGATATACGAATAAATTGTTACTTAAACGGATGTTTATGCGGAGCGGATTATAATTTATAAACGGATTGGATGTATGATTACCAAATTCGTACTTCCTCCGTCCCAAATTATTTGTCACATTTCTATTACCGAGGCAAAATATCAAGTTTTTTCAAATATTTTTATTTACATATTGGTAAAGAAATAAAAAATAAAAATTACATATAAAAAAACTACATGAAAAGTTCTTCGAAATAAGAGGTGTCAAGAATATTTTATTTTATCAAATAACCAATGAAAACGTCGAAATAAACAAAAGTTCCCGCGACTGCTGAAAAAGCAAATGTTATGAATATTTAGGGACGGAGGAAGTATATGTTTACCTATCGGATATATCCTTAATCGGATACGAAATTTTTTTATATATTTATAAATTTATATTATCCTTCTCGATAATACTGACTGTAATAAATTTTCTGTTATCTCTCTCGGATTCCGTCGCTGGTATCGGATCCATAGGGTTCTTCTTCATTTCGACAAAGAGCAAGCCGAGAGACGCCAGAGAGGGTTGCGGGGCAAGGTATGAGCGACGGCGGATCGGAGAAAGGCAGACGAGTTCCGGTGATGGTTATCAGCGTTTGCAGCGGCGATTGAGGCAGACAGCGTTGAGCAGCGAAGACAACGGAAGCAGATGCTATGCTCAGAGCTGGTCAAAGGGTGAAATCAGACTAAAATCCAGAACTAATCAGTCTCCTATCTCCATAGGTATGGTATAATCTTCAACCCATAGTCTCTTTTTAGCATCTCCTTCGTTTGTTTTAAGAGAAAAGTGTATTGTTTACCCCCAAACTATTTGGAAATTGCCTGAATGCCTGGTTTATCCCCGAATATTAAAAAATGCACCATTTACCTTCAAACTCTTTGAAAATTACACGTTTTACAAATACCCTTAGAACAATTTAAAACGTTGCAGTTTGGTCCTAAAATGCTAGATAGGGAGTGCGTTGCTCCCACGCACGGGAATTGCGAGTATGATTCATCTGGCCTTTGTGAATTCTCCCAAGTATCCTTCCCCAAAATTATCGTCTTTATTTAAATGTTTAGGCATAAATCGTGCAATTTTTGAAGAGTTTATGTGTATTTGGTGCACTTTTTAATATTCAGGTGTAAACCGTGCAATTTCTGAAGAAGGGTATTTGGTGCACTTTTTAATGTTCAGGGGTAAACCATGCAACCTTGTGAAAAATTCGGGAGTAAACGGTGCATTTTTCCCTTTCTTTTAATGTTTATCTATGTAAGTCTCAGATTTCAGTATTTGTATTTAAGTCTAGGTTTTGTGCAGATTTGAAATTGTGTGTTTTACTGTTTTGAGTCATGTAAGGATTGATTTTAATCTCTGTTTGGATCCAATATGTTCTCTAACAATTTGAGATATGATTATGTGTAAGTGCTAGGGCCTGACCCTGATCTTGTAATAGAGTTGTACGTTTGAGAACACATTCTATGCTTGTAGATTGTTTTAAACTCCTCCACGTATGTTTCAATGTTCATAATGGTTCTTGAAATCCATGTGTTTTGTTCTTATGTTTGATTTTAATTGGCTTAGTTGTAAACTTAGCTTGTTGGTGGGTTCGCAACAAGATTGCATCTTCCCTACACATATTATATATACTTAGTTTTTACTACGTATTTGCAGGAACATACTAAGTGTGACCTTACTAAGTATTTTGCCTTTCCATATAAACCAAGCTATAAATTGGTGTTTTGGGTTTTGGATTCGTACTTTTTATTCAAGTTTGTGCATTTTTAATATTTTTAGTGTATAACTTTTATTTGTTTAGCTTAGTTTTATTTTAATCCCCTATTTTACAATCTTTTAATTTTAAGAAATTACCTTAAATAGGACTAAAACATAGAAAAAGTACCAAAACATGAGTTTTATGTTTTTATTCTCGAAATAGGAGTTTGCACTGTGGTAATGTGGTGGTAATGTGACACTGTACATGTGCACATTACTATACTTTTTGGCAATGTACATGACCATGTTTGGTAATGTAAATGCATTTTAACTCCTATTTCAGGAATAATAACGTGAAAGTCCTATTTTGGTATATTTTCAATGTTTTATTCCCACTTTTGTCTTTTTCCCTTTAATTTTCTTTCATTAGTATTCCGTAGTTTTTTGATCACTTTTTACATTTTAGAAAAGTGTAGCAGTAGAACATATTGGAGCTAAAGTTTGAAAGGAAGCAATCAAAATTGGGCTGAAGCCCTAACCCATAAGAACCAGCCCATCGCTCCTTCCTCATTCCAATTCAACGCAACAATAACCCAGTATGATCCCAAGAAAGGAGGGTATTGGGAGGGTGTGTGTGTCATGTGTGTGCGCAAATTTTGCCCCTACTCGGAAATAGAGAGGCTGTTTTCAAGGGACCCTTAGCTCGAGCACATAAAAAAACATAAAGCCTGAATACGGGTTGAAAAAAAGAACACAGGTGAAAAAAGGAAGTGGAGATGGAAAAAGAGTACCAAACACGAAAGCACGCAATGTAAAAATGGAAGAATATTGAGTCCCAAAAAACTAGTAAAACTAACACTAAAACCCAACAGGCTACCCGACTACTTTAGTCCTAGATCTTCATAGCCTCCTATATATGGTCATATCCTTCATTACGGGCAAGAAATCCCAGAGATCCTGTCTAATCAGCTCCTTCCAATTCTTCTTAGGTCTACCCCTACCTCCACCACCGCCCACTATCATAATCCTCTCACACCTCCGCACCGGAGCCTCAACATTACGCCGTTTCACATGCCCAAACCACCTCAACCTAGTTTCCTCGCACCTAATCCTCCACACATGCCAATGTAGCTAGGAAGGGTATAGAGGCACTTACAGAGGATACTCCTTATCTTGAATTGCTCTGCCCCCTCCAGTTCTAGTAAGATCAGACCCTAAGGAATTTACAACCAAAACAGAGAGGAGGTTAACTAGGTGTATGACAAGGGTTATGCTCAATTGTTCGGAAAGAGAAGAAGAACTAGCAAAAAAATTTTGGGCAGACTGGGAAGGAGGAAGAACAAGAATGGAAAGGGCAAAAAGACATTGAGGTTTTTGCTGCCTCTGTTTTCCTTAACAGTTTTCGTTCCAGGTTTGATTGGATTTAATGCTGGTAACTGTTGACTGTTGCAGTGGTTTGTGCATATAGAGGAAATCTTGCAGGGTTTTAAAACACTGGTTTTTGGTCTAGCTTCATATGTGAATGGTCTTTCATTTCATTTCAGGCTCACCTTTGATACATCTGATCAACATTTGATTTGATGCCTTCCTATGTTTGATATGCCTGTAGAAACTCTTGAATATGGCTTTTAGAGGAGTTTACTGGTTGTGATTTGCGATTTCCTGAACTGATCTATATCACTTTAATGCTTGTTAATCTTGAGTTGTTTTATGTTGAGGACTGGCTCAAGTTGAATCTCTGAAGAGTCTCGCTTCTCTTTGTTGGGATACAAACCAATCCCACACCGGAAGAAAAAGGTAGAATGAACCAAAATTTATATGGTTACACAACCTCTTAGTAAGATTTCTTTTGAGTGGTGTCCAAAAACAAATCCGTGAGGACTTGATGCAGTGCTGATGTGGCTAGGACTTTTTCTTTGTTTTCTTGGTTTTTTTGTTGGGGTTTTGCCTACCCCTCGCGTTGTTTCTTCTTTTGAATATATTCTAATTTAATTTTCCTTTATATATGTACATTTATATGTACTTTCTCTTGTAGTTGATCATATTTTTTTCATAACATTTTTTAACATAACTCACTCATATTCTACGGAGTACGAAGTAATATTTTCTTAGTTTCCTTGTTAGGTTATTACTTGGGTTCTTCTTGTAATATTAGTAGTAATAGTAGTAAGACTTGTAATAGTATTATTAGTTTTCTTCTTATTCTCTTTCACCTACTTTAAAAAAAACATAAAATAATTTAATACGAAAGAGAATGCAAGATTTTGTGAGAGGGAGAAAAATATTCAATTCCCCTCATACAAAATGTAGAATACTTTTGAGACAAAGTAAAATATACTTCTTCTGTCCCATAAAGATGTTTTCGAGTTTTAGAAAATTTAAGGAGGAATGTTTGTGTCTACTTTCCAAAAATACTCTTGATGTGATGGGTGGATTATTAGTAAAAATAAATGTATTATGTGATAAGTAGGTTAAGAATTAATAAGGGTAAAAATAATTTTTTAATGAGGTGAGTATTTTTGTGCTGCATGTTTCACACGTCATATAGCTGGGATGTAGCAAGTTTTTTTGTAGTTAGGAAGGATGACTAAGATCTTGGTCACTACATGTCATTTTCTAACTAGTAACCAAATGACACCATTTTCATATATACAGCTCTCTATCCAGCATACGGAAATTGCATTATTATCCTAGTCACTTGATATGATGATGATGAAGATAACGATACCGACATGTTTTTATGGAATCTCTATTGCGTAGGTGACCATGCATGACCACCATTTACTTTACGTGTTGCTCTTTTAAACCCTTTTAAAACATTTCTGTATGGTCTCCAACACCTAAAAAACTTTCAAAACGGCTTCTACCCACTATAAAGGATAAATATAATAATTTTTGGGTACTTTAAATGTGGGTAAAGTGTTTTTCGGGATGCGCAAAAAAATGAAATGTAACCTTTTTTTAGGACGGAAGGAGTATTTACTCTTACTGTATTATTTTTTATACTTCATAGAAAATATGATATGAATTCAAACAATTAAAGAGTAGAATTTAAAATACACAAATAACAAATAACAAATTTGTGTATTTTAGGACCCTTTTATTTATAACTTAAGCATTTTTCCTTCACTATACCAAATATTATACTCCCTCCGTCCTCCATAGATCTTCCCAATAGCCTTTTTTCTTTGTCCACAATAGAACTTCTCATTTCATTTTTTAACAATTAAAATACCACAACTACCCCACTTACTTTATTTATTACACCTCACCCACCTCATTTAATACACTCCACCCATTTTTCATTAAGGGTATTATGGTAAACTTTCACTTTTTTTCAACTCTCCTTAAAAATCACCAAAAGTCAAAATGAGAACATCTTAGGGAGACGGAGGGAGTATTTGTTAATCCATATAAAGAAAGGTGAAACACTACCCATTAGTTTAAACTTTTAGATAAAAAGTGGATCTAAATTTTATATGGGTAATTAAGTAGTCTAATCTCACCTAACACTCAGTCCAGTTTACTCGACCCACCAAAATTCCAACATACGGAGACTCTCAACACCCCCTCAAGTAGTAACTAGCATGGTCTAGTTAGAACGTGGATGAATGAATGGATCTAGCATGTCAATCTCTTATAGCTAGTCAAGTGAATATTGTACCCGAGTCAAACTTGGCTCTGATACCATGTTGGAACCAACTCAACCAAAATTTCAAGCTATAGTTGTGGCTCAAGAAAGGTTTTTATATTCTAACACGCCCCCTTATGTGCAGACGAAGTCTTTTCGAGACTTGCACGTAAAACATTTAGTTTCTTTTTAAAATTGGGTGACGCTGAGTTTTGAACCCGTGATCTTTTAGTCAACAAGACTTTGATACGATCCATGTTGAAGTTTCAGTAGGCCGAGTAAACTGGACGGAGTTTTGGGTGAGATTTGACCACTCACCTATATAAAGTCTGGATCTACTTTCTATTCAAAAGCTTAAGCTAATGATTAGTGTTTAACCTTTCTTTACATCGGAATATCTATCATTTCATTGATTTTTCCGGTGTGAGCTGGAACCCAACATACAGAGACTCCCAACAACCCCCTCAAGTGGTAACTAGCCTGGTCTAGTTACCACTTGGATAAATGGTCTAGCATCTCAATCTCTTATAGCTAGCCTAGTGATTACTAGGATGAATCGTACTCGGACCAAACTTAATTGGATTGGATATATGTCGGAGTTTCGGTGGGCTGAGTGAACTGGACAGAACATTAGGTGAGATCCATTATAACTTTTTGAGCGAAATCTCAAAATGGTCCTTTATTTCTAATAAGGTCTTTTCCAAGTTAATCCTCAATAAGAAATAATTACATGCGTGATACTTTATAATTTAGATTTATTTCCAAAATGGTCATATGTCAAAAATGTCATTTAAATGCCAGCCAAATAAAAGGTTTTTTGATATATTTTCGATCTTTTAGACTTTATGTTCTAGAAATACTCCTATATAATTAATTATTTTTCAAACTGATAATCTGTAAATAAATATTTTTCCGAAATGGAGTCCACGAGCCTACTCGGGGTGGGTCCATTCCTCTAACAGTCACTCACGTAATTTGAAAGGACCATTTAAAAAACTATTCATAGTTTAGATGATAGAAAATACCAAAATATCCTCCATTTAACTATCATTTAATAGACATTTTTGACAGAGGACTATTTAAGAAATATTTCTCAATTACAAAGGATCATACTGGTACCTTTATTCTATACTTATCTACTTTAAATAAATAATATAAAAAATGTAAAATATATTGAAAAACAATTCATTAAGAAAACATAATACAAAAAAATTAAACATAATCCGTTGCAAATTAATCATAGCATATTTTAAAATTAAAATGAGAAATTACTCATTGGCTTCACATGGTTTCTTAAAGTTTTTCTTTCTCCTTCTCAATTAGAGCACATTTTTTTGTTCACATTTGACTTTTTTTTGGGAAAAATAATAAACTTTGACTACAAATTAAATAAAAGTGATACTTCATATTTGATATTGATATAAAAGTTAATTTATTAGACTTATTTAATAAAATATTCTCAAAATAATATCTTATCTGATTAATATAATATATTTTATTTAATTCTAGTTTAAATGATAAAAATGATTGACTACAAAATATTAAAATTGAATAATTATTCAGGAATGGACTTCAAATGTATAATTTGGGATTTTAGGTGTGTGT
Organism: Cuscuta campestris; assembly: GCA_900332095.2. NCBI lineage: Eukaryota > Viridiplantae > Streptophyta > Magnoliopsida > Solanales > Convolvulaceae > Cuscuta > Cuscuta campestris. The sequence goes on along the minus strand of OOIL02001464.1, from coordinate 180,666 downwards.
CACTATGTCAGCCAACTTCACCCCAAGCATGGTGACCCACACGGTTACGTTGAAAAAAACGTATAGGAATGAAATTTGTCTATATATACTTTTTATTTTCTGTTAGTATGGGAGAGAGCATTGAAATTTGAAACCATATTTTTTTTTTGTCGACAAAAGGATTGCCACCATACAAGTGTCATTAGTGTGCAAGGCCATGTACGTGTTTCAATTCATTAGTCATCCATGCATTCCATACCTATTTTTTGGCTGGCTGACTATTAACAAAGGAGCCATTTAATTTTGCACGTGAAAGGTGGCATGCATGCAGTTATAAGACCATTGGTGCTTTCCTTCACAAAGAAGAAAAGCAGCACCAAAGTCTTGAGTTGGAGTAGTTGATTTGGTAACCACTTCACACTTGAGAGACTTTAAATTCCTCTCATGATAGTTGTGAGTTACGGTAATTAAAGAATGCATACAAAATTTTTCATCAATAAAACCTATCTAGTCTCCTATTATAAAATCTTTGGTCGAATTAATTACGGATGACTCTACTTCAACGGTAGTATGAGAGCTCAAAGTTACTTGTGAAAGTATCTCACATCAGAACTTGATGAGAAAATATATTGGTATATAAACTATTGAGTTGAACTAAGTAATCGATTGGATTCAATATTTTATTGTATTTCAGCTCAAGTGTTTTATAACCCAATCTAATAATCCTTATGAAATCTCTATGAGACGTGCCTCACACTCTCATTCACATAGAATATAATGCACAGAGAGAGTTGCGCACTATGTGAAAATAAAACACAATAGAACCTTCACTAGATCATGGTAATTAAGTTTTACACAGATCAAACACAATAGAATTAAATAAGTTTCAATAAAACCTTCTAAGGTTTTGACAAGGAAAAATCTTACGTAAGACCTTAGGTATCAAACTCTGTTTGCACCTGCCACCATGGCATGTTACACCCTCACTCGGTCTCTTCCAAGGACGTGAATTCAGCCTTCTTTCCAGGGCATCACAATACTCAACTCCTGGACTCGTGTATCAACATATGATCGTGAATCATACACCTGGGAAATAAGGATCAGAAGTATGACTTCACAACACCACGTTCAACCTCACGCTAAGATGAAGAATGTTGCGTGATCTCTAATCTTGTACCTCACTCTTTTCTGGATCTCTTGTATTTCACTAGCTCTGTTTTTTCTTCATCATTCCCCGTAGCTCCTCTGTGGGATATTTATACATTTATCCGCCCCTGAAGTTTGTAGCCCTAGTATACTGCACAAAGGAGTCTTGACGCTTCCTCCCACGGGGAGTGTCCCAAATCCGTGAAATACAAAGCACGAGATAAAGTGTAGCACCAATAAAATATTGAGCTCGCAATGACTTTCATAAGCAAGAGATACCTGAGGCGTTCCAACTCTTCAGGGTAAGACGATGTCTTCAGACTCTTTGTTACGACACGATACTCCAAGGAAGAGTAGGATGACAGAATCAAATGCTACAACATAAACTGAGTCATCTAACTTATTCTTTGTGGTTGTGCTTTGTCAAAAATAATGCCAACCCATAAAGAGGACAAAACAAGAATAAAACATAACATATCAGAGCTAACACCTTAACCCATCCTAAATTCTATCATGGTATCGGAGCCAACTTTAGCCCACCTCGTCTTTCAAGGTGTTCATCTAGACGTTCATTCCTAGTGGCCCCAGTCTTTAGCCCAGTTCTCCGTGTGGAATGTATACCTAATCTCCTATGGCCCGTTTAACTCAATCGCTCGTCTGGAAGTCCATACCCAATGGCTTGTGGTCTTTCAGGTGTCGTCGCTCAAAAAACATTTAGGGGGATGAGAATTCATTTGCAACTGGTCAATCAGTTAGATTCAAAATGACCCGATTGTCTACTTCAAGGTAGTGTTATAGTATCCCACATCAGAACTTGATGAGAAAACATATCGTTATATAAGCTCTTGACTTGAACAATGTATTCGATTGAATTCAATCTTTTAAAGTTGTTCAGCCCAAGTGTCTTATGACCTAATCCAATAATTTTTTTCTCATCCTAAATTCTATCACTACTCTGAACTTTATAGTCTACGTTAAAACTTAAAAGATGAAAGAGTTTTGAGTTATCTTATAGGCTTATAATCACTTTGACCCAAGTCAAGAAACCTAAAATATATTGTACTCCCTGCGTCCTTCAAAACATTTCTTGTTTTGACTTCTAATAGGTTTAATGAAGGGAGATCTTTGTGTTAACTTTACAAAAATACTCATGATGTAATGAGTAAAAGTAGAATGTGATAGGTAGATTATTAGTTAATAAATTTTTTTTTTGACAGCCCACCCATCTAGAAATAAATTAATCAACAAACACAATGTCCGGAGGAGTATCTAACAAAACACCCGGTTGAGAGACTCCTCGTTTATCCAACACATGGAGTAATTACGGAGTATGTTATTAGTACGAGGAATATAGGAAATACAAAGCAGATTGAAAACTCTGAAGCAAAGATCTATTGGGGAAATTGAATACAACACACGAATTAATATGAGAGTCGTGTAGCACTTTCAGATTGATTATTCTAGCAGTTCAATTCAGAAATTAATCGGATAAAATTCAAATAGTTGACAAGAACAAGTATGCATTGAGATGAACTTATGAAGTCCTGTTTATCGACCAAGGCTTTTCCCAGATTCTTATAGATGCGGAAGGAAGGATGAGATGATGTCGCGTCTCTTTTCTAAATTTGCGTCTAGTCACGCAAAAGTTTAGAAGACGTTTTTTCTAAAAAATTCTTTTACCAAAATTCTGAAATAAAAAAATTCAAGTAAATTTTTAACACAACACTTTAATGAAAATAAAATTTTTTTGATCACAACCAGGGGCTCTGCCCCCTGGACCCTGCAGGAGCCGCCGCCCCTTGAACCCTGCTCGGGGGCGTGCCTCCGAATGCCCGTCAAGGGGGCGCTGCCCCCTTAAACACTTGGAAAGATTTTTTGGGAAGGATGAAATTAAAGAGAAAGATTAAATATTTTAAGATATAAGGAGCATAAAAAAGTAGCTAGATTTGTAACAACGCATAGCTTTTAAAAATTTATATATATTTTGAATTCAATATTGGATATAAGTTTATAAATTATTACGGTAGGATTCCCGTGACATTAGAACCCCATGTCATGGGATGACCCGGGGGTGCTTCACTGCCTTGTTTGTAAAATTGACGTTTCTTACCCTCTCTAGACCCAATAAACCTCCCACCCCGCCTTGACCCGAATACACCTCCACCTCCTTCAGTTCCAATTAACCTTCTTAGGGGCTGTTTGGCAACTTCTGAATCGATAAGTGCTGAATCAGTAAGAGGTCTGAACCATTAAGTGCTGAACCAGTAAGAGGTCTGAACCATTAAGAGCTAGTATATTGCTTAACTATTCAGAGGCAAATGTCTGATCAATTCAGATAAGAGGTCTTAACCATTCAGACTCTGTATAATACTTAATCATTCAGAGGCAAATGTCTGAGCCATTCAGACATCTGAACCATTAAGAGACTGAAACAAACATTCTGAATCATTAAGTGCTGAACCATTCAGACATCTGAACCATTAAGAGGCTGAAACAAACAGCCCCTTAGTCTTTGAGTCTATATTGGGATTTTATCGGATCTCACTGAACCTTCACGTCTTCACATTTGTTTCAATTCCGCTATCGTACGAAATGACACATTTTTTTTAAATATTTTAATCTTTCTACTACAAAACGTTTCTTAGCTTTAATTTTTTACTTGAAACTCAATTTTGTTCAAATAATATATTAACACACACCTCTTAAAAACACCTTTCATATAAACCCAATATTGAGTAGTACTAGCTTTGTCGTAGAGTGTTTGTGTAGTTTAATTTTTTTTGAATCACACTAGACAAACTTTGATCATGAATTAAACATAAACTATATTGTCTATTAGTACAAAATATTTTCAATAGATTTGTCTTGTAGGAATTTTAAAAAATTTATTTCATTGGATTAATATGTAACACAAATTTATTGTATATAATGATTACTGTTTGTTCACTCGATTCAAAAATGTTAAACTAGACGAATATTTTAGGATGAATGAAGTATTATAATTTATACTCTCCCTGTCTTATATTAAATGGGTAATTTACCTAAATAAGACTAAAACATAATGATTTTTCTCAATATAGGACCATACGTTTCTATTTCCCAATGTAGGACCATTAGTCAATATCTATTAGTCATTATTCAACTAAGGGGCTGTTTGACAACTTCTGAATAGGTAGGTGCTGAACCAGTAAGAGGTCTGAACCATTAAGTGCTGAACCAGTAAGAGGTCTGAACCATTAAGAACTAGTATATTGCTTAACTATTCAGAGGCAAATGTCTGATCAATTCAGATAAGAGGTCTTAACCATTTAGACTCTGTATAATACTTAATCATTCAGAGGCAAATGTCTGAGCCATTCAGACATCTGAACCATTAAGAGGCTGAAACAAACAGTCTGAACCATTAAGTGCTGAACCATTCAGACATCTGAACCATTAAGAGGCTGAAACAAACAGCCCCTAAATGTCCAGCATCACTTGGACATTATTCTTCTCACTAGTCATTATTAAGTCCTATTTAAGGAATAAAAAAGTTTAACTCCTACTATACATTAGAAAATCATTTATGTTTTAGTCCTATTCAGTGCAAAATTTCACTAGAATTTATTAGTATGAATCACTTGGAGGGTGAGAAATGAAAGGAGTAAGAAAAAGGCATCAATGTTTTTCACTTTTCACACTCTAACTAACTCATACCAACAAATTTCACACTTTTTATTTACTCACTCCTTTCCTAAATATTTGTCACATTTGCTTTTTCAGCAGTCACATGAATTTTTGTTTATTTCTACGTTTCCATTGGTTATTTGATAAAATAAAATATTCTTGACACCTCTTATTTCAAATAACTTTTTATGTAGTTTTTTTATATGTAAATTTTATTTTTTTATTTCTATACCAATATGTAAATAAAATCAATTGAAAAAAACTTGATATTTTACCTCAATAATAGAAGTGTGACAAATATTTAGGGATGGAGGGAGTATGATTTAATATTCATTGAGCAAAGGCAGTGGCGAGGCATTGCCTCCCACGCCCTGCCACCTCGGCCCATTTTCTCATAATGCCTTGCATGGCATCCTCATTCCTCCATGGTTTGAGAGTCATGAGCAAGGCACCTTTTTCCCATTTTTTTTTTAAATTTGTTTTTATTTCTTTCTTTTTTGTACAATAAAGAGGATTTTTTTATAAGAAGTACATCTATTTTTATAAAAAAAAGATAAATAAAAATATTTTTTTATAGTTAAAATATATCAAAAAAAAGTATAAAAAGTGAGAAAACATTGACTTGCCACTGCATGGAATGTCACTCCTCTCCCTTGCCACACGCTGACTAGACTATTTTTGATTGGTTGAAGAGTTCCATGTCATCGTGTGGCAATTTTTTTTGCCTTGCCATTGTACATGCTCTGATTTCATTATGGTCTCGGGAATCAATTTGCTGCATTCAATCAAATGAGTCCGTTGGATGAAGTAACTTGATTCACATTTTTAGACATAGACACTAATTTGACTCCATACAACATACATATACCAAATTGATTCACGAGTGCACTTCATGGACCAAACTCAATATTAACTACTCCCTCCGCCCCCCTAAGATGTTCTCATTTTGACTTTTGGTGGTTTTTAAGGAGAGTTGAAAAAAGGTGAAAGTTTACCATAATACCCTTAATGAAAATGGGTGGAGCATATTAAATGAGGTGGGTGAGGTGTAATAAATAAAGTAAGTGTGGGTAGTTGTGGTATTTTAATTGTTAAAAAATGAAATGAGAAGATCTATTGTGGACAAAGAAAAAGGGCTATTGAGAATATCTATGGGGGACGGAGGGAGTATATTACTAGTTTTCAATTTTTAATACTTAATAAAGTTTGTAAAGTCAAAATATAAACTTCATTCATTTTGAGGGCAAAGAAAAAAAATACTCCCTCCGTCCCTAAATAGATTACAATTTTTTTTCTCTCTCCTCTCGATAATTTTTATTTGTTTATGCGGTTTCATTAAGTATTTAATAAAATAAAGTATTTTTGTCACCTCTTGTTTTGCAAAACTTTTGACGTACTCCCTCCGTCCGGAAATATTCTTCCCATTCTCATTTTTGGTCCGTCCAGAAATAATCTTTCCATTTCCTTTTTTAGTATGCTTTTTAAGACTAAATATCAATAATATCCTTCTATTTTATCACAAATTTACTTTTTTAATACTTTTTTAATAATAAAAGGAGATTTAAAAGTTTATAGTATGTGCATTTTTGAAATTTTTTCATTTTTTTTACTATTCCTAAATAAGCGTGCCAAGTCAACACGGGAAGAACATTTCCGGACAGAGGGAGTAGTATTTTAATATGTAATTTTTATATCTTATTGATATACCAATTTGTAAATAAAATGATTTCAAAAAGTAGAAATTTTACTTCGTAACCCGCAATTTGTAATCTATTTAGAGACGGAGGGAATATGTCTAAAGGATAATCATATATAATTTCAGACAATGCTTTAACTTGATTAATACAAAAAATTGATTGGAAATCTAATACCCAAGTAGAAGTTATTTACAAATCAGCTTGCAAGGACATTATAAAAGAGCCTTAGCTTGCAAGGGACCATCCATCATCATATACTTGAAAGATCCATAATACTAAATTCAACTCCAGGTTTCTTCAATATACTCGTACATTATATAAACGCTAGGCTTATTGCCAATGATTGCCATGGTGGATCAAATGAACATGGCCATTGTTTCCGGCAGCAAAGTGGTGGCCACACTGAGGAGGTCTTCCGCCATAACAAGGAGACGCAGATATCTGGTTGGCATACTTCAAGCCACCACATCGAGGTGATAGGTGTCTGGGGGAGGTGTAAGACACCTTAGGGGACAAAGAATCATCTGTGGTGGATGAGGAAGCAGTTGAGACCGGGCGCGGGTACTTTTTGGTCGGTTTGGGTGGCGAGAGGAAAGCTCTAATCTTGAGCGACAATGGGCTGCATCGGTCGTGTTCCTCAATGAGATTGGCAAGATCCTCATCGGAAGTTATGGAAACCAAGGCGTCTAAGTCTTCGGTTGGCAGCTGACACCTGAGACTCACTGGTGAGCCATACATTTCTCCCAGCTTCACCAACAGCTCTGCCACCACCACAAACACCATTTCAATTCTGAGTTATTTCATAGCTACAAAAGGAGGGTGGGGTGTGGGGGGGGGGGGGGGGGGGGAGACCCCACATATATCTTTGATTGATGAATTTACACAAACAGGTTATAGGCACACCTAAAAATCAGGATTTTCGAAGGGTACATTCATAGGGTAAGAGGATTTTACACAAAGAAGTGGTGGGCACAACAAAGAATTGAGCTTTTCAAATAGTTGAATCAAACCCATCTTGTTAGAGGAATTTATACAAACAATTGATGGGCATAACTTATAAGTGGGCTCTTCTAAGAGCACAGACAAATCTATCTTCCAAGGCAACTGATGGGAACATCTAAAAATGAGCATCTCCAAGAAATCTTGAAAGAGGAATTAACACAAACAGGTGGTGGGCACTAGTAAGATCCGGGCAATTCATCATGAAATCAAACCCTTAATCAGCTCAACACAGAAACATAGATTCCATGAACATGTGCAAGGAAGTCTCACACAATTTCATCCGAATATAAAAAAGGGAAAGTGACTGGGCCGGAGAGAACTCACCGGAAAAGGGGATGAATCGATCGACAGACAGAACACGGGTCTCGCCGCCATAGTAGCGGAGCTTTCCGTCAGTGGGACGAGGAAGAATCTTGCCGCCGTAGCTACAGACGAATTTGAGGTTGGAGGGAGAAGGCCCAATCATGGTAGAGACTTCGGGTAGGCGGCTCTTCTCAGGGAGAGTACAGAGAAGAAATTGGAAACAGAGAGAGGAAGAAAGCAGTGGCCTCTCTTCTTCAACCTCTCATTTGAGCCGTTAATTTATAGGAGCAATGGCGTCACAACTCTCAAGAACCTTATCGCCGAAAGGAGAGAGAGAGAGAGAATATTCTGTGACACTTGCTAAAGACAATTTCGAAGCCATCCCATTTAGACGACTGCCGGTAGTGGGCGTTGATGACATCAAAATTAGTTAGGGGACCCATGTGCACACCCAAATACAAATACACAAAAATACATAATCGCTCTGTCCCCAATTTGATAAAAAATTGAGATTACAAGAAGAAATATCTCACTTTTTAAATTATTTTATTTATATATCGATATATTAATAAGAAATAAAAATTACATATTAAAAAATTACGTCAAAAGTTATACAAAACAAGAGGTGACAAGAATATTTTATTTTATAAAATAATTAATGAAATCGCATAAACAAACAAAAATTATCGAGAGAAGAGAAACAAATTGTAATCAAATAGGGGACGGAGGGAGTACATTGAAGGAGTAAGGATTATGCTTGATTGACCCCAACATTAAAATCTTGACTTTTAATTTTACTTTTATAAATATTATAGACACAGAATAGTATCTAAACCTTTGTATTTCATTGGGAGAAGGACCACCAAACTAGGAGTAAAAGTTATGTTATATTTTTAAAGTAGAAGCTTAAACTTAAACCCCTCTAAATAGGAATAGTTACTTAATTTTTGTCCTCAATTAGCAGTATCTCTCTTCTCACGCTCTCTTCTCCCTTATTTTGTTTTTTTTCTTTTCTTGCATGCGCAGGTATTTATACACTGGGGGGGGGGCTGGGCCTTGGCATTGAGTTATGGGTAGGAATTAGAATAGATTAAGAAAATTAATTATTTATTATTATTATATTTTAAAACATTTATATTTATTTATTGAACTGCAACATCTATTTCGCTCATAATTTTTTACACCAAAGTCTAAACTTAACAAATTATATGTTGTTAGCCGCCTTTTGACTTTACAAATAGTTTATATTTTCGAGTCAGAAAATAAAATAGGACATTATTTTGATTTGACATTCTTTAGAAGAGAAAAAAACTTGATAAACATCACCTTTAAATGTTGCCTCAGGCCCATAGAGTGTCAAACACGATCACACTTAATGCAAAAATTCTTAATCAATAAATATATGAGACCTGATTCATACCTTGTAGATATATGTCAAAATTCTGAAGCAATAAATAGAAACTCGGTAAATTGCTACAGTAAAATGTCTATACAGTGTCAAACAAGATCACATTTAACGTCACACATAACCGCATAATGGCAATCATGTCATTGTATAAAGTCATACATGCAAATGCATAATGCTAAACCAAGAGATAATGTCAAATATGACAATATATAGTGTCACACTTGGCAATGTATAATGACAAATATGCCAATGTAAAATTTTATATATAACACATATGTTAATGCAAAATCTCAAAAAGTTAAACATCAAGAAACTCTATTTGCAACACAATAATCATTTAGTTTCAATATTGTTGAATATACGTTTTACAAAATAATTTTCTAAGAAATAAATTCAGGTTTAAAATCAAATGTCACAACCTATGTGAAATTAAATACAAAATTGATCTAAAGTTTCAAACTCACGCAAGGCTAAAAGAATTAGTACGAATTTTACAAAATAATTCCTAAAGGAGTAAATTTTTAGATTTAAAATTGAATTTAACTACTTATGTCAAATTAAATATCAAATTGAATTCAAACTTACCCAAGGCGACGGAGGCATCCAAGCGATGAAAAATGAAAATGGTTGAGAGGGGTGGAAGGAGATTGTGTGTATGAGAGAAAAGAAGATGATGGAGAGTGTCGTGGAATCATTGCCGCATAGAGGAGATGGTAGCGACGGAGAGAGAATTGAGATTAAGTTGACAGCGTCAGCAACTGAGATTAGAACGAAGAAGATCGTAGAAGGATGGGATTGGAAAGGGACCGGGTGACTTTTTCGACCGCATAGGGCTGAAATGTGGTATGGTTTGTGCGAAGAGTAAATCAAAACAAATTTTAATTAATTACTCATACTTAGAGGAGTTTAAATTTAAACTCCTATTTTGAGGATATGATATATGTTTTACTCCTATTTAGGGGGTTTTCTTTATTTCTTTTCATCGTCAATGATAAGGAACATGACAGATTCTTTTACCAATTCGCCAACTTTCAGAGTGGGTGTTAATAGTGTGTTATATTCTCAAAGAAAGTACTCCCTCCATCCTAATTGAAATGGTATGTTTCGATTTACGATATTTGACTGCAATTATTTTTAAATTATTTTATATGAAAAGTGATGTGGAATTAAAAAAAATTATATATTTAAAAACTAGATCAAAAAATCTACACAACTAATGGTGACATGACTAATAAAGTGTATGAAATTTAATCTTGTGAATAGTAAAAAGGTAACTTAATTTGAAAGTGAGGAAGTATAATTCTTCATATTCTCCAATGTATTCGGATAAATGAATTTTATTATACTCTTTCGAGGTAAATGTGAGTAAAGAATCAAGAATTCGGATGGATTTCAACATCACCAACTCCATCATTAACCATACCAAACTCTTCATTTCTGATTTTGAATAACTAGTAAAAAATTTCTTGTATCTAGCTCTGAGTGCGAGGACGTGTGTGGATGAATGAAGTCTCGTGTTCTCGCTTAGCGTAAAATTCTACAATATGGCGACAAGTTTGATGAATTGACAATAGCACTACAATTTGTTTTCTAGAAGCTCTTGGTATAACTAAAAGTATTTGACGAAAGTCACTTCTGGCTATAACTGTTTCCTCTCAACTAGTTTACTTCTAGAATTATTGTGAGAGCATCTCATGATATCTTTCAATGTACGATCCATTGCTTCAAAAGTAAATTTATTCATCATGCACACTTCATCCCATATAATTAGACTTGCTTCTTGAATTAATTATGCTTTAATGCTCTCTTGTTTGGTAGAAAAGGGGACAGCTCGGAAAGGGGCAAAGAATGGAGAAGTTGGAAAGTGTTATCCTTCCACCTGGTATGTAACACCCCAACCTGCGTAACCAAAATCAATGAGTTAGCGAGTCGGACCGCCACTAAATGATATTTACATGACAGTATAGTATTTAAAACATTTAAGGTAAAATATCAATTCGTAAGAAATTAGAATAAACACATTTGATCAAAGTAAACAAACCAAACGTTACAGAAGCCCTTTTAAACAACATCACCAAAATATTCTTGATACCTAATTATGATTTCTGCAAAATCAATAATTTTGATTATAACAGCTTCAAGCGGGTCATCCATTTCGCCGAGCATCACTAAGCTTCAATCCCTCATTCATACATGCATGCATCCAAAGAATACAAAGACTACACGCTCAGTTGAAAGTAGAGTGAGAATATATCTAACGCTCGAATCAACTTACAGATTCTACACTTACACATGATCAAACAACATCATGCAATCATACAACATCATACGGACAAATCACTTCATCATATCACATCATTATCATTCAGGAGTCATCTTATTTTCAGAAAATTGATGCCGGGTACCCTTACTTTTGTGATAACTAAAGGTACCCTCTAGTCATCCTAGCTTCTTTTCAAGTATACTAACTGTTAACTTTTCAAACTCCTCTAGTCTTATTTCAGACTACTCATATGCTGCCTGGAAAGTCTAATGACATTTGTACAAGTTTAAAATATTGTGTTTCCCACATGTGACGAGAAAGAAAAAATGTAAATGAAATTAGGTTCTGTGAAATTCAATCTGGATCAGGTTTTTTTTGCTGTGGGATTTTACCTATTATTGTTGTTGTTGAAGTATTACATAAATTTTTGTTTTGCAGATTTTGAAATTGAAGAGTGAATACATTGAATTAGCATTGTTTTACGGCTCTCAAATGCTACAGAAAGCAGTCCCAAGGTTGTTCCTTAAATTATCAAACATAACCTTCTAAAACCAAACACCGGGAAAAAAACCCTTTAAAATAATGGGACTGCTTTCTGTAGCATTTGAGACTTTAGAGCCATAAAAAAATGTTAATTCAGTGTATTCACCCTTTAATTTCAAAACTTGCAAAACAAAATTTTTATGTAATGCTTGAACATCAACAATAACAACAACAACGATAGCTAAAATCCCATAACCAATAAAAATTATACCAGATCCAGGTTGAGTTATTCAAAATCTAATTTCATCCACATTGATTATGTCTCGTCACATATGGGAAGCACAATAATTTTTTACTTGTATATGTCATTAGACTCTCCAGGCAGCACAAGAGAAGTCTAAAATAGCCCAAGAGGAGTTTGAAAAGTTAACAGTTAGTACACTTGAAAGGTAATAGTTATTATACTTCCTCCGTCTTTGAGTATTTGTCTACTTTTGACTTTTTCCGATCAAAATTGGTAAACTTTGACCTTTAATTAAATAAAAATGATATTAGATATAGATACAAAAATAGTTTTCTTTGACTTATTATATCAAATATTTTCAAAATATTATTTTATCTAATCAATATACAATATATATGTTATCTACTCCCTCTGTCCTAAAACTTTCTTCTCACTTCCCCTTTTTTTCTTCGTCCTAAAAC
>OOIL02001464.1:142468-155112 GCA_900332095.2 Cuscuta campestris | reverse complement strand
ACCACAAATCAGCACCCTATGATCAGGCGTTCCAAAACTGGCATAACCTGTCCCAAACATATCCTCAACCTTAACACCACCGTTCCCATCTCCCCCTTACCTCTCACCTACCGTAGTGCTCTCAAAGACCCCAATTGGCATAATGCTATGTGTGAGGAATTTAATGCATTGATTAAGAATGACACATGGGAATTAGTACCCCCCCTCCCCTCACCAAAATATAATAACCGGAAAATGGCTTTTTAGGCACAAACTTGAGGTACAAAGCTCGATGGGTTGTTCGGGGCTTCAACCAGAGATTCGGAGTCGACTATGATGAGACATTCAGCCCTGTGATCAAGCCAGCTACTATACGCATCATTCTCAGCCTTGCTCTCTCTCGAGGATGGCCGATCCATCAGTTGGACGTCAAAAATGCCTTTCTTCATGGCCATCTGTAGGAAGTTGTCTATGCCTCTCAGCCATCAGGATTCCAGAATCCCCACAGGCCCAACTATGTATGCAGGCTCAAGAAGGCTCTCTATGGCTTGAAACAGGCTCCCCGCTCGTGGTACCAACGATTTGCTGGATTTATCTACACGCTCGGGTTTCGAGGGTGTAAGTCGGACACCTCTCTCTTTATCTACTCTCATGGGACGGACACTGCCTACCTACTCCTTTATGTTGATGACATCTTCCTCACAGCTTCCTCCGACTCTCTCCTTTAGCGCCTGACTGAGCGCCTTAAGGGGGAATTTGCTATGACTGACATGGGCGACTTTCATTTTTTCTTGGGCATCAATGTTCATTGGACAGCTCATGGTCTCTTTCTACATCAGACACAGTTCACTCACGACATCCTTGAGCGTGCCGACATGATTACTTGTCGTCCCATCTCCACTCCAGTAGATACGAAGGCTAAACTGTCTGGCACATCCGGCTCCCTGGTAGCCGACCCAGCTCTCTATCGCTCCATCGTTGGAGCCCTCCAGTATCTCACATTCACCGGGCCAGACATCTCCTACTCTGTTCAGCAGCTCTGTCTCCATTTACACGGCCCCCCGAGATGTCCACGTCGCAGCTATGAAGCAGGTCCTACGCTATCTCCGTGGCACCTCCACCTACGGTATGACCTCCCTCCAAGCACAGATTCTCTTTAGGCCTACTCCGATGCTAATTGGGCTGGGTGCCTCGACACTAGACGATCCACATCAGATGAAGGACCTTGGCCTTCTTCATTATTTCTTTAGGCTTGAGGTCCAACGTACGATAGATTGTAATACCCCGTATTAAGATGGGAATGAGAAGATAGCTCAAAAGGATTGATAGTACTACTCATACCAACAAGGTGCATCTTCTTTTTGAGAGCTCATCACCAGGAAACTCCAAAGTTAAGCGTTCTTGACCTAGAGCAATTCTAGGATGGGTGATCCCCCTGGGAAGTTTTCCTTGGGCGCGCACGAGTGAGGACAAAGTGTGTGGGAAAGACTTGTGTTGGTTTGTAGGGCCAGTCTACAATCCTATGAGCGAACACTTACAGCTAGGGTGGGGGCCGGGGTGTTACATAGATGACTTAGTTATTTATCAGCAAAAATATGCTTGAAAATTGCTCCACTAGACTGGTGTGAACGATTGCAAGTCATCGATAACTCCTATCCCAGTTCGGCTGAATGACGAGGGGGATGACACACCATTTGGGAATCCTACTTTTTTCCATAGACATGTTGGTTTTCTCTGGTATCTCGCAAATACTATACTAGATATACAATATTATGTAAATCATGTTTGTCAATGCATGCATGCACCCACTAACTAGGGGTTGGTCTTTCGCATAGGCCCTATAACGTTACAGGCATATTCTAACTCTGATTAGGCAAATGATATGACAGGTAACTCCATTTTTGGACACCTAATTTACTTGGGTCCTAATCTTACTTGCTGGAGTATCGAGAAGTAAAGTCGAGTCTCAAAATCATCCACTGAGGCAAAGTATCGTTCCCTTTCCTCCGCTGCATCAAAAGTAATGTGGCTTTCTTATCTTTTTAGCATCCTATGGGTGCTGCTATCACCTCTGCATATGTTTTGTGATAATCAATCTACTATTTACCTGACTAAGAATCATGTGTTTCACAAGCATACGACATTGACTGTCATTTTGTTTGGAAACAAGTTATGACTGAAACAATGACTGTCTCTTATGCTCATTATGCTGATCGGCTAGCTGATCTGCTCACCAATAGGCACTACCATCTTCTTGGTACACGTACAGCTCTCATTTCCAAGCTTCATCTCGTTTCACGGTGTTCAGTTTGAGGGGGATGTTGAATAATAACAACCAATAATAATATTCCTAATATTTATGATAGTAGTTGATTAAGAGTTTGTTTCCTTATATGATGATTCCTGTGTATGTTCGAAATCTCCCCTATATGTACACTATTGTATCATTTAGATTTCCTTGAGTAATATAATTATTCTATTATTCAACAATAATTAATCCCTTACCTTTATTTGTTGTTTCTTTTGTATATGATAAGACGTCTGCTAGTCTTGATATTTCACCCTACATGCAGTGAGCTAAGTGAGAAGTTTCTTATCACATTCAAGTAAGACTCATTAGCAAGCCCTGAAATGGATTGTCTGATATTTGCAAGGCTCTTCCAAAATGATTTTATATATATATATATATATATATATATATATATATATATATATATATATATATATATATATATATATATATAGATTTTGGTTCTGGTGAGAATGCAATCTTAGGAGAGAAATGAGAATGAATCTGGTGCTTTGGATTGTGACATCTAAGGGTCGAGATTTCATCAAAATTAGATGCACCAAAATGGTGCGAAAATGCATCATGTCGAAATGCACCATAAACATTCGAAAATGCATTATCTCAAAATCTGAGTGCAGGATGTAATCTGAGCCGCACGATGCATAAGATCCGACGGCTAGATTTTATTCTCATTTCTCTCCACAAGGTGCATTCTCACGGGAACCAGCCCCTTGTGGAGAGAAATGAGAATGAAATCTAGTCGTTGGATCTGATGCATCGTGCGGCTCAGATTGCATCCTGCGCTCAGAGTTTGAGATAGTGCATTTTCAAAGGATTATGATGCATTTCGACGTGATGCATTTTCAAACCATTTTGTTGCATCTAATTTTGATGCAATCCTGACCCTTAGATCGCACAATCTAAAGCATCAGATTCATTCTCATTTCTCTCCTAAGATCGCATTCTCACCAGAACCAATATATATATATATATATATATATATATATATATATATATATATATATATATATATATATATATATATATATATTTGTGTGTGTAGAAAATACTTGAAGGTTTTACTAATTCAAACATGACAAATGATCTTGACAATAGAAAATATACCTCAAGTGATGTGTTTACATTTCCAAGCCATATCATGGCAATCCACTACAAAAATATGTAATGTTGTTCACAACTGATGCAGAATACATTAGAGTAGTGAAAGCAAACAAAGAGATGCTTTGGCTTATGAGGTATAACTATTGTTAATGAAATAACTCAACCACATGAAAGGTTTTTATACTCTAATACAGCCCCTCACATGCAAAGCGTGACTTCTTTGAGTCTTGCACGTGAAATCTTATTTTTTTTTAAATTTTTTGGGTGGCAATGAGTTTCGAACTCGTGACCTCTTGGTCATCAAGGCTTTGATACCATGTAGGAATATTGAAATAATAATATTGTTCATTGAATTATATATGAAGTACAAAATAGAGTATATATAGAAGAAACTTCTAACACAACTAGAAAAAGAGAATAAAAAATAACTAACATACAATATCTAACATAAATAAGAATACTTAATATTGCTGTCTAACAATTATTATTAGAATCCTCAAGTCACTTTTTAAATGGTATGACATCTATGACCCTTGAAATAAAAAGGTATCCAAAGAAAAATCCCTAAAACAAAGGCATTCCATACAAGAGATGGAGCGAAGAAAAATCCATGGGTGCCATAGAATGGGCAAAAAATCAAAGCTTTTGATTATCATATCATCACTTTAAGTATTTAATTTGGTCTCATCTGAGTCACTTCCGCCTCCCCAACGTTTGATTCTAGCTCCCGCTGCTGAAGCCTACACATATGTACATTGTTACCCTGCACATATATTTACTAGCTACTTTCGTCTTAGAATATTTGTATAATGTAATTTTTTTGAGAATAAAAATTTGTCCAATTTGACATGAAAAGTCACTAGGACAAATGGAATAATTTTTTATCCACAAATATATATATATATATATATATAGACGTACACATACCTCCTTGTTCCAATTTGTTCTTATTATCATCCATATCAACACACACGTTTGAACGATTGTTCCCGTTACCATTCCGTACCAAATTCCCTGAAGTATATGCACAAATCAATGTAGCTAGGGTTGATTCAAAACAAACAATACCATACTCCATACGTTTGAAAAAAACAATTTCACTTTCATCTTTTGCACATCGTGCAAACACTCCTACACCACCTAAAGATCAAAAATACCCCCCTAAATGACTTCTGCATGCAATAAAGAATAAATGTGGTGCATTTTAGACATTTTAGGCGGGGAAAAAATATTTTGTGAGATGCGCAAAAAATGAAAGTTAAACTATTTTTCCAAACAGACTGAGTATCGTACCATATACATGTGCGTAACATACCGTGACATTGAGGTCGAATACGAAACCCAAAACGAGGCCAATGGGAATGCCAAGAATATAGTAGCACGCAATGTTCACGTACGCGACGTAAGCTTGCCATCCAGCTCCGATGGCCACCCCTGAGAGGGTGGGCTGAAGGCTGTTAATGGCAATGCTGAGAGCGAGGAGCGGTGTGAGGTCGTAGACGAGTCGTTGCACGGCGGGACTTCCAGAGAAGAGCGGCGGGTATTGGCTTCTTAGTAGCATGAGAATGGTGGCCATGAGGATGCCGAATGCTAGTGACGTCATTGAGGCCACCACCACCGAGAATTTCGCCGTTCTCGGCCGCCCTGCTCCTAGCTCGTTTGATACTCTAACGCTGCCATTAATTCATTATATTGTCCTTTATTATTTCATCTCCCTCCGTCCTGGAATTATCTTCTGGGTTTGACTTGGCACGTTTTTTAATAAAATGGAATATGACTGGTTGTTAATTTTTGTAGAAGAAAGAGAATTTATATGCCCTACATATTGGTTTCCTTATATGGGAAGAGAAAATTTTGGAACAACCCAAATAGAAAAGAAGGAAAGATAATTATGGGATGGAGAGAGTTTTATACTTTCAATGTCTAGTTTTGAAAAAAGATACAATGACAATGTTTATATATAGCGTTACTTTTCAAAAATAATATGCAATATTACTCCGTAATTAAAAAGTATTCAAAGTCTGAGTGCTAATTGAAAACGTTGCTTCAAAATAAAGCGTTATGGTACAAATTGATTTTTCTTGTCAAACTAGACCAACATTGATCATCATTCAAATAAAAATTACGAGCACGTAGCACATTAATACAAGAAAAAGAATTGTAAAAAAGTTTTTTCAGATTTAATTTAACTAAATCATTTTTAAATTAATATGTATTGTAATTTTTATTTAGTTAATGATAAAAAATTGGATATAATTGAATAAAATCAAACTAAACGAATAGACAAAGTTACCGGAGTGCGAAAACATTTGAAATTGAGTAATGCTAGAGTCACAAACAAACAGTTCACAAAATTCACAAACTTACCTTTTTAACACTTTGCTAGAAATAAGATGCACTCAAATAATAAAAAATATTTCATTTTAAAATCCACAAAAGGCAAGTTTGTGAAATTTGTGAACTATATGTTTGTGACTCTAACATTTTCATTTGAAATTTAGATATTTAGGTAAGAATAATTAGCGGCGTAGTTACAAACCTTATTGCTGCATTGAATCCAAAACCCACCATGATGGTCCACCCTAAGATATTCATGCTGAAATTAATAAAATTTAATATCAAAATTTATATATAAAAAGAGACGAATTAACCATGGAGTATTCTATTGTAACAAAATATTAAAATAAATAAGATAAAGATATCACGAGTATTGTATAATTATGTACGGAGTAAATAATAAATATAACACTATAATAACAGTATGCTAATTAATTAAGCTCCGTAATAACTTTCAATCATTGAATAAATGAATTGAAAAAAAATGTACTCCGTAAATAATTAACCCTTATTTATTGCACGTCTCAAGTCTCACCCATATTCATTGAATATTTGAATCAGAAATTATTGGGGATCACATTTCTAGATCGCAGTCACCATGTGGGGTGTACTAGTTTGGGTACTAATTCATCATTAATTACAAATGAATAAAGTACTCGTAAATAATACTCCCTCCGTCCAAAAAAAGAACTTCCCGGTTTGACCCGGCACGCAAATTAAGGTAGAGTAAAAATGTGTTTGACTTTCCCAAAATACCCCTTCATTCTCCTTCACCCAGTCAGCCTCCCAACTCCTCCGATCTTCCGTCAACACAACCCAATGGTCACACTCCATCTCCCCCTTCGTCCAAAAAATTGAAAAAGTAGATCTAAAAAAATGAAAACACGAATCGGAAACAAAGAGGATGTCACGATCTATTTAGAGATATATTTAGATCTAATGGGGAGGAAGCCAGCTCGCCTGAGCAGCGACCCAAACTGGATGGAATTACCAAATAAATAAAGAGAGGAATAAAGAAAATATGAGAGGGTTGAGAGAGAGAGAGATGCAGATGAAGAAACTAAAGAGAAAGAGAGGTGGAAGAGGACGAGAGAGAAATATGAGTGGCGAGAGGGAGGTTGG
Organism: Cuscuta campestris; assembly: GCA_900332095.2. Classification (NCBI taxonomy): domain Eukaryota; kingdom Viridiplantae; phylum Streptophyta; class Magnoliopsida; order Solanales; family Convolvulaceae; genus Cuscuta; species Cuscuta campestris. Next base: position 148,262 of record OOIL02001464.1, on the reverse strand, counting down.
TAGAAGGGTTAATTGCTTAGGATGATAAGGGTAGTAATGTCTTTTTAACATAAATTCTTTACCAAAAAGGAATTGGGAAGTTTTTTTTGTGGACAACCAAATAAGGAAAGTGGGAAGTTCTTTTTTTGGACGGAGGGAGTAATAAAAACAGACAATTATATTGTTTGGTTTTATAAAGAATAATTAACTTGATGTTTATTTGTGTTTTTTAACTAAAAATCATCGTTCTTAAAAAAAATGTGGCCCATATTTTTATTTGATTCTGCATCAATTTCAACTACAAGTTTGACACTAAATAAATTATCGAACCGCTTTCGTAGTGGAATTCTTTGATGGGTTAGTGATGGAATGACTAATTTTTAATTTTGATTATCTTTATTTGAATTCAAATCAATTGAATAAATTAAATTTCAATGCACATAATCTAAACTATTGTCAACTTTGACCGGTTAGAATGCCTTTTAAAATGAAGAGAAACATTGTACTTACTATATAGTACCTCCGTGCCTGTTTATTTGTTCAGTTTGACTTTAAGTCAAACTGAACAAACTTTAAACTATAATTACTTTCAATTTATATTGTATAGAAGCATAATGAAATATAATTTTGAAAGTTCTTAATACAATAAATCCAATAAAGTCATTTTTATGTTAAAATACGACATTACGATTTTTATTTAATTGAAGCTCTTAATTTATCCAGCTTGACTGAAAAAAGTCAAACTAGACAAATACACTGGGACGGAGGGAGTATATTGCTACTCTTAAAATGAAATGAGTGAATGAGTGATAATTATTTAGGATAAAGTTTTAATATAAAAAACATAATTTTAAAAAAATGAAAGGTACTAACCAAATAGAAATGGCATCAACTGCGACTTCAGCATCTTTGAGGTATCCGGCGAAGAGAGTAAGAGCCATATAATACCACATCTCTAAGCTGCACACATTATATAGATCCGTTTGGCAATAATATTAGAGGGTTATATCCAATATTTTTACCAAGAAGATTATGGAACAATTCAATAGTGATTAACTTTACAATTTTTATAAATAACCTAATACTATTAAAGTTTCTTTTAAAACCCCAGCTCTAACTTCTAACAAAAAAAATGTTGTTTCCATGTCTTTAACACCAGATGAGTTTTTTGTTCTTAATCTAGTAATCATTACCATCTCATTTAATATCCTACTTTAGATTATTATTTCACCTAACCTAATTACTCCATTTAATATGAGGGCGTAACCAATCACGCACTCCAATATAATTTGATTTCTGTGTTCCTAAGCTTTGACAAGTCAATTTTCTTTTAAAAAAAGAAGAGGGTCAAAGTATATATTTCTTCGTTCTTAAAAGATTACTACAATTTGATTTTTTTAATCGAAGTATGACATTTTTTTATCACGAATTAAATATAATTTGAAATAATCAAATACTCCATCCGTCCCCAAATAAACTTTCCTTATTGACTTTTTGGGAAATTAAGAGAGAGATATTTTGGTGTTGACTTTCCAAAAATACCCTTGATGTGATGGATAAAAGTAAGATGTGATGGATTGATTATTAGTAAAAAGGTATGATGTGATAGGTAGGGTATGAAAAAGTAAGGGGTAAAAGTGGTTTTTTAATAAAAAAAGAGAAGTTTTTTTGGGGACAAAGAAAAAACGAAAGAGGAAATTTATTTGGGGACGGAGGGAGTATTATATAAAATTGATATTAAAACGGTTCTTATTTTGACTAATGAGAGAAATAAAGAGTGTATATTTGTGGTTGACTTTCCAATTTTACTCTTGATGTGATGTGTAAAAATAAGGTGTAATGAGTAGATACAAGTGAAAAAGTATGATGTGATAAAAAGGGTAAGAAAAAATCAGAATAAAAGTAAGTATTTAATAAAAATAGAAAATAGAAATGTTTTGGGAAAAGAAAAAAATTAAAGAGAAAGTGTTTTAAGAAACGAAGACAGTATTTTAAAATAGGCAAATTCTACCATAGACCGAAGGTCTACAGTGTACCTACAGATGAAACTAATAAGCATTTCCTTAATGTTGAGATAAACATTTTTATTTTTGAAAAATAAAAATAAAAAATTATTTTTTATGCGAGAAGGTCCACAAATTTTTGTGAGACTTAGGTGCACCAAATAAGCACTCTTTAAAATAAATCTAATTTTACTTAATTTATATTATAATTAAATACTCCCTCCGTCCCAAAAAGTTTGTTACGTTTAGAAAAAACTGCGTCCCGTAAAGTCCGTTACATTTCTATTAAAAAACCACTTTTACCCCTTACTTTTTCATACTCTATCTATCACATCATACCTTTTTCCTAATAATCTACCCATCATATCCTACTTTTACCTATCACATCAAGGGCATTTTTGGAAAGTTAATACCAAAATATCCCTCCCTTAATTTTCTCAAAAAGTCAAACCGTCCTATTCTTTTTGGGACGGAGGGAGTACAATTTTTCAAACTCTTGTAATTGTTGTGTTTAGGGAGGGAGGGAGTGTGTAGTTAAGTACCGACCAAAGCATAACTGCGGATGCAAGAGACAGCCTAACAAAGCCCCACAAATTCTGAAAAGCCATAACGGAGAATCCATCCCAAGCTTCCCCGCCACTCCCACTAAAGATGTACACAAGTTGCGCCGCCACGATGAACCACCACGACAGGTTGAGCACCGCCGCGCCGCCGGCCATGCCCCACCCCAGCCTCAGCATGAGGAGCCAGCTGAGGAGGGTGTGGCCGGCGACGGCCGCGGCGGAGACCGCCGCCATCCCGAAGATCTTGCTCTGCGCCTGCAAGAACTTCTGGATGGGGAAGTTCATCGCGTACGCGAAGAGCTGGGGGATCATCCAGATGGCGAAGACGCCGGCCGACTTGGATATCTCCGGCGTCTGTCCGATGGACCTCAGCGCCGGCGCGGCGAAGATGTAGAGGGGGAGCAGGATTAGGGCGGTGGCGTTGAGGATGATCCATGACCTTTGCATGTAGACTCCCAACATGTGTACCTGTTTTGCCCCAAATGCTTGCCCACATAGCGTCTCTAGTGCACTTCCCATGCCTAACTGATCATTTTAGTTCACCACATCAAAACCAAATAATAATAATGGGTCAAATAAATGTCAAACGAATTTGTGATCAAAGTTATGTTTCATAATAAACTTATTGGTATTCAATTTATTTTTTTATAATTTTCAGTCAAATTTTAATTATATATATATATATATATATATATATATATATATATATATATATATATATATAAACACGTAGAAATTAAATACTACTCTCTCCGTTCCGCAAAAAAATTCTCCTTTTTTCATCCGTCCCAAAAAAAACTTCCATTTTCCTTTTAAAAAGTTACCTTTACCCCTACTAATTTTTAACATACCTATCACATCACATTTTTCTCTATTAATCTATCCATTCCATCCTACTTTATCCATCACATCATAGGGTATTTTGGGAAAGTCAACATCAAAATACACTTCTCTTAAATTCTCAAAAAGTCAAAATGGGAACTTTTTTAATGGACGGAAGGAGTAATAGTCAATTAAGTGCATTGTAGACCGTGAAAATGTAAAGAAAAAAGTTTATAATAAGATGGAGGGAGTAGGTAGTAGTAGTAATTAGAAAAATAAAAACATAAATATTCACAAAGTGAAAACCAAAGTGAAAAAACCAAGACTTTAGAATTTACCCTTTGTTTTAATGAGAAAAGAAACCACAGTGAAAAAAAAATGAGGAGAAAGAAAATGAAGATAAGGAAAAAATGAAAAGAAAATAGAAAGAAAAATAATTATTCTTTTAATGGACACAAAATAAAGAGAAAAGTAACAAAAAAGAAAATATTCTAGTGTAAAATGACATATTTATATTTACTTTTAGAAAAGTAAGAGTAATAATTGAAGGAACAAGAGTAAATAAGTGCAATTCACACTTTTCTCTCCTCTATTGCGTTTTTCTCCCAAAAATGCTTAAGTCACAAATAAATACTCCGTAATTTATAAACTTCACAAGTTTACTTTTTGAGGACTTTAAATAAAAATATATATTATTATTTGAATGAATCTTATTTCTAGTAAATGTTGAAAAGACAAATTTATGAATTTTGTAAACTATTTATTAGTATCTTTAGCATTAATCGTTTTCTCCTCTTATTTCAATATCCGATATTTGTGAATGTCAGTAAGACTTAGAATGTAGAGTAATTAATTAAGATGGGGCTCAAATTTTTGGGTCAAATTAATACTCCCTCCGTCCGTAAATATTCTTTCCATTTTCCTTTTTAGTCCGTCCGGAAATATTCTTCTCATTTCCTTTTTTAGTATGCTTTTTAAGGCTAAATATCAATTATACCCTTCTATTTTATCACAAATCTACTTTTTTAATACTTTTTTAATAATAAAAGGAGATTTAAAAGTTTATGGTAAGTGCATTTTTGAAAATTTTGCATGTTTTTACTATTCCTTAATAAGTGTGCCAAGTCAACAAGGAAAGAACATTTCCGGACCGAGGGAGTATATTTCTCTTACGAAACCCCACATTACACGCACTCTACTTTTGACTTTAATGTCAATTCACATTTTATTACAAACATAACTATTCTCCATCTAATGGCACACAAATTAAAGAGTTGATACTTTGTTTTCGCTAAGACTCTAATCTGGGTGAATTTCCTCATTAACCTTGGAGAATGAATTGATGGTATATAGTATCTTTTCATACTATTACTCTGGGCATTTTATTTAATTTGTTCAGTTTCAACTCGTTTACTTCTTTTTTAAACCGGACGAATTTTAGACCACTATTAAATGAAAATAATAATATAATTAATTTATATTAGTATAGAAATAATTTTACTATATGTACTTTTTAAAAAATTGATTACATGATATTAAGATTGATAAAATTGATAGTAACTATAATTAAAATTCATTTAGTATGATTTAAAAAAGATACATTAGAGAAATACATCGTGAGAGAGAGTAATATTTTTTTAATGCGGAGTACTCATGACTAAAAAAAACTCGATTATTATTTTTTCTGATAAAAGGGAAATACTTTTATGATGTGAACAAGAAAGTATAGAAAAAAATCTGGCTGTGAGATGATAAAGCAGAAAAATCTTGCCGTCAAAGGTTATAACATAACGGCCGGCCGGTAAGCTAACATACCATGACGCCGAAAGCGAATCCGGCGATGACGGAGTTTTCGACGGAGACGGCAGCAAGTTCAACGGTTCCGACATGGCCGGCGAAGACCTGAGTGATGGCTCCGATGGAGTATTGGCAGACGGACGTGAAAATGGCTGGGGCGGAGAGGTTCCATAGCTTCTTTGACTCCGCACAGAACTCCCGGGAGAAATCCCCGACTCCACTGATGATCTCGATGTCGCCGCCGGAGAAGGATGTGACGTTGTTTTCTTTTCCGGTGGGTGTGGAACTCAGTAATAATGGAACCTCTGCACTGTCGCCCCCCTCCATTGATGGCGCAGCAGAGATGAGTGATAACTGATAAGATACCACTATATATATATATATATATATATATATATATATATATATATATATATATATATATATATATATATATATCCCATGTGGAAAATGTTTCATAAATATATATATGTATCATAAATGTTTCAATTCAAGTCAGTGACATACGTTGAAGTCCAAAATTCATCTAATTTAACTCAAAAAGACAAACTAGATTAATACACGAAGATGGAAGTAGTATGTTACTCACTATGTCCCAAAGTTATCGTTTTGCTTCAAAAATATGCAAAT
>OOIL02001464.1:86223-142333 GCA_900332095.2 Cuscuta campestris | reverse complement strand
CTATATATATATATATATATATATATATATATATATATATATATATATATATATATATATATATATATATATCCCATGTGGAAAATGTTTCATAAATATATATATGTATCATAAATGTTTCAATTCAAGTCAGTGACATACGTTGAAGTCCAAAATTCATCTAATTTAACTCAAAAAGACAAACTAGATTAATACACGAAGATGGAAGTAGTATGTTACTCACTATGTCCCAAAGTTATCGTTTTGCTTCAAAAATATGCAAATTACTTTCTCTTTTAAAAATATTTTGTTTACAAATTAAATATAAATAAAAAAACATAAATTACATATTTATAAACAATATGAAAACTTTTACTAAACAAGAGGTGATAAAAATATTTTATTTTATTAAATAATCAACGAAAACATACAAACAAACAAAAAGTAGCAAAATATAAAAATAATAACTGTGACGATAATTCTGGGACGAAGGGATGTTGTTTTTCTTTAATTACTTTTCCTTTTAAAATACAAGGGTAGTGGTTGAAATGGTAAAAAAATCTACATTCATCCTATTAATTAAGATGTAAAAAAAATTATTTTTATTCCATCTTAAAATATTTAAAATGCAGAGAGAAAATACTTTTGTTTTTTGTTCCAAACATTCTTTTTTTTTTCTCCAAAAAAAAAAATTACTCCGTATCCAAAATCCATATACTCCCTCCGAGTTGAAAATCATTTTGAAACGGACAAAAGTCCAACTTTCTTTGAAGACCATAATGATGCCCCGTACTCCAGCTACGTCGGTAGGTGAACGTCGCTACGCTACTACCCAACAAAAAAATGGAATAAATCTACTCCCTAATCCCTATTTGTATACCTTCTACTCTAAATTATACTCCTTTCAACTCTAAAAGACTCTTTCAAGTTTCATTTTTTTTGGTCAAATTGTGGGACCTGTTAACCGCAAATTATGAAAAAACATGCTCCATATTAGGTTATAATTTAATTTAGTAAAATTGAATTTATTTTATAATATACTTTTGAAATATCAATCAAATTTTTATACAGTAATATTTAATTATTTTGAACTATATTTAATTCGTGGCCAAAAGATGCCACAGTTTGACCAGAAAAGTCAAATTCTAGCAATCTTTTTAAGGACGTAGAGTGTATCTAAAAATTTATATTTATATTTTATGTCCATGTAAATGTGGGATTGATGGCTTACATTAACACAAAATGTTAATGTAAAATTTGACGATCGCACTAACATTTTGTATCAATATAAACCATGAAAACTTAAGTGTAAATCCTTTTTTTTTTGAACGTGTAGGTGTAAATCTTTAATGAGTATTTTAGAGTACAATATTTAAAGGTATACCTAGCATGGTTGAAAAAAAATGTTTTGGTCTCCCTCCGTCTAAATTAATTAAATTCTTTTTCAAATTTTATATATTTTCTTTCACTACAAGAATTTGTCTGGTCTGCAACGGAAATCTGCTACGGACCTATTTCAGTAGCGGATCTGCAACGAATCTGCGACGGACGAATTATTTATGAAAAATGAAAGTAATCTGCGACGGAATTTCATATTCCGTCGCAGATCTGCAACGGAAAATAGAGTACTGTCGCAAATCTGGAGACGACCAAGTTGGTCAATTTTTTCACAAAATATCTGCGACAGTTTAATTATTCCGTCACAGATCTGCAATGGAATCTGCTACGGGCAATGTTCCGTCGCGGATTTTTAATAAAAATAGGGATCTCAGTCTCACAACTCAAAATCGAAATCCGTTCACTCGCCATCCCTTAACCCCCGTCAGCCATCCAGCAGCGCCTTCCCTCGCTGTCCTCCTCGTCGCGCTGCGCCAGCGCTCGCCGCCGCCGCTGCCAGTGTTAGCCCACGCCACGCCAAATCCCCCAACCGTCAGCCGTCCAGCCGCGCCAGCCCTCGACGCCCCTGACCGTCAGCCGTCCACGCCACGCCAGATCCCCCGATCGTCAGCCGCCGCCGCCCTCGACCGAGTTCCCCTCGCCACCACTCGCCGCCGCTGCCACTCAACCGCCAGTCTTCCCCGCTGGTCCTCTTTACCGTGAATTTCAAGATAAGGTATTTTTGTTTACTATTATACGGAGTATAATTTATTATTACTGTAATTTTTGGTGAAATTGAATTTGTTTGTCTGAAATTGAGTGCATTTTTGGTGAAATTTAGTTGAGATTGTGTGAATATGAGTTGAAATTGACATGAAATTGGGTAAAAGTTGTACTAGTTTTTCGTGAAATTGATAGCATTTAAGTTGTAATTTTAGTTGAATTGTGTTTGTTAATTTAACATTTAATGAGAATTTAGGTAAAATTTACTTCAATTTTGTGAAATTGAGTGCATTATAGGTTGATATCTGTAGTTAAATGATTGTTGTTTTTGGTTGAATACGATTTTCGTTTCTTAGCCTTTATTGTTGCTATTGTTGGTTGGTAATGAATGTGGTTGATATTCTTAGTTTAATGAGGTGGCAGGAAGAGTACTGAAGATCACGAGGACATAGGTGGCGATGACCACGACTCCGAGGACCTTTTAATCATACTTAGATGTTTCATTTGATGTATTTTAGCCTTGTCTTCTTGTAATGTAACTGCACTATGTTCTAATTAGCATGTAACAACTCTACATGTTTTTTCTAGTTTCCCTATTAATAATAACCTCTCTGTGCAAGTGTTAGGCCCAGTTGTTGCTGATGGAATGACGGGTGCTTCCATGTATAAGCTGGTTCGTGTCGGGCATGACATCCTCATTGGGGAAATCATTTGATTAGGAGATTCAGCTACAATTTAGAGTATGTGATTCATGATCTTATTCTTTAATAATATAATCTATGCTAATGTTTTAATCTTCCCGGAGAACATGTAACTCTTTTGCGTCCATCGCCCACGGTTCCCCTTCTCTTTGTTGGCTAGTAAAGTGTGAAATTGAATACTATGTATGTCTTTTGATGTTTGTGTGAGTAGATCATAGTGCAAGTTGCAAGATCCACCAGAAAACCATCATTTTTAATGAAGAGGAAAACCAAGATCAAGCTTTCAAGGGAACTGCCTTCAAGTCCAAAATTTAGGTTTGTTTTAATGCTGATTTTGTGTCCTTCTAATTTTGTATTTTTTCTCTTGTACTTGTTGATAGGTGGAAGCAAAAAACTTGTGTTCAGACTCAATTCTTCGAACTGTGCGAGGAGGCTAAATAGAAAGGGCTGCAAGTCACCGACCAAGAAATACGTTATTCGCTAGTCGTGGGCCGTGATAATCTAACCTCGAGCTTGTCACTGACGATTCAAGAGGAGATAAAGAAGCTATATGGTGGTATCCTTCCTCGATGAGGCAATGATGATGGAACAGGAGGTGCAGGACAGCTCGAGATTTGTTGAGACCTTTACGACCTTAGCTTCCTCCATTTTAAGCGCTTGACACTAACACTTTAATATTCATTATTAGAATATAATGAATTATGTTACATTTGCACATGAAGTTTTCATTAATCTAGCTTTGAATTATCAATGTGTGTGAAAATTGAATGTGTTTTGCCTCCAATTTTAGTATCTAATGCCTAAAACCAGAAAAATTTAGGTTGATCATCCAAATATTTTCGACGGAACCATCTGTTGCTGTTTTTGTCACAAATCTGCGACGGAGGTGTTCGTTGCTAATTCCGTCGCATATCTGCAACGGTTCCTAATTTCCGTCGCAGATTACATCCGATGAAAAAAGGGAAATTCCGTTGCAGGTCCGTCGCAGATCTGCCACGGAATTTAAATTCCGTCGCAGATTTTAAATCTGCCACAACTTTTCTGCGACGGAAAGATTTCATAGCAGATCCATTGCAGAATGGAAATCTGCCACAGAATTTCAAAATCTGCCACGAAATTTGTCCGTTGCAGATCGGCAGTTTTCTTGTAGTGTTTTTTTATTTTCTTTACTTATTTCATAGAATAAGAGATAGCTGCACAGGATTCTCTGTGATGTTAGTTCCATGGTGTTGGCTAATCTTTTGGTAAAATAGAATTCCATATTTATTAGGTGTTTTATTAGGTAGAAACCTCTATTTGTTAGGAGAGGATTATGTTATTTAGACTTCTAGAGTTGCTGCAGTTTTCGAGGGGTGACACAGAAGATGCTACAACACAATGCTGCAACACACTGTTCGGGATCAGAGGTCTGAGCATGGATTTTAAGCTGCAATCTGAATTAGAGACCTATTGGGATTGTGATTACATGATAATAACTCCAGCTGTACATGCTAAGGAATCCCAACTCTTTAGGCTACTTGTGGATCAAGATTAAGGAAGTAGAGTTCAAGCCAACTTCTACTATCCTATTCCTACTAGGATTGTGTTAAGAGAAGCCTATAAAAAACGAAGCAGATCCCTGGGAATTACTTGGAGCGATTGAGAGGGAAAACAAAGAATATACGCTGATGTAGAGCATTCCCGTCGCGTCCCGGAGCTTCCCATGCGTGAAGAAAGATACGATCAACATGAAGAAGGAGTCCTACAATGAAAAATAGATCGTGACAATCAGGAGGTGGACAAGAGCTTAAGGAGAGGGCTGCCAACACGTTTGTCCTCGTGATCTCGCTGGAGATGTGATAGCCAAAGCGGATCTGAACAGAGTTTGGGTTAGAAATCCTAGATTAGAGGTTTTGTCATAACAATTCGGAGAAGTGTGTCTCATCATGTTGTTATGTACCAGTGTAACTTGCATCTAGTGATTTAGTGGAGGGCTATTACACGGACGTGGGCCCCGCAGACTAGGAGAATTTGCTCCGAACTGCGTAAACATATCTGGTGTTATTTTTTACGCATTTTATATTTACAGCATTCTGCCCAGTAGACACTGTAACGCCCTCTGCATCATCTGCTTCTGTGTGTGCTTGTGACAGAAAAGTGTTATAGCACACTATCTGTTCACCTGTTACTGTGACAGTGCTGCAGTATCTTCTCTGCAGCACAGTTGGTTGATTTGTTTGCATAGTTCTTAATTGGTGATTTCCGCTGCGCCCCCACGAACTTACAATTGGTATCAGAGCGGTTGAGCTTAAGTTATGAGCTTGATCTTTGGGTGGTTCGTTGCAAACAATCATGGTGATCTCTTAAAGAGTTAGCACACTTTTTGAAGCAAGATGTGGTATTGATGCAAATTTTGAGGGGGAGTAAATTACAATAAAGGATGAAGCTCCAGCAGATTCAAATAGGAAGCACGTGCATAGATCTTAATGGTAGATTTTATTTGTTTTGTGCTTTTTATTGTTGTATGCTCTTAAAAGAATTTTGTATTACTTTTCTTTTTTTTTACCCTAAATGAGATTGGCATATTTTGTGTCAAAAAGGGGGAGAAAAGGCTAAGTTCTTAAAAGATGCTTTAATCTTTTATGGCATGGTGCACGAAGTATTTTGCCAAAAAATTGCCAAAGGGGGGAGATTGTAAGTTCCATGGTGTTGGCTAATCTTTTGGCAAAATAGAATTCCATATTTGTTAGGTGTTTTACTAGGTAGAAACCTCTATTTGTTAGGAGAAGTTTATGTTATTTAGACTTCTAGAGTTGCTGCAGTTTTCGAGGGTGACACAGAAGATGCTACAACACGATGCTGCAACACACTGTTCGGGATCAGAGGTCAGAGCACGGGATTTTAAGCTGCAATCTGAATTAGAGACCTATTGGGATTGTGATTACATGATAATAACTCCAGCTGTACATGCTAAGGAATCCCAACTCTTAAGGCTACTTGTAGATCAAGATTAAGGAAGTAGAGTTCAAGCCAACTTCTACTATCCTATTCCTACTAGGATTGTGTTAAGAGAAGCCTATAAAAATGCAACAGGTCCCTGGGAATTACTTGGAGCGATTGAGAGGGAAAATAAAGAATATACGCTGATGTAGAGCATTCCCGTCGCATCTCAGAGCTTCCCATGCGTGAAGAAAGATACGATCTAAATAAAGGAGTCCTACAATGAAAAATAGATCGTGACAACCAGGAGGTGGACAAGAGCTTAAGGAGAGGGCTGCCAACACGTTTGTCCTCGTGATCTCGCTGGAGATGTGATAGCCAAAGCGGATCTGAACAGAGTTCGGGTTAGAAATCCTAGATTAGAAGTTTTGTCATAACAATTCGGAGAAGTGTGTCTCATCATATTGTTATGTACCGGTGTAACTTGCATCTAGTGATTTAGTGGAGGGCTATTACACGGACCTGGGCCCCGCGGACTAGGAGAATTTGCTCCGAACTGCGTAAACATATCTGGTGTTATTTTTTACGCATTTTATATTTACAGCATTCTGCCCAGTAGACGCTGTAACGCCCTCTGCATCATCTGCTTCTGTGTGTGCTTGTGACAGAGAAGTGTTATAGCACACTATCTGTTCACCTGTTACTGTGACAGTGCTGCAGTATCTTCTCTGCAGCACAGTTCGTTGATTTGTTTGCATAGTTCTTAATTGGCGATTTCCGCTGCGCCCCCACAAACTTACATGTGATACCTCAAAAGTGCATAGTATCCCCTCGTAGTCTAAAAAGTCCACAAGACTCCCCCCTCCTCCCCCCAATGAAAACATTCTTGTAAAAACATGCCCTCCATTATAGTTTTTGTCAAATTTAACCGATGTTGAGTGTCACGCGACCAAAATGCGTATAAAACTTATTTTTACACTTTTTTTAAATTGAGAAATGACCATTTAACCCATAGTTTCACCTTCTACAACCCAAGACTGAAGTTGCATTGTCATATTTTTTTACTTATTAACTACTGCATATTATTTATTTTAATTAAATAAAAACAGATGCATTCAGATATTATTATTATTATTACTAGTACTATTATTACTATTACAAACAATTTTTTTACCCTGAAATCTCGGGTCATAAAAAACGACCTGGAGTTTCAAGGTCAAAAGATCCTAGCCATTATTATTATTACTATTATCGGTGGGGTTCTAGTGACACCGGAGTACGGTGACACTCTGGTGCCACTGTCATTTTGGAGCACTTTGGGTGCTCCGTTCGTAAAATTGACGGTTCCTACCCCCCATAAACCCCCACCCTACCACCGCCCCTGCACCCCACCCCAACCCCGCCGTAAACCTCCCACAAAATGTTTGGCTATTATGCATTGCATAATAGCCACACATTTTAAGGGGGGCTTACGGCGGGGTTGGGGTGGGGGTGCAGGGCAGGGGTAGGGTGGACCCCAACCCCACCGTAAGCCCCCCACAAAATGTGTGGCTATTATGCAATGCATAATAGCCACACATTTTGTGGGGGGCTTACGGCGGGGTTGGGGTGGGGGTGCAGGGGTAGGATGGGGGTTTAGTGTGTGGGTTAGGAGGGGATAGGAACCGTCAATTTTATGAATAATTTTACGAATGGAGCACCGGAAGTGCCCCAAAATGACAGTGGCAGCGCTAGTGTCACCAAAGTTGAGTGTCACTAGAACCCCACCGTATTATTATTCCTATTATTATTATTACTATTACTATCATCATCATCATTATCATTATCACAATTTATGGTCAAAGTGTTGCATACTTTGACTATAAAACTCAAACTATAATATTTTTTGGGACAGAAGGAGAGTAAATTTGTCTAGTTTGACTTTTTCGAGTTAAATAGGATGAACTTTAAGCTTCAATTAAACAAAACTAGTAATATACTTCCTCCGTCCCACAGTTGGGAATTTTAAAAACTTTAGTTTATTACATTAATACGCAATACAAATTAAGAGTAACTGAAGTTTAAAGTTTGTCCAGTTTGACTCAAAAAAGTCAAACTTGACAAATAAAGTGGGACACACGAGGCATCTATTTATCTTGGCCAGTTTTGCCATCCAAAGATAATTGGGGGGTGGGGGTGGGGGTAGGAGGGGCATGATCCGTTGTGGCACTAACATTCTTTTTGATACCTGAAGTTCATTCCTTGGAAACTACAAAGCCTGTCTTGGAAAACAACCACATGGATCTGAAACATAACCTGAAACCACGAGGGAACCGAAAGTGGCACGACCTGTAGAATGATTTACCTCAAGAGTTCATCGGATTATTTATGCATAGCGCGATGATCGTAAAAGTCGATTATATATTTTGGGCATATAACTACCAGTTACATCCTGGAATAGCGCCCGTGATCTTCACATTCGTCCATGAACCCATCGTTGAACTCTTTGAAACTAGCCATTATGGCTGGCATCTCATCCTCAGCCGGGAGGATAGTCGTCCTAAGGTGGAAAACCCTAAACACAGAAAAACAAAGGACTTGTTGCAGCAAAGAAAACAGGAGAGGAGGGTTGAATTTGGATTGGAGCGCGAAATCCGTACCCTTCCTTTTGACCGAACCCTGAGCCAGGAACGGTGGAGATTCCAGTGGCTTCCAAGAGCTTGAGACAGTAGAAAACATCGGGAGCTTTTCCAAGACTCTTAGCAGCCTCAATTGCTCTTGGGGGCAAGCGTATTTGTGGGAAGGAATACATGGCACCTGAAAAACACTTGTGAGAGTGGATATAAAAGGCATTGATCTGATCAAAAAATGCTCAAGGATTTATATCGTCTGTTTCGGTTTACGATGTATAACTGAAGTTATTTTCAATTTATTTGAGAATTGGGGTAGAATTAAGAGATACAACTTACATATTTAAAAACTATATCGAAAGTTCTACGAAACAGGAGTTAACATGACTATATTATTTTATCAAATGAGTAATAAAAATAGGGAAAGAAAGTGAATGAAGTTTGACCATGTGAATAGTAAATAGGCAACTTAATTTGGGACGGAGGGATTACTTGCCTTCGGTGAAATTGCACACAACATTTCTGCAGCTGTTGAATACGTTGGTCATTATATGCGCCCTTCTCCTTAGCGAATCAAGAATCCCTTTGCTACAATCAGAATCAGCAATTAACAGTAAATTTAATTTAAACCCGTCTTCTCGCCCTCATCATTAGCAAGTCCAAAATTGATTACCTTTCCCTTATGAATTGATCATAAGAGATATCTCCAGGTTTAGGAGGGTTCGCCATTAGCCCCAGCTGCAAGAAAAAACAGGATGGGGTACCATTTTCAACCGGGACATGACTGATGATAACTCATTATATATTCATGTCGAAAAAAAGCCCTTGTTTGGTAAACCATTTTTTGACAACTTATACTTGCTACGGTACTTCTCGAATGCTTTTTATGATATCATTGCCTTTAATTTATTTTGAAAATGCATTTGAAACACTACGAAGTACGAACATTTTACATCATTCAACCATTTTAGCATCAACGAACTTGGCCAAATTTACTCCGATCAAACAGTGCCAAAATCTACTGGTACAAGAATGAAGATGTACAATTCTAATGCTTTCTTTAGCTAAGACATGCTATTAAAATGGAAACGAAGGGTTAAACGAAACAAACAAAAAAACGATAAATAACTTACGAATATCTGCGCGGGCACATTTGGACTAAGGGATATTGATGAAATCTTGTATATCTCCTCCACGGTCTATAAAGTAGATAACAAAAAGAAGCATTTTTATTCAAGTGTAGGGCAGATTAACAGTTTCCAGTAAATAAAAAAATGAAATTAGGACCACATAGACCTTGGGAGGGATATTGGTCATCTCAAAATATCCACCGCGCTGTCCACACTCACCCCAGTATCCCTTTGACACAGTGTGGAAAGAAACAAGCTGAACTTCTCTGCTTACGGGTGGGCCCATATCCAATAGAACCTTAAGTTTTGGAGTGATGTGGCATCAAGTTATAAGCTCCAAGAACAAAATTTACATAAAATTTATGCATTTATAACTCATAGAAATCACCTTAGTAGGACTAAAACATAGAGAAAAGTACCAAAATAGGACTTTCATGTTTTTTTTCCCGAAATAGGACTTTGCACTTTGGTAATGTGACTTTGCCCTGTTGTAATGTGGCAGTGTACATGTGCAAATTACTATACTTTTTTGGTAATGTATATGACCATGCATGGTCATGTAAGTCTTATTTCGGGAATAAAAACATGGAAGTCCTAATTTGGTATATTTTCAATGTTTAAGTCCTACTTTGGTCTTTCTCCCTTTAACTCACTGTGATTACCTTTCTTGCACTGATAAAGGGGCGCACGTCTTGGTAGATATTCTGTTGATAAACTTCATCCCCAAGCAAGACCAGATTCTCTCGGTAACAGAACCGCATTATCTCTTTCAAATTTGTTTCACTAAGACATTGCCCAGTAGGATTTCCGGGGTTTATAATCACCATTGCTCGTATCTAAGTGCAAGCAATATTAAACATGAAAGAGTAGTTATAGAATCACAATATGTGTTATTAATCACCATTACCGTTAATCCTTTGGATCGAGCTTCTGCAACTGAATGATGAAGGTCCTTGATATCCAAACCCCAATTTGAAGTCTCTTCAAGATAATAAGGGACAAGAGAACCCCCAAGTAAAGATATTGTAGCCGAGTACAGTGGATATTGTGGGACCGGGACTAATATCTAACATTTAATATGGAGTCAGTACATAAAGAAATGGAACAAACTTAACATTCAACCCAAGTTTGGGAAATGCGGGGAATTGAATAAATTGATCACCTACGGAGTATAAATCTCATTAAAAGAAGAAACTCTAAGGGTCCGTTTGGTATACAGAATTGATGGAATTGGAATTGAATTGGAATTGAAATTCCATGGGATTCAATTCCGTAGAATTGAATTCTGTCAATTCCAATTCATTTTTTGCACTATCAATTCAAAATCTACATAATTTTTGTGCTATCAAACACCAGAATTGAAATTGAAGTCTTCAATTCCAATTCCATGGGTTGAATTCCATGTACCAAATGGGGCCTAAGTTCCCATTTAGTAAGGGTTATTTGGCAGAAACAACTGGTCTTCAGAAAGAAAATGTGTTTGATTCAAAATCCAATTACTGAACCGGACTACCAAACATACCCTAGTTTTCTAATGTGGGAAATTACCCCATCATTTGGACCGCGAATGATAGCATTCAAGATTTGTGCTACTCCTTTGCTGGCCCCATCTGTGAGAAATATGAGCTCTGCATCACTGTACAAAATGAAACAATAATCTAACCATACATTTTGGGTCTTTTGGAACTCGGGAAATGCTAGGTGAGGAAAATGGAGATAAAAATATAAAGATAATTTGAACGAAAAGAAATATGAAGGAATATATAACATTAGCTCAAACTTAATGAATCTAGTTTTGATATTTGTTGACATTCATTTTGTGCATCTATGATCTAATCTACCTACATTCTATAAAGACTAACTCTGTTCACGTGGGTTGTAAATCTTTATTTCCAACACTTTCCAACTCTCTAGTTTCTTCCAACTCTTCCCAGTTTCTTCCAACTCCCTCCAGTTTCTTCCACCATCCAACTTTGTTTTTCCCACCTAAAAGAACAAAGCCTAAGGAATCCAAACTATATGCACAAAAATATTGAAGCCTTAATCATATTTTATGTTCCATTGTATTTGACGCGGTAAAATCAACCACAAGAATACAATTCTCCTTTGCATTTTCCCCTTTTGCTAGCACTTTTGAGGATCCAAACATGCCCTTTTGGAGTTTTGATTCAACTAACATAGGAACTAAGCATTATCACCTTGGGTGTCCATCTCGTCTCTCGATGAACTCCGCTACTTCTTTCCTAACTCCGGGAATTCCACGAGAATCACTGTAAGCACCTATATGGTTAAAAATAAGTAGCAAATGATTTCCTCTTCTAAAAGAATTAGTTATGAGGCCAAAAATGTGGAGATAACAGTACCAAGACCCCCAGAAGTCATGGCAAGATATTGTTTAGCTCTTGCAATTGCATCGGCGGGGAATATATGCTCCACATTCGGATCATCTAGTAAAAAGGGAGCTTGGCAGAGCGCGATTACCTTGAGAAAATGTGGATACAAATTATGAAGTATTTGAATTGATTGATAAAATGGTTAAATTACAATTCAAGATTTCAAAAAAACCTGGCGAGGGAAAGTGAGGGGCTTTTGTCCAAGGGCATGGGGGTTGCCAACATTAGTGAAGATGATCTGCAGGATTGGTAAAATGCTAAGACATCAAAAAGAAATTATGAATAAAAGATGGGAGAAATAAAACATGTTCCATATACAAAAATAGGACTTTCAATGTTTTTAGAGTAAATTATATAATTAGTCCTTTATAACATAAAGTTTTCCATATTTAATCCTCTTTTATCAAATGCTATGACCATTGTCCTTTTGTGGGTACCTTTTCACTAATAGTTCTTTTTTTTACCTACTGTCATGTTAGAGTTAATTTGACGGCTAAAAGTGTAATTGGACATCAACTCTATGTCTAGTGACGTATTCTGATGACGGTTAGACGGACAACACAACACTAATAACTATGATTGTGGACTAGTATTCTGACGAGAGACCACATCTGTAGACTATGGTTGTAGCAGAAAGCAACTGCGTTTCACAAATGACCTCTTGCATTGTGCATGACAAGAAAGATACATGATCATTGTGAAATTACACTTTCAAACCTCAAATTAACACCAATATGACATAACATCAAAAAAAGATTATTTATGGAAAAGTAGCCATAAAAGAATAGAAGACTAAATATGGAAAACCTCATTATTGAAGGGCCAATTATGGAATTTACTTGTGGTTTTTTTTTACCAAAATAGGATTTAAAACGCCAAAAAAACACTCTGAAATACCAACATATAATGCCTAAGAACTTGTTCTGGTATAATTTTTGAAAATAAAAGACGCACCTTCTTCCCTTGTTTTTGAAGTTCTGAAGCCCGGAGATAAAGCTCGCCCCTGACAGCATATTGACACTTCTTCACATTTTCATTCAGATTCTCATAGTCCAAAGGTTTGGAGGACATGATCGAAAAGGCGACCCGGAAAAATCTGGTTGATCAAACAAAAAAATGTCGTCAATCAAGAAAAACGAGTGCCGGGAACTAGGGTTCTTGTGTGATTGGAATTAGAATCAGAGAGGGGAAGACAGGACTAGGAGATTCAAAGAGTTCATTGGAAATGAATGAAATTAGGGAGATTCATACCTTAACTGATCGTCGTCGCCAACAGTGAGAGGCTAGTCAAGATTTAATTCCCAATAAGTGAAGGGAACACAAAAGTGTTCCCAATCAGTGCATTCCCAATGAGTGAGGGTGATGTTTATGCATTTTACCCCTTTAGCCATCATTAGTATTTTAATAATAATAATAATAATAATACTAATAATAATAATAATAATGTCATTTTATAAAATAAAATATTCTTGCCAATTCTTATTTTATAAAATATATTATTTAGTTTTTAAATATTCCATTCGTCCCTAAATAGATTACAATTTTTTTCCTTTTGCTCTTGATAACTTTTATTTATTTACGCGATTTCATTAAGTATTTGATAAAATAAAATATTTTTGTCACATCTTGTTTTGTAGAATTTTTGATGATAGAATTTAGGATGAGTATGGACAACCGAGTTGGGTAATAAGATACTACCTCCGTCCCACTCTCTTTGTCCACTTTTGACTTTTGGAACTATTCATCTAAGCACTTTGACTTATCAAATTCTCTCAATGTGTAAGCCTAAAAATAGTCATGTGTGATCTTGTTTGATTTGTCTTAACATATAGATTATTAATATATAATTTTTATAATTTTTTAATATACAAATTAGAAGATAAAATGGATTAAAGAAGTGCATTGGATGGTGTGCCAAAAGGTAAGTGGACAAAGAAAGTGGGACGGAGGGAGTATTTGACAAACGAGGTGAGCCAAAACCAGCTCTGATACCATGATAGAATTTAGGAGGGGTATGGACAACTGAGTTGGGTAATAAGATACTTGGATTGAACCACTTTAAAAGATTGAATTCAATAGATTAGTTAGTTCAACTCAAGAGCTTATATACCGAATATTTTGCTCTTGAACTTCCGATGTGAGATGACACTCTAACATTTGACATAGTTTTTAATATGTAATTTTTATATCTTATTGATAGAGTTTGGTTCTGGTGAGAATGAGATCTTATGAAAGAAATGAGAATGAATTTAGAACGTTGGATCAAGCACTTCACGCCTTCAATCTTTGACATTTAATATGGGTAAATATGTATTTTTCTCAAATTTCCATCTCTCTCAAATCACTCGACCTTCTCTTCCCATAATTAACACCTCAATTTTCTCTCACACAATGAAATTTCTTTCTTTAATAAACCAAGATTCTTGTTTCCTTATAATTTAATTTATGAATTCCCCTATTAGAGAGGCACCGGAAACAGAGATCGGAGAAGAGTAGCGACGACTCGCCTGCTCTTACCGGTGGTGAATCTTCCTGTGAGAGCCGGCGAAGCCAGTGTTTGACTTTTTGAGCGACGGCTACTGCTTGGACGAAGTGGTGGTGTCTCCCGATTGAAGCGACGATGACGACTGAGTGGGCCATGAGTCATGTATGGCGGAGTCCTTGATTATGTGGAGGCAAAGACAGCGATGTTCCTAGTCGACGATTCAAGATGCTCCCTGACAAAAGATCGGCAAATGATTCTGCAATTACGTTTTATGCACTAAGATATTATTTAATTGTTTTAATGTCATTTTTTGGGCTTAATTGTTTATGAACTAGAAGATATCAACCAAGTATTATAGAGCATTTTCTGTTCTGCACTTTGCACACAAGGTAGTGCAATATGGTTGCAAATTCTAGCAGTGAGTTAAGATTATAAGTAGACATGTTTTGTTGTTTAAACAAGATGGTCAAATTTAAATGCAATCTAAAAGCATTTATCACAAATTATGATGCACATTGTGTGTATTTGTATTGCATTTTTTTATTACAAGTTTTCATGCACTTTATTCTTTCTTTATTACAAGTTTCCATACACATTTCTAGGACTTACTCCATATATTAAATTAAATTGGTAACATCTTAATCATATTCCACTATATTGAAGTGGTGGCCGGTGTCAAAATTCACATGCTCACACGTATACATAAATTAAATTTCTGTTAATTTTTCTATTAATCAGTTGAAAACTTTTGACCTTGACAATGTTGCAAGACAATTTGGTATTCATTAGTTTGTACATTGATGACACATTTATTTTTTTTCATCTTATTTTTTTGTTTTTCTGTTCATATTGTGCATTATCAAAATCATGGATTTTCATGAGTATGTTATGCATTATAGAATTACAATAATGCATTGTCATGAGAAATCAATGCATTATCATAATCAAGGTAAATGATAATGCATTTTCATTATGTTAAGGTGCATTTTCATAATCAAAGTTGATGCATCTATGTTAAAATTCTCCTAACACTAGTATGATGCATTTGAATATTTTAGATAGTGAATTTTCACAAACGATGAAGCTTTAAAATATTTAAGTGCTATTAAAATATTTAAGTACTATTTTAACATTATGTTTTAGTTCTATTTAAGTAAATTTCCCTTAAGATATTTCGTGTAAAATTTAAATATGAGTTATAAACATATTAAATGATGCAAGACTTAAAAGATTAAAATGCGTATTTAATATTTCCAAGTGCAAGATGAGAGTCTTTTTGAAAAAACCAAATCTTGCATATTAACTCATTTGGTAGATCAGTATGTACTAGAAATGTAGGTTCGAATTCTGCATAGAAAAAATATTTTTCAAATCTATATTACACTTATTCCAACAAAATGTATTTTTAGACTCTTTACTCACATACAAAGTCAATCAAAAGTAATTATACAATGATAAATAAATAATGCATGCATAATTTACAATGCGTATTGCAGTTATATATTAAAATGGTGCATATTGATAACAATATTATCTCATGAGGAAAAAATATGAAAAAAATGTCAAAAAGTGATGAAAAAAGAGGTGAGTATTTAGAAATAAAATTAAATAATAAACCACATATTATTTCCTTTCAAAAAAAAATGCAAATAAATAAAAAATTCTCTTTCACATTGAGAAATGCATTAAAATAAAGCAAAAAAGAAATAAAATATTATAAATATGTTAATAGTAAATATTATCCATTATTGATTTTGATAAAAAAATTACAAAAAGAAAGGGAGAAAAAGAAGAAATCATTAACTTGACAACTCCATGATTGCACGGTTAAAAAAATGATTAATATCACCATCATTAATTTGACCACTCCTTTAATAACGGCTGAAATTTTGGGCCGTGCACGGATCATTACCTATTTTAGTTAATACTCCCTCCGTCCGGAAATTTTCTTCCCATGTTGACTTGGCACGCTTATTAAGGAATAGTAAAAAAAATGCAAAATTTTCAAAAATACACAAATTATAAACTTTTAAATCTTCTTTTATTATTAAAAAAGTATTAAAAAAGTAGATTTATGATAAAATAGAAGGGTATTATTGATATTTAACCTTAAAAAGCATACTAAAAAAGGAAATGGGAAGATTATTTCCGGACGGACCAAAAAGGAAAATCGGAAGAATATTTCCGGACGGAGGGAATACATCTTTTACAAAAATACCCTTACTACTCCAACTCTTCCTATTTTATTTCTAATGCATTAATACTTACCATATCAATAAGCAGTTACTTGTCAAACTCTGAGCCGCATGATACACACAATCTAATGGTTTAAATTCATTCTCATTTCTTTCATCAAGATTCATTCTCACAGGAAACCAACCCCTTATTGATATACTTATTTGTAAATAAAATGATTTCAAAAAGTATGAAATTTTACTCTGTAACCTTCAATTTGTAATTAAATTGGGGACGGAGGAAGTATATAATCTTTATTTTTTAAATTTATACTCTCTCCGTCCCGGAGTATTCGTCCAGTTTTGACTTTTGGTCTAATTCTGGTATATCTTTTAATTACTTTTTCTATCCCTAAATAAATTACTTTCTTTGATTAACATGTAAAATCTATTGACTTTTAAAATTTTTGTTTATAAACTTGTATAAATTTAAAAAATAAAGATTATATACTCCCTCCGTCCCCAATTTAATTACAAATTGCGGGTTACGGAGTAAAATTTTCTATTTTTTATATCTTATTGATATACCAATTGGTTTTGTAGATTTTTAACGTAATTTTTTAATATGTAATTTTTATATCTTATTGATGTACTAATTTGTAAATAAAATGATTTAAAAAACTAGGAAATTTTTCTTCGTAACCCGCAATTTGAAATCTATTTAGGGACGGAGGGAGTATAAATTTAAAAAATAAAGATTATATATTTAAAACTAAATAATATATTTTATAAAATATAATGTAACAAGAATATTTTATTTTATTAAATGACATTATTATTATTGATGGGTAATAACCCATGGATACCACCCGGTTGGTTCGCCTGACTGGGTGGTGACAGGAGATGGCAGATCATGTACTTCGGAGACCGGGTCGGGAGACCGGTTGGCTGGAGGGAATGAGCACACGACACCTGCAGAAAGATTCTCGAAGTACTCTTATGCGACCGGTCAGACAAATGACCGGTTGGATAACCAGAGACGTGCTTGACGTGCTTAATTATGTTATAAATACCCCTAAAATCCTCATTTGTGAGGTAAGTTCTAATTAACCTACACGGCTTGTATTTTGTAATAGTCCTAACAATTATCAATAACAAACCGGGTTACAGGTGTTCCCACCTACAGCCCTTCCGACTACTTTTACTTTGTATTTGCGTGATAATTTACACCATCAAATTGGCCCCATCCGTGGGACCCATTACAAAAAGTCATGGCCAATAACCAGGAAACCGTGATCTCACAAATATCTGCCCCCGCTGAGAACGTCACTTCATTACCGGGAGGTAGTACCCAGCAAATGACCCAGATTCCTACCCCCATCATCACCATTCCACAACCTATCCCATTCACTTCCCCCGTGAACCCTGTTCCCGTTTTTCCTTCAAATTTCCCCGGGCCCCTGGATCCAATGTACACCCAGGCTCTTCAGAATTTTGGACATTT
Source organism: Cuscuta campestris (assembly GCA_900332095.2). NCBI lineage: Eukaryota > Viridiplantae > Streptophyta > Magnoliopsida > Solanales > Convolvulaceae > Cuscuta > Cuscuta campestris. The sequence continues at coordinate 124,339 of OOIL02001464.1, read as the reverse complement.
CATGTCCATGTTCCAGCAACCCGGAGGGTTTTCACCTTTCAATCCGGGATTGTATCCACAATCCACGCCTCAGACTAACGTCATTCGCTCGACAAACCTGATCGGGGAGATGGATAAAGCAGGTCCATCCCGGTCTAGGAGAAGCTGGTCCCGTAGGTCACAGACAAAGGTGACCTCGAACGGGAATGTGCGTTCAGTCCACAGCAAGGACGAGGATAGGGACGTCCCCCAAGCGCTCAAAAAATTGAAGGGAAAGGATGTTCAACCAGAAGGATCTAGGAGGTCGGCCTTTCAAAGGCTGGGACACGATGGTCGAAATCAAAATCGGTCAGCAAAGGAACGGTTGGGGGTGGAAACCATCCCAGCTAGTGCCTTTAATCGTGCGGGGAGAGGAACCGGACGACCTGGTCAGACCAGGCGACCAGAACCCCCCCCCCCCCCTCGCGATGAGCCCCAGCACAGCCGGACGCCGCGAGAGGAAGAAGCCGAAAGCCACCCCAGGCACCCGACCCGTTCTCATGCTGAACAACCTCGGGATCGTGTGGGTCGGGTCGAGGCACGTCTGGAGAAACTACAACGCCGGGTAGACCGGGAAGAAAAGAAGAAGATTCTGCTGAACGAATCTCCGTTCACAGACCGGGTTCATGAAACACCATTTCCAAAGAAGGCGAAACTTGAAGTCCCTAAGTTCACCGGGAAGGAGGACCCGGAGATTCACGTCAAACCCCTCCATCAAAGTGGGCGGATGATGGGTCTCTCCGGGGATGAGAAATGTTTGCTTTTCTTTCAAACCCTCCGCGGCCGCGCCGCCGAGTGGTTTCATAACTTACCGGCCGGTGAAATCGATTCTTTCGATGAGCTGGCTGAGGTGTTTCAAGAAAAGTTTAAGGAAAACTGTACCAAGAGGAAAAAATTCACCTACTTGAGTACAGCCGGGCAGCGAGAACACGAGGATCTGACAAAGTTCCTTACCCGGTGGAAGGATGAAGTTGACAAGGTGGAGGAGATGGACGACAAAACAGCCATGTCCCTCCTTGTGTCCTGGCTCCGGTCCGGAGAACTATACAAAGAATTCTGCAGGAGGCCTCCCCAATCCTACCAAGAGGCCTATAACACGGCTTGGGATTATGCTGACGCTGAGGCACAGGTGTCATCCAAGCGGGAGGCTGAGCAGGGCCATTCAAAAGGAAAAATTTCCTTGAAAGAGGAGATCGGATTGCCCGGTAAGGTGAAAGCTGAAATCATGGAGGTAAAGCCGGTCAAAACAGAGAAGAAACCAACCGGAGAGAAACAGTGGACGGAGAAGTATTGCTCTTTTCACAAAACTGACTCCCATAACACTGCAGAGTGCAACAGTGTGAAAGGAGTAATAAAGCAGATGATCGAGGCCGGGGAGATTGATCCTGAATATCTGACTCAGGCCAAACAAAAGAAAAACCAGTGGATCAGGCATGAAGGACAGCCGGCCGAGCAGAACAAGAAGAAGAAAACAGCCGGTAAGGAGCACTTGCAAGTCATCTACGGCGGACCAGAAGGGGGAGACTCTGCTTCCCAAAGGAAGAAATGGGGGCGAGAGCTCTATGTAGGAACGGTGGCCCTCAATCCCCGGTCAAAACAAGCAAGACGGGAACCGATCACTTTTACTGACCGGGACTTCCCGCCACCGGAGAAGATCACAATGACCCCCTGGTGATAACTATGGACATGGGTGGAGTTGATGTCTCCCGGGTACTTGTTGACACGGGCAGCAGTGTTAACGTTTTGTACCTGGAAGCATTTGAGAAGCTCAAGTTGTGTCGAACACGGCTTGAGCCCTTAAAGACTCCCCTGTCTGGGTTTACCGGGGACTCAGTTGAAGCTGCAGGGTCGATTCTTCTAACTTGTGAGCTGGGCACAGGCGACCAGGTCGTCCAAAAGCAAATGAGGTTTGTAGTTGTGAACATCAAATGTGTTCACAACGCTATTTTGGGCCGGCCTGGGATAAACAAGGTTCGAGGGGTCATCTCCATGGCCCACCTCTGTATGAAGTTCTATACCCCGGGCGGTATAGGACAAGTCAGAGGGGATCAAAAGAAGGCTCGGCATTGCTATCTGGAGGCAGTAAAGAAAATGATGAAGGCCTTTGAGAGAGTCACTTTGGTCTCTCAAGAAGAAGACCGGTCAAAGCTGGAACCGGGTGATGAGACCGAGCAGATCGTTCTCCGGGAAGCCTTCCCAGAAAAAATGGTACGGATCGGAAGAGATCTGCCCGGAGGACTTCGAGATGAAATCATCTCAGTTCTTCGGGAATATGCAGATATTTTTGCTTGGAGTGTGGCAGACATGCCGGGCATTGACCATTCTGTCATATGCCATCGCTTGGCTGTGATGGAAGGGAGCCGGCCAGTGAAGCAAAAGAAAAGGCACTTGGCTAACGTCCGGAGGGACTTTGTGAAAAAAGAGGTGAAGGATTTGTTGGCGGTCGGGCACATACGGGAAGTGCAATACCCGGCCTGGCTGGCTAACATCGTCTTGGCTCCAAAAGGCGACACCTGGCGCATGTGCGTGGATTACACGGATCTGAACAAGGCATGCCCCATGGATTCACACCCGCTGCCCAGTCCCGATCAGATGGTCGATGAGACGGCCGGGTGTGAGCTGCTGAGCTTCATGGATGCCTTCAAGGGCTATCACCAGATCTTCATGGCCGAAGAAGACGAGGAGAAGACTTCTTTCTTAACACCTGAAGGCACATACTGTTACCGGGTAATGGCCTTTGGACTAAAAAACTCGGGCGCCACTTACCAGAGGATGGTGAATCGGCTTTTCAAGCCACTCCTCGGTAAGTCCATGGAGGCCTATGTGGATGACATGCTGATCAAGAGCCCGGGGGCGGAGAACCACCCGGCTGACATGAGGCTTTGCTTCGAGATTATGGCTAAGTACAACTTGCGTCTCAACCCCAAGAAATGCGTCTTTGCTGTAAAGACCGGTAAGTTTCTGAGGTTCATGGTGACCAAGCGTGGAATTGAGCCTAATCCGGAGAAGATCAAGGCCATAACTGAAATGAGGTCGCCCAGTTCGCTGAAGGACGTACAACGACTTACCGGGCGGTTGGCAGCCTTGAGTCGTTTTCTCTCTCGGTCTGCTGAGAGGGCTCTACCTTTCTTCAAGGTTCTGAAGAAGGCTAATAAATTCGAGTGGGACCGGGAGTGCGAGGAGGCGTTCCAGCAGTTGAAAGAGTACTTAGTCTCTGATATTGTTTTGTCAAAGCCTAAACCGGGTGAGACTTTGTACTTGTATCTGGGAATTTCCCAAAAGGCTGTAAGTTCCGTTTTGATAAGAAATGAAGACGGCCAGAGGCCTATTTACTATGTGAGTAAAGCACTAAATGGGGCTGAAAGCCGGTACACTGCCATTGAAAAAACGGCATACGCACTTTTTATAACAGCCAAAAAACTGACCGCATACTTCCAAGCTCACACCGTGGAAGTATTGACCGATCAGCCACTTGGACCGGTCCTCCGAAATTCGACCTCCTCAGGAAGGTTGATCAAGTGGGCGATGATGCTCAATCAGTTCAAAATAGAGTATAAACCAAGGACTGCGATTGAGGGTCAAGCTTTGGCAGACTTCCTCGTTGAACTGACCGGTCTGGAGCCCGAAGCCGGACCTTCCCAAACGGTCGAACCGTGGTGGGATATGGCCGTTGATGGAGCCTCTGGACCGAAGGGATGCGGCGCCGGCGTAGTCTTCACTACCCCGGAGGGATTCAAAATCTACCATGCCCTGATCTTCAACTTCAAGCTCACCAACAATGAGGCGGAGTATGAGGCGCTGGCCGGTGGCCTCAGGTTAGCCCGGACACTCGGAATAAAAAGGATGAAGATCCGTTCCGACTCAAGTCTAGTGGTCGGACAGGTCAATGGGGAGATGGAAGTAAAAGAGGATCGCCTGGCCCGGTATAGTGATCTGGTCCGAGCGCTTCTAAGGGAATTAGAAGAGTTTCGTCTGACTAGAATACCCCGGTCGGAAAACGCTGATGCAGACATGCTTTCAAAATTAACGCAAGCTTGCCCAGAGCATGTGTCAACATTGGCGAAAATTGAGATACTAGACGTACCGAGTACAGACCGGTTTGAAGTCGCGGCCATCCAACCGGGCCAAACTTCAGCGACCGGGATAATCGGGGCAGACGATGACTGGAGATACGAACTCATGGAGTATTTGGAGACCGGTCAGAAGCCTGATGACGAGGAACGAGCCAGGAAGGTAGTCTTACGGGCTCCACGTTTCCAGGTAATCGATGGTCATCTATACAAACGTGCCATTGGCGGACCACTCTTACGTTTCTTGACCAACCCGGAGGCTGAACGGGTAATAGCTGAGGTGCACGAGGGAGTTTGTGCAGCCCATCAAATGTCCCGCACTTTGGCTCAAAGGATAATCCTACTAGGCTACTACTGGCCGACCATTGTTGGGGATTGTGAGAGGTATGTCCAGAAATGTAGGACGTGCCAGGTTTTTTACAAACATCCCGGTAGACCGGCCACTTATTACCAACCAACCTCTAATGTCATACCGTTTGCCCCATGGGGGATTGACATTATTGGAGCCTTCCCGGTTGCCCAAGGCGGAAAGAAGTTCGTGATGGTGGCTATTGATTACTTCACCAAATGGATTGAGGCTGAGGCGATGGCCACCATAACCGTACGGCAGTGTGAGAAATTCGTTTGGAAAAACATTATCACCCGGTTTGGTGCCCCTAAATTCATTATCACTGACAACGGACCCCAGTTTCGCAATCCCCGGTTCACTGCGTACCTTGCTAGCTTCGGGGTCAAGCACAGCAAGGCCTCGGTAGCATATCCGCAGGGAAATGGCCAAGTCGAAAACGCCAACCGGACAATTGTGGACGGTCTAAAAAAGAGGTTGGGTGAGGAAGGACACAAGTTCTTAGAAGCCTTGCCTCACACGGTCCTGGGCGCACAGGGTGACTTCAAGAAGAGCAACTGGAGAGACTCCTTTCGTGCTAACTTACGGATGCGAAGCCCGGTTACCAGTGGAAGCAGAAATACCAACGTTTAGAGAAACTGTCTACCAGCCCGGTCTGAATGAGATCGACCACTTGGCTGAACAGAACCTGGTGGGAGAACGAAGAACCATAGCTGCTGTCAAGATGGCCGGTTATCAGCAGTCAATAAAACGGTATCATGACAACCGGGTAGGGCCGCAGTACTTCCAAGTACATGACGAAGTCTTACGTAGAAGGGATGCTAGTAAGCCTAATGAGAGGGGCAAGCTGGTACGAAACTGGGAAGGGCCCTATCGCATAAAAGCAATTGTCAGACCGGGCACTTACCAGTTGGAGACTATGGAAGGCGGCCGGGTCGAGCGACATTGGAACTCTCACCACTTGCGTAAATTTTATAGATAAAGTGCAATGAGCTCCCGGTCAATAATAAACTGTTCTTTCCAGAAAAGATTGTTCTCATACAACCGGTTATTGGTTACGCACTAATCTACCCGGTTAGATTTCCAATCGAATTGGACACGCTAAAAAAAAAAAAAAGAGACCGGTCTGACCGATCCTATACCTCATCCGTACTGACGCGGGAGTTAAAAACATTTTGGCTTAACTAGTGGGAGAGCATCCCGGCTGGTAAAGCCAGATGTTTGGACGAAAAATTTAAGGTCAGCCTTAAAAGAGCCCGGGCAGATGCTTAACCTTTCGAATAAGGTCAAGTTGACACGCCATCGAGGGTAATACCAAACCGGGAAGAAGTTTATAAATTTAAAGTCTTCCCGGCTGATTATCCAATCTTTCGAAAAGACTTGGGTAAAAACTGTATTCTAAGCCGGATAATTACAGCCGGGCTGTTATCTACTAATCTAAACGGTTGAAGAATCTAAGTTGAAAAGAATTAATGAGACAAAAAAATAAAGTACTCAGCACATGACGTAGAATATTTTCATTAATATTTCAGTCTTGCAAAAGTGCCCGGAGGCATATCATGGCATATCATTACATCAAAAAACATAAAAAAAGAGGGCCGGATCAGATGCGCGAGAAGGGAGGCTCAGGTGCTTCGCTATGCAGCTCGGGCAGAGATAGAGCCTTCGGCCGAAAGCCTTGAATCCGCTGCTCAAGAATGCCGTAGAGGGCCTTCCGCTGAGAGCACTGGCCACTTTCGTAGCCATAAGTCCCAATCTCGTCCACAATGCCGGCCGAAATTGGGTGCTTATACAGACCTTGGAAGAAGCGGATTGCTGTCTCCCGGTCAGGAAGCGCCTTAGCGGCGAACTCCTCAGGCGCTTGGGCAGCCCAGGCAGCGGCTACGGCAGCCCGCTCCGATTGCTCTTTCTCCAGCTCATCGCTCAGACGGGCGATCTCCTCAGCTGACCGGGCATTGTCGGCCTCCAGCTATTGGATCTTGGCCTGGGCCTGCTCATCGGCCTCTTTCGCGGCCTTGAGAAGTCCGTCGTGTTTGGCGTAGAGCTGACGGTAGACCGTGCAGTGCTCCAGCCACTTCGCCTCCGTCTTCTCCGCGTATTCACGGGCAGCCTGAGCATCCTTCCGGCATTGGACCATCATGGCCTCCATCCGGGCCTTCTCCTCATCCGTCGACTTCACCAGCCGGGCGAAGTACTCCTCCCCGATCCGGCCGACCTGCTTTAAAGACATGGAAAGTTTTTCAGACAAAAAAAAACAAACAAACAAAAACAATAAGGAAAGGGGGGTTACCTCAGACAGGTCGGCACGAAAAACTTGGAAAAGCTCCTCGTTTGACCGGCTCATCAGGAGTGGAGACCGGGGCACTATGGGTCCTTTGCCAGCGTCGGAGGACTGGGGCCCTTGGTGAGCCGGCTGGTTGACCTCTTCAGTCCTCCGCCTCTTTCGTTGAAGAGCCTCCTCAGCGGCCTCTTCCTCAGCTTCGACCTCCTCATTGGGCTGGCCTCCCCTCCCAGCCTGGGATGTGTGCCCGGTCTCTCCCATCAGGGTGTCGAACTCGAAGGTATCTACATTGATGTAGAGATCCCCCGAGTGAATCGGCTGGTTGGTTCCCTGATGGGATTGGGTGGATTGCTCCTCCAGGGAGAAGGGCTGGCCGGATGGAGGGTTGAGTGGCTGAGCGGTGGAGGGCTCCTCAACCACTATCTGTGGGATGGGAAACTTGGACTGGAATTTCACCACTGAAACAAAAAAGAAACCGGTTAGAAGAAAGGAGTTGCGAATAAATTAAAAAAAAATGAGAAGGGCGGTTGATTGACCTTTCTCCTTCTTCTTCTTCGCCGGGCGTGAAGGACCGGCGGCGGCTGTGGCCTTGGCTTTGGATCCCATCGCCCGGCTGATGGGGATGGCTTCGGGGATCGTCCCGGGCAGAACAATCTCCGGCTCGGGGTCGGTCTTCCGGCCGGGGTAGACGCTCCACTTCCCGACGTGGTACTGACCGCGGGTGGAGGCGTCCCCGGTCCGGAGAGTGGCTTCCCAAGCAGCCAGGTCATCGGCCTCCACAGGTTTGACCTGACGCCTCATTCTCTTCCCCCAGACATTTTGGGCGAAAGGAAAAGAGGCCGGGGGGAACTTGATGGACACGTATTTGTCCTTCCACTTCTTGTTAGAAGGTGGAAGGCCACAGAGGAATGCCCGGCCTTGGTGGGAAGACACCACCACGAATCCAAGAGTTTCTTTGGATCCGGGCCGGACATCGAACATGTGATCGAAGAGGCGAAGAGAGAGAGGAATACGGAGAAACCGGCAGACGTTGATGAAACTGGCCAGCAAACGGTGACCATTTGGGGCCAATTGCCCGGGCATGATCCCGTAGGTCTCAAGGAAAAGGACTTTGAATGGGTGAATAGAGAATTCACCCAAGTCCTTGATCGAATGGTAGTGGATACCAATCGACGTACCGGTGTGGAGAGGTATGATGCTCTTCCATGTTGCCCGGTATGTCAATTGATACCCATCAGGCATCAGATTACGCAGCTCGTGGACTTGGGGCTTCTGCATATACGACGGTTGCTCTTGGAGCAACCGGTCGTCTAGCTGGATGAAGCCCTCGTCCCCGATCTGGGCAACCGAGACCACTTGCGCCACGGGAGAAGAAGGAGCGCAAGTGGAAGCATCAACCGGCTTCTTCTGTGGAGAAGTAGTCGGGCGCTCGGAATCGGAGGATGAAGAAGAAGAAGAGGAACCAAATGTTGGAGACCGGCCACCAAAACCATAGGAGTGAGCGGACGGGTTCTGGCTATCCTCACGGTCAGACATGACTCAGAAAGGGAAGGAGAGACTTACTTGGAAACAATTAGAAGACTCGGAGGACTCGGAAATAGCAGAAGAAGTCGGGCAGTTTTTTGAATCGAAGATTTGCAAGTGAGGAAATTCCAAGGAGAACGACGCTTTATATAGGGGAGATGCCGCCCAGACGGGCGAATAAAGAACTGACACGTGGCAGCTGAAATGATTTGTCTTCATAACCTCTCGGGGAGACGAAAAGGCACATTAAATCGGCGGCTCTGTACCCGATTTCGATGAGATTCTCCCGCTTTGGACACCCGGTTTTTGAAAATTCAAAAATCAAATTTCAAATTTCAAATGTTTTGGGTTAGGCGCTGGTTTTCCGAGGCCATTTTCCCGCCAAAAAGCGACTGGGCAGTTCAAATTTCAAAAGATAATCGCATGTGCTTCCCGCTCTTGATGGTCCCCACAAGACCGGGAATCGGAGGACTCCTTGATGGGTAATAACCCATGGATACCACCCGGTTGGTTCGCCTGACTGGGTGGTGACAGGAGATGGCAGATCATGTACTTCGGAGACCGGGTCGGGAGACCGGTTGGCTGGAGGGAATGAGCACACGACACCTGCAGAAAGATTCTCGAAGTACTCTTATGCGACCGGTCAGACAAACGACCGGTTGGATAACCTCATTTGTGAGGTAAGTTCTAATTAACCTACACGGCTTGTATTTTGTAATAGTCCCAACAATTATCAATAACAAACCGGGTTACAGGTGTTCTCACCTACAGCCCTTCCGACTACTTTTACTTTGTATTTGCGTGGTAATTTACACCATCAATTATTATTCTCATTATTATTATTATTATTATTATTATTATTATTAAAAGACTAATGATGGCTAAAGGGCTAAAAAACTTACTACGGTTATGAAAAAAGAAAAAAATAGCAAAAGGGGCACAATGACACATAAAAGTCAGTGAAGTGAGTGGTGATGTGATATGTTTGCAAGTACATCACCATTTGGGAATGGATTTTTGAAATCTTCACTCTTTTGGAAATCACCCGGTTCACGCCAGGGTGTATTCCCAATCAGTGCAAGAAAAAAAAAGGATTCCCATTTAGTGAAGGTAGATCTGACATGCTGGGCTTTATGTTTTTTTATGTATTACCGGTAGATGCTCTACCGTTTTAGTGTATTTATTTGGGTTATGGTTTACTCTTTACTTTTTTTATATTTAGTAATAATTAGTCCCTCCGCCTCCCTAAGGTGTTCTCATTTTGACCTTTTGTACTGTTTAAGAAGAATTGAAAAAATATGAAAATTTACCATAATACCCTTAATGAAAATATATCGAGTGTATTAAATGAGGTGGATGAGGTGTAATAAATAAAGTAAGTGCGGTAGTTGTGGTATTTTAATTGTTAAAAAATGAAATGAGAAGATCTATTGTTGGCAAAGAAAAAAGGCTATTAGGAAGATCTATGGTAGACGGAGGGAGTATATATTAATTGTTGATGTTATATTTAAAAATAGAATTTATATATTTTAAAACTACAATAAAAGTTTTACAAAACAAGAGGTGACAAGACTGTATTATTTTATCAAATAATTAACAAAAACTATATCAATAAAAGTTGTGTTAGATGAGATATTTTGTTATAGTACATAACCATCCAAATTAATACAGTAATAAAGATTTTAGCATCCAAATTAATACAAGATTAAAAACTTTAAAGTACAGTAAATACTTAAAAAATTCTTTACGAAGTGGCCTTTGTTGTGCCACTTCTCCTCTCTGATCCTGGAGACCTTATGTAATGTCATCTTGAGTCAACTGTGATATGAATGGTCCCCAATTATAAGTTGTATTACATATTTAGTCTATACATATCACATATTACTAATTTAGTTCCCAATTATTATATTCATTTCTACGAATGGTCCTTTGTTAACATTTCTGTTAAGAACGTGAATAAAATTGTAAATTCACACTCCTTTCTCTCCTTAATTAAGCTTCCTTCCTCCCCTCGCACTCCTTTCCCAACCTCGTTGCTAGGTTTGAAGCTTTAAACCCAAAATCGAAATCATAATGACTTTCCTAATGTAGGACTTAAACTTTTTTATTCCCTAAATAGGACTTAATAATGACCTTGTGGGAGGAATAATGTCCAGTAATGATGGACATTTACTTGAATAATGACTATTCCCTCCGTCCCGGAGTATTCGTCCAGTTTTGACTTTTGGAACTGTTCATCTAAGCACTTTGACTCATCAAATTCTCTCAATGTGTAAGCCTAAATATAGTCATGTGTGATCTTGTTTGATTTGTCTTAACATATAGATTATTAATATATAATTTCTATAATTTTTTAATATACAAATTACAAGATAAAATGGATNTCCCTCCGTCCCGGAGTATTCGTCCAGTTTTGACTTTTGGAACTGTTCATCTAAGCACTTTGACTCATCAAATTCTCTCAATGTGTAAGCCTAAATATAGTCATGTGTGATCTTGTTTGATTTGTCTTAACATATAGATTATTAATATATAATTTCTATAATTTTTTAATATACAAATTACAAGATAAAATGGATTAAAGAAGTGTATTGGATGGTGTGTAAAAATGAAAGTGGACAAATACTCTAGGACAGAAGTAGTACTTAATAATGACCAAAAGTCTTACATTGAGGAATAATGTCCAGTAATGATGGACATTTACATTGAGAACTCTATGTTCATGACAAATACTCTGGGACGCATCTTGTTTTGTAGAACTTCTCATATACTTTTGAATGGTGTAATTTTTACTTTTTATTACTCTACCTATTTAAAATTAAAGTGATTTTAAAAGAGACAATATTTTGCACGTCGTTCGAAGTGTTGCAAATAAATTGGGACGGAGGGAGTAAGTGACATTTGAATGGTTGTAGATTTTTTTAATGTTAGGTTAGAATTGAGTGGTTGTAGATTTTTTCCAGTGTTAGGTGAGATTTGATGTTTAAGTTATTTTTTTATTCTTAGGTGGAGTTTGAGGATGCACTATTTTTTTTTACTTTTAAGTGAGATTAAATGGTTGTAGACTTTTTCTAGTACTAATTGGGAATTGAGTGGTTATAAAAACAAAATTTCAGTTTTATTTGAAATTTGATGTTTAAATTTTTTTTTTTGTTATTATATATAGTATCCTTAATGCTCAATTTTCTAAACTCACAATAATAATGGAAGAAGCTCAAAGGTATACTCCGTATATGTGAGGCCACAAAACCAAAAAAAAGTTATAAACGGTACATCAAGTACCGTTAAGCTCAATTTTTCTGAATTGCACTGATTGGGAACACTTTTGTGTTTCCTTCACTGATAGGGAATTAATTCTTCACGCCACAGCAACTCAGGATCGGTGGTGTATGAGAGAGCCTCAGAGTGATGTGGAAAATGACAAGAAAAAGACAAATTGTGAAAAAAAAGATACTCCCTCCGTCTCTAAATGGATTACAATTTTTTTTTCTCTCTCCTCCCGATAACTTTTGTTTTTTTACGCAATTTTTGTTTTGTCACCTCTTATTTTGTAGAACTTTTCACGTAGTTTTTTAATATGTAATTTTTATATTTTATTGATATACCAATTTGTAAATAAAATGATTTCAAAAAGTAGGAAATTTTACTCCGTAACCCATAATTTGTAATCAAATTGGGGACGGAGGGAGTATGTAGTTTGGGGTTACAAAAGAATTATATGCATACGAGGACCCTGTTTTTTTTTTTTGAAATTTCAGTGTTACATGTTGGAAAAAATTATACTCCTTCCGTCCCTAAATATTTGTCACACTTGTATTCCTGAGATAAAATATCAAGTTTTTTCAATTCATTTTATTTACATATTGGTATAGAAATAAAAAATAAAATTTACATATCAAAAAACTAAATAAAAAATTCTTCGAAATAAGAGGTGTCAAGAATATTTTATTTTATCAAATAACCAATGAAAGCGTAGAAATAAACAAAAGTTCCAGCGATTGCTGAAAAAGCAAATGTTGCAAATATTTTGGGACGGAGGGAGTATGAGTTAAGAAACTGAAAGAAGTTGAAAAAAATTGAAAGGAGTTGGAAAATCGTAAAAAAAAATATGTGTTAAAAAGTAACAAAATTAAATAATCACTCAAATAAATATGTTAGAAAGCTCTAATTTTGGATAAAAAAGAATAATTTTTGTCGTATTTGTGGTAATATGTTATAAATTTTGATGCATAATTTTATTCGATTTTAATCATACTTTAACTTTCCTTTTTTCTCTGTCCTAAAAATCATTTCTCACACACTTAAAATAGATATGTAATGACCATAATACCCCAAAGTTATTTAATTCTTCAACAACCTTCCTAACTTCCCATTTACGTTACCTTATTTCTTAGCTTACTCACTGTGGTCGTATCTCTTCTTCTCCTGCACTCTCACACTTGGATTCTTATGCAGCTTTGTAGTTGAAAAAGCTTCATCCGCAGTCCAATCTGTTTTGGTTCTTCTTCAATTCTGCCCTCACAGTTTGTTTAGGCAGCAAGAGGAATTAGAAGAAGATGAATAATCTTAGAAGATTCTCTCTTCAAAATTCCGCCTACAATCGGAGGATGAAGTTCTGCTACTAGTTTCATTCTAAATGAAGTTTATAATGTTCTAAATCCGTAGACTTTTTAAAATTCAAAATAAATCTATAAGAATCTCAATTGAATATACCCCCCTTAGAGCACTGGGTTTGCATGTAACGCCGACCGGCGTTAGGGGCGTTAAACACCGCCCCCGGCGGCGTTACCCGAGCGTCACAGCGCCTGGGTCAAACGAATGACGCTTCGTCATTCTCTTCCCCTCTCCCCTTTAACGGCTATAATAGCCGTTGGGCTATAAAAAAATTCCTTATAAATTTAAACCCCCCCTCCCAATCTCTCACACCTTCCTTCTTCAATCTTATTCAATCTTCTTCTTCCCATATTTTAAATTTCGAAATCACCCCCTCTCTTTTCAACATGAATCTGCCAGGCTCCGGCTTCTTTCCCGCCAAGCGACGCCGCGATGTTGTTTTACCAGGAGTGGGGTGATACGAATATCGTATCGGATAGGGAAGAACTTCGAGCGTTCTTCAAGCTCCAAGAAGAAGAGGTAGAGAAAGATGGAAAACTTCGAGCGTTTCCGGGCTCCAAGAAAAGAGAGACGAGAAATTAAAAGAATTCTTGATTATCGATTGATTGAATAATAACAACGAAAGGTTACAATATATAAAGACGCAGAAAACCCTAATTGACCTAATGGGCTCGGGCCCATACTAAAACCCTAAGACAACAATAAATAATAATAATAATAATAATAATAATAATAATAATAATAATAATAATAATAATAAAAAATAACTTCTAAATAATAATATAACTAATTAAAATATTCTAATTAACTATCTCTATCATTCCCACCCCTTTAAAATCCACCTTGTCCTCAAGGTGGAGGCTCCCACTCGTGCTTTAAGACTGGAGAAAGAATGCTGAACCAAAAGAGTCCACCCGGTGACTGTTTTTTCATGAACCTTGCCAATTGCAATGTAGATGAGAGAATATGAGATGAGAAAAACCTATATGGGACTCTCTCATTTGAAACTTGGTACTCAGACTTGACAACATCAACAATGTCAAACAGTTTGAAAGTGTCCAGCGAAATTGAGTTCTCTGCTACATGGTCTACATCTCCTAGAACGTCGTAGTTGACATTGTCTACACACGCCAAGGTATTTAGCGAGGCATAAAATTCATGGGATGTAAGATCACACTTGTAGGCATCAGCAACATCTTCTGTATGAGACCCTTCATTTTTTTCCACGAAGTTAGACCTCCCGTCATCTTTGTTTATGGCCTCAGACCCATTGTCCATGTCATCCCCAACATATAATTCGACGCCAGAGTCATCCTTTGATTCCTTTTCATGCAACTCAGTATTTTGTACGGTGACCATAGGAGCCAAATTGGGTGGAGAAAGTGGAGCACTGATGAGGTTCGAGATGGCATTCACCATGTTTGTTCTGAAATTTTGTAACTCTGAAGGAATCAAACTCGGCAAAATTTGGGGTCCACGAACCAAATCCTGAATCACGCAAGAGATTTCAATGTCAAATGCGTGTAAATCAGAATCATAATTTGTCCGACCTTCAATAGGGCAAAATGACCGTAGATTCTTGATAATTTCATCTATGTGATCGAAAAGTGTGCAAACTCCTTCATCATACTCAATTTCTCCATATAAAACATTTTCAAGCAAATCAATAAGTGCGTCCAATGCATTGGTACTCATAATCAAAATCTCTATCCGTGCAAATTGGGCCTCCATTCGTAATAAAAAATTCCCCTCCATATGACACAATATGGATTTGACTGAAAAAGAGGTATGCGGGAGAAGAGTTATGCCTATCGACTTGATTGTGGACGTTCAATTGGTAATGATGCAAGATCAAACTCCTCCTTGAATTGATGTTTATGTGCGAAGAAACCCAAATTCCACCAGATCTGCACTCAAAATTTTTTTTAGTTTTTGTTTTTTTTGGGTGAGTTCAACAATGAAAGCACCAATTGATACGAATATCGTATCGGATAGGGAAGAACTTCGAGCGTTCTTCAAGCTCCAAGAAGAAGAGGTAGAGAAAGATGGAAAACTTCGAGCGTTTCCGGGCTCCAAGAAAAGAGAGACGAGAAATTAAAAGAATTCTTGATTATTGATTGATTGAATAATAATAACGAAAGGTTACAATATATAAAGACGCAGAAAACCCTAATTGACCTAATGGGCTCGGGCCCATACTAAAACCCTAAGACATCAATAAATAATAATAATAATAATAATAATAATAATAATAATAATAATAAATAACTTCTAAATAATAATATAACTAATTAAAATATTCTAATTAACTATCTCTATCATGGGGCGATCGACCGCCGATCTACGAGACGCAACAATCCAGGTACGTGCGAGATTCAGTTCCAGAGACTCAACCAGAACTGATCGGGTCGAAAAAAAGTACACGCCGGAAAAGCCACAAAGCCAAAGGCACGATGACCGAGGCGGCACGGTCAATCCAAAAGTGGACGCCAGAGGAGGAGTGCTTATTGGCGTCGGCTTGGGTTGACGTCTCCGAGCATCCTATCATTGGTAAAAATTTTATTTTTTCTAATATATTTATGTATATATATATATATATATATATATATATTATATTTAATGGTGTCTAAAAAAATTGTGTTATACATTTTTAAAGGTTCGGAGCAAACGAAGGATGCGATGTGGGATCGTATCGAGGAGAAGTTCTTCACGGCGATGAACACGGACGGCTCCTACCGAACCCGGGACCAACTCACTTCTAAATGGAGCCACATCAACCGTAAAGTCTGAAAGTTTATCGGAGTTTACGAGGAATGCTCCTGGTCCCGGAGGATCGGGACGAACGACGCCGATGTTCTCCGGCTTGCCACGGCCTGGTATCAAGACGACGGGTACCAAGGCAAGGTGCCCATCGATTTTTGGAGGATTTTGAGCCGTTCCCCGAAGTGGCAACAACTCAACAATCCCGACGGCAGATCGTTCCGGAAAAGATCCTCTGTCGACGCCGAGGTTGAGGTCGACGAGACTATCGGTTCGTCCGATCAAATTCCTCCCTTCAACGTTGCAGATTCAGATGACGAGGACCTCATTCCACGGCCGATCGGAAGAAAGAAGGCAAAATCCATTGCCTCGGGTTCGGGAGGGTCCGGCTCTGTTTCCGCTTCTTCCCGCGACGAAATCGACCGGGAAATGGTTGAACAACTTCGGGCATTCAATCTCCGAGAACAAGAGAGGTTGAAACTAAAGGAGAAGGAGTTGAAGCTAAAGGAGCAGGAGGCCGAGATGAAAGTCATGGAAACCAACCTTTCTACGTTGTCGGAGATTGGACGAATGCTCTACGAGCAAAGAATAAAAGAGATCAAGGAGAAATATAATTTTCCTTAGTTTTTTATTTAATGTATCTTTTTTTTATTATTGTCGCTTTTTTTATTTAATGAATGTATTTTTTTTATTATTCGTGTTTCAATATAATTAAATAATAAATTAATTACATTTTATTAATTTAATTTTAGAAGATGTATATTTAAAAATGTAAAAAATGAAGGTTTGAAGCCCCAGTTTGAAGCCCCGGGGCTTCAAACCCATTTCCAGTGAATTTTGGGTGTAAGTTAAAGCTGACGTGGCAGAGAGAGAAAGTTTGAAGACCCGGGGCTTCAAACGTATTTCTAATGCCCTTAGTGTCGATAAGAAAATTCGAGAATGATTAAGGTCATCTTCTCTTCAACTTATTCGTTTTACTTTTTACTTTTTTTTCGTAGAATCAGTTCAAACCAGATTATATCTGAAATAATAATAAAGGTAACTATAATCAAATATTATCATATCAAAATTTATTTCAATCAGATCAAAACCATTCAGATTATGTGTAGTAAACACAACCTAAGAACTACGGAACATGCGGTGAGAGGAGATGTTGCACCAAATTGGTATATCCTTAACATTATTCTTGAGATTTTCCCCTTGAAACTATCACCGCCAAAGTGTAACCATGTAGGTGTGCGTATCTATAATTGTTTTTTAGGGCCAAATAGCTCCGGTGCCCCCTGTGGTTTGGAAAATTGGCATCAATATCCCTTCTATTTTCAAAACTTACTTCTAAAGTCCCCGTGGTTTCTAAATGATGTACCCGTGCCCCCTCTGATCATTTTTCGGCCATTTTCCGGCGAAGAGGGGGCATTTGCGCATAATTTTTAAACCATAAGGGGCATTCGTGCTCATTTTTTATTTTTTCGTTTATTATTTGTATTTTCCTTTTTTAAAATATTTTCTATTTCTTTTTTCTTTTCCTAGATATTTTTCTAATTAATTTTCAATTTTTTATAATGTTTTAAAATTTTAAAATTTTTTGTGTTTGAAATAAAAATAAAAATAAAAAAAATAACGTACATTGCATCTATTTGAAATTAAACATTTTCACTTCTTGTTATGTACTTATTTGGAAAGTTCAAAAAGAAAAACCTAGAATAAAAAACTAAAAATATGGAAAACTAAAAATACACGAAAAAAGTCAGATACAAAAAAACGGACAAGCCTAAAAAAGTCCTTAAAATTGAGATCGAAAAAGATATTCATTTTTATTTTTCTATTATTTTGTTTCTTATTTTATTCATCATTTTTTTAAAATTCTCAAAAAAAAGTTTACTTTTTTCAGAAAAAATAAAAATTGTTGATTTGAGAAGTACATATACATTATATGTTAATTTTTTCAAACAAAAATAACTTTAAATTTTATGAACATTATAAAAATAATTTTAAAAAAACCTTTATTAATAAAAAAAACAAATAAAGGAAAAAATGAAAAAAAACAAAAAAATAAGCAAAAAATGGCCGGAAAATGATCAGAGGGGGCACGGGTGCAGCATTTTTGAAACCATAAGGACTTTAGAAATAACTTTTGAAAACAGAGGGGGTTGTAGTGCCTATTTTGCAAACCACAAGGGGTACTGGCGCTATTTGGCCTGTTTTTTAGTGTAAGAAATAGAGTTCCTCTACTTTTGTCGGTCTAGACATAATTATATAAAAATTACACTGTATACAAATTAGAGAGTAATTTTAATAAATAATCCCAAATTACAGACGATTTTCCGTATTTAGTCCCCAACTATAAGATATTTCATAAAGGGTATTCAATTTATGAAAACTATTCCTTAATTCATCCTTCAGGGGCTATCTGTGGGATTTGTTTTTGTCATATTTGGTGAAAAGGACTTTTTGTGGAATAGTTTTCAAAAATTAGGTGTTGTTTTTGGAATATCTTATAATTGAGGACTAAATATGGAAAATTACCTATAATTGGGAACCATTTATAGAATTTACTCTAAATTAGATAACATAATATTTCAAAAATATTTTGCAAGATAAATCTAATAAAATTGTTATTGTATTAGTATATAATATAAATTTTATTTACTAAATGGTCAAAGTTTATAAAGTGTTGCTACAATGGGTAAAAATTAAAAAAAAAACTTTAGGACAAATTAAGTACTCCCTCCATCCTAAAATATTAGTGAAGTTTGACTTTTTGTAGTTTCAAAAAAAAAAGATCAATATTTGACCTATAATAAAAAATATATTATATAGTAGATTAATGAGATGAAATAATATTTTAAAAATGTTATACAAGATAAATGTAATTAAATTGGTTTTTTTATAAATTTTTAATATCAATTTTTTTATTAAAAAGTCAAAGTTTGTCAATTTTGAACGCAAAATGTCAAAACTAGACAAACACTTTATGTCAAAAAATGCTCGTTTTACTATTACTCCCTTTTTCCTAAAATTAATTACTGCCCATTTCATTTTACGAGGTTTGACCAACTTCATTTTTAGTTTAATTTATTTGATTATTGGTGTAAAATTTTAAAATAATATCAAATGACTTATGAAAATAAGAAAAAATGTAAATAAAATGTGACGATGTAAATAGTAATTGGAAGATGATTTTAGAACCGAGAGAGTAAATATTTTTAAGTTTTGTTGCTAAGAATTTATTTAAAACATGTTTTCACAATATTTTTAAAATAGAGAGTACTAAGCATCAGAAAATTCTTATTGAAAATTAACATTGTGAGTCTCCATGCCATTTTTGTGAGACACACAAGAATTTGGAACTATGGGTGTATAAAGTATGATGTGAGATGTTTTCGTTTAATCGAGTGAATAATATATTATCCACCAACTTCATACTCCGTATGAATCTTTCCAATAATAATAATAGAGTAAATTCTATA
Organism: Cuscuta campestris; assembly: GCA_900332095.2. Lineage (NCBI taxonomy): Eukaryota > Viridiplantae > Streptophyta > Magnoliopsida > Solanales > Convolvulaceae > Cuscuta > Cuscuta campestris. The sequence goes on along the minus strand of OOIL02001464.1, from coordinate 105,256 downwards.
ATTCATCCTTTATAACAAGGGGGTTTCCCTATTTAGTCCTCTATTATCAAATATTACTCTAGTGGTCCTTCTTTTATGGGTACCTTTCCACAAATAGTCCTTTTTTTGATCTTCTATCATGTTGGTGTTAATTTGAAGGCTAAAAGTGTAATTTCACAATGATAATATATTTTTTTGTCATACACAATTCCAAAGGATGCTGCGTTAGCGTCGTTTGTGAATTACAGTCGCTTTTTACGACAACTATAGTCTACAAATGTGATCTTTCGTCAGAATCCTAGCCCACAATCATAGTCATTAATTTTGTGTTATCCGCTTAACCAATATCAGAACATGTTACTAGACATAATGTTGATGCCAAATTATACTTTTAACCTTTAAATTAACACCAACACGGTAGAATTTCAAAAAAAGGACCATTTGTGGAAAGGTACCCTTAAAAAAGGACTATGGGGGTAATATTTGATAATAGAGGACTAAATATGGAAACCCTCTGTTATAAAGGACCAATTATGGAATTTACTCGTAATAATAACAGGAGAAACAATAAAAAAGGGAATTAAAGCGATAAATGCGAGAAACTAATTCAATTCACAAATCTACAATTCCTCCTGATTTCTCCCTGATCCCCCGTGAGCACTTGAATCTGCCCCATCTTGATGAAAGACTCCGTGAACTTGCGGAACCATTCGGCCTCGTCGCCGGCGAACTTCTCCACCAGTGGTTGCGTTCTCGAATCGGAGGCCAACAATTGATCGGACTCCAGCAACGCCTTCTTCTTCAGCAACTGCCTGTAGAAAACGGAGTCCATTCGGTAGTTTGTCACGCTATCCATTGGGACTGTGTGCCTCCTGTTCAGACATTGGAATCCCATCACCACCTTCATCGACCCCTCCACTTCTTTTTCTTTCTTTGGATCCTTTAACCTATACCTGTGGAGGAGGATTAATCAAAGATTCAAAATTATTACATACTAATTTTGATTCACATTTTCTAGTTCCGGGGACTAGTTTGAGTCAAGTAAAACTTACAGGGACCGAATTGAACTTGGGATCAGGGTTGTCCAGGTTTAGGTCCAAACCGAAAAACATGATCGAACCAGACCGTAAGGTCCAAACTATATCGGATCGAATGGATTTTGGATCAGCCTTTGATCCAAAAGAATTAGGCATTCGGATTCCGATCTGGTATTGTCCAAACTCGAAATAATATAGGTTCCGACCAATTGGACCGAATGGACTTAATACTATTGGACCTAAAAGGCCAAAATGCTAAAACACTACCTTTTAAGTTTGGTATTATGTGTTGATGCTTTATTTTGATATATATCTTAATTTATTTAATTAACAAGGTTTTTAATTAAGTTTCTTTTAAACAATTCCACACTACTTTTGATGATTATACATAGAAGCAGTCCATGGGTATCTATTTTAGTTTTTCTATTTTATTTTTTCCTGTTTGCACGGTATAAATTTAAAACCCTAAAATATAATTAATGGATCAAAATAATAACAAAGTATTTTTTTATTCGGTCTGACTGGTCAATGAGTTTGGACCGGTTTTGTCTTAAGTATTTCAGTCTAGTCCGATCCGATCAAAAACTGAATTCGTTTAGGTCTGATCTTTGATCCATGGTTTTGTGCAATTTGATTTTGAGTCCGGTCTGGTTCGATTTGATCTGGTCTTGGAACGATGAACAAGCCTTAACTTGTGAGTACTAATTCAATGACAAAATTATACTCCGCAGATGAAAATATTAATAGAATGGTTATAGAAGAACATATCCTAATGTTATAAAACATGCCTGAAATTAGAGCAATGAGCAACGCCAATGGAATGAGCACCCAATAGCGCCACCATATCCTCCACACCCAGCCCTTTGGTCTCAAATAGACGCACCAGCTGATCCACGGTGTTGTTAGGGGAGGCGATGGATTTCACGACGTCCTCTTCCCGGGACACCCTGCCGTCGCGCCGCCCGCCGGGGGCGTCAAACTCGGGCAGCCCGGACAAAACGAGGGCATCACGGGACAAGAATGTGAGTATGTCGGCGCACGATACGACGCCGGGGCATTCTCTCTCCACCGCCTCCTTGGCACTGTCGATCAGATCGAAGCCCCGCACGGTCTTTCCGTTCGCCGGAGCTTGTTTCTCCACCCGGCCTCCGCCGGCCACCTGGTCTAGCAGAACAGATCCGTCACATCCCTGCACATTCCGTAAAATTTGTCTAGTCAAATGGAATTAGAGTTAAACATTGCCCTTTTGTTCAAATTAATGTTTTTATTTGTTTACGGTGATATATTTTGATCATTAATGTCTCTATTTAGACATAGATATATATTTTGGAGAACAAATAGCTTCCGTATCCCTGTGGTTTGAAAAATTGGCATAAATACCCCATCTGTTTTCAAAATTCCCGTGGTTTCAAAATGTTGCACCCACACTCCCTCTGATCATTTTCTGGCCATTTTCCGGCGAAGAGAGAGCATTGGCGCATAATTTCTAAATCATAGGGCGCATTCGTGCTTATTTCTTATTTTCGTTTGTTATTCTTCCCTTTTTAAAAATATTTTCTATCTCTTTTTCCTTTTCCTAGATTTTTTTGAAAATATATTTTCAATTTTTTTTAATGTTTCAAAAATTTTAAAATTTTATGCTTCAAATAAAAATAAAAATATAAAATTAACATTCATTAAATCTATCTCTAATTAAACATTTTCACTTTTTGTTACTTAGAATAATTTTTTGAAAAGTTCAAAAAAAACCAAGAATAAAAAAATAAAAATATGGAAAAATAAAATGAAAAAATTAAAATACGCAAAAAAAGTCTTATACAAAAAAAATTACACGCCTAGTCCTTATAATTAATATGTCCAAAAAGGATATTCATTTTAATTTTTGCATTATTTTGTTTCTTATTTTATTCTTAATTTTCTTGAAGTTCTCAAAAAAATTTACTTTTTTTCAGAAAAATCAAAAATTGTTAATTTGAGACGTACATATGCATTATATGTTAATTTTTTCTAACAAAAGTAACTTTAAATTTTAAGAAACCTTATAAAAATAATTTTAAAAAAACTTATTATAAATGAAACAAAAAAAGGAAAAAATGGAAAAAACAAAAAATATGCAAGAAATAAAAATCAGTACTGATACCCCCTATGATTTAAAAAACATGCACCAATGCCCCCTCTTCGTCGGAAAAATGGACGGAAAATAATTAGAGGGGACACGAGTGCAACATTTTGAAACTATAGGGATTTTAGAAATGAGTTTTGAAAACAGAAGAAGTATTGGTGCTTGTTTTGCAAACCACGAGTGGTACCAATGCTATTTGGCCATATTTTGGAAATATGATGTTTTAAAACTACCTTTCAAATACGTACATTTTTTGTATATTGTGGTCTACGTTTGAAAGGAAAAAAGTCTAGCTCATGTTAAAAATATGATTTTCTTATATCAAAATAGGACTTTTAATATTTTATATCAAAATAGGACTTATATTATAAAATAATGTCAAAGCATAATGCCAGATTGCGAAGAAATACTCTGTATCATGAAATGATAACACATACGGAGTAATACAAAATAACAAGGATTTTATAGTATCAATATTCATATTTATTTGAGGTAAAAACATACGGAGAATAAGGTTTAATTTGGTACAAATTTCATAGTTTAGTTTTTTATAGATAGATTTCCTATATTTAAGAATTAAATCTTGAATGTCAATCACAAAAAAAACATTCTAGTCAGGGGATCGGAGTAATTAAATAAAAATTACAACGCATATTAATACAATAGATTAATTTTTTAATTAATAGTCTGATTTTTGTATTATTGTGCAATATTTATAACTCACGATAAAAAATTCTATCAATTAGGACAAATGCATTATTATACTTATTCTGTCCCGTGTATTTATCCATTTCATCTTATTTTTTCTTCATTTCATTAGGTGAATGTTTGAGTGTTTTAAGCTAGCATTGGCATTATCAATTTGAAACGAAGAAGGCTCACATTGACAAGGCAGTCATGACTTTGGAGGCGAACCATGGCGGCGGCGAGGCCAGAGTCATTCTGGAATGCCTTAAACATGACGTCTTTGACAATTTCTTGTGCCCTTGGGCAAGTCTGATCGTAGAACCCTACTTGTAGTCCGCCTTCATTATCGTCTCCCTCGCGTTGGGGAGGAGAAAATGGGTTGAAAAGAAGGTCTCCTAAGGGAGAAGAAGATGTCCGGGTAAACAGATATATCATGCAGGTGATGACAAAAATTCCAAGAATTCTTGCCATCATTGCAATGCCTTGGAAATGCCCAATGGAAATGAATGTTTTTTTCTCTCATTTCAGAAGACATGTTATGAATGAGAATGGCTGGGAGAATTTTAAGGATATCTTTTGGTATGCCAAGGACATATATGTGAAGGGGTTTCTTGTTTCAAATTTATATAATATTGGCATCTATAACTACATTTCGATAGAATGCTATGTTAGGTGTTAGTTAGCATTTTGAATAACTTATTAATAATACTCCATGCGTCCCAAAAAGTCATTCACATTTTAAAAAAATCATGTCCCTAAAAGTCCTTCCCATATCTATTAAAAAATCTCTTTTATCTCTTACTTCTTCATACTCTACATATCACCGCATCATACTTTTTTTCTAATAATTTAAAACCACATTCTTACTTTTACTCATCACAATAATGGTATTTTTAGAAAATCAACACAAAATTATTCCTACCTTAGTTTACCACTTTACTCAACATGTTCCTATCTTTATAGGACGGAGGGAGTATAATATTACATTGCACAACAAAATCATATCTATATTTGCGTATATATTTTTCTTTCCGTATACAAATTTACAAAAAAAATTCCCTATTCGGGGTATAAAAGAAAGGAAGAAAACTACTCATCCTATGATTTGCTCGATCATCTATGCCTTATAAATCGGTCCAAAAGGTGGAATCGTCCACCCTAGGCACCCCCACCCCTTGGCCCGACAAGGATGGTGGAGGAGGTAAATCATGGTGATTCAGTCGGCCAAGAACGCTAGACCCGTGCCCACCGCACATCTATACCCTACAAATAATTTTTAGGGACACTTTGAGTTTCTCCCTGGCCCTCCATAATAAAAATAACTGCCCCAAACATGATTAACCCCTCCCTGTATGTCATAACAATTTGGCTTATCAGCCACAAATTTGAGATTAGACAAAGGGAGGAGGCTATTGTCCCAATCAACTACTTGCAGATTTCTGAAATAAGAAGCCCTCCCAAAGCCTTCCTTGGCAAAATGTCCACTCCCCATTTGGGTTGATGTGTGAGTTGTGGGGCTATCACTGTTCACAACCTCCCCTCCAAATTGTACCATGCTTGCAGCAGATGTCCTAAGATGGGTAAACAAGAAAGATGGCCAATATCCAACTATTCTTCCTGACCCAAACTCTAGCCACCAATCCCCTCTTTTTGGATCCTGCAAAAAAAAAAAAAAAAAGATTTACAATTTAATATATCATGAGTGTTGTGACGACCGGCTGTTAGAATATAAATAACTCTTCCTGAGTCATAACCACAATCTCAGAGTTGGTTCCTTGACATGATATCAGAGCCTTGATAACCAAGAGGTCACGAGTTCGAAACTCACCGCCACCCAATTTAAAAAAAACTAAAAGTTTCACGTGCAAGGCTCGAAAAAGACTACGCCTGCACGTGAGGGGGCGTGTTAGAATATAAATAACTCTTCCTGGTCCACAACCACAAGCTTGAGCTTGTGGTTGAGTTGGTTCCTTAACACCGGCCCCGTTTGGCATCAGTGTCAGAGATTAGCATTAGCGTTTTGAAAAAGTTATCCGACGGTAGCATTTAGCGTTAGCATTTTCAGAATTAATCTGCACCATTAAAATTTTATCCAAAACGCTAACGCTAATCGAAAACGCTGTTAACAAACAAAGCCGAAATACACGAGACAATAGTGACGGATTCAGAAAATATGCTGATCGAGGAGCACCCTTAGATAGTGGAGGATCTATAAGAAATTTTTTTATTCGGAGCGGCACGTACGTTGGATAAGTATGGATATGGGGCACTGAGCCCCACCCCAGCAATAAGGGTGCGGCTTAGGTCAACTAACACAAAAAAGATACACTTCACTCTACAATTGTCTTTGCGAAATAACAAAAAATTTAATTGCATTTCATCTCAAACAATCACTCGAAAATTAAAATTAAATGAAATTTCATTTTGTATTCAAAATTTGAAGAACACTAGATCAAACATCAAACGAAATACGTATACACGCAACTTAAAATTTAAGCTCGACTATTTATTTTATACAACTTAAAGTTACAAACAAAAAATAACAAAAAAAGAAAATAAATTTTCGGTTAGACATTTTCTCATACACTTTCAAGGCATAACTATATCAATAAAACGTATCAATTGATATTTAAGTACAACAGTACATTTTAATAATTGTACTATTATGGGATAAATATGGAAATTAAATAAAAAAATTATTCGAATGTTTGACGATTAAATTTGTTTAATTTGATTTGAAAAAATTTAAAATGTACAAATATCCTAGGATAATTTTTTTTGGTACATAGATGGATGTAATCTATGAATTGTCAATATCAAAATTGAGATGTAACAAGATTAAGATCGAAAATCTTCATGGAAAAAGTGAGAGTGGTGTTTGCTTAGCTTGGAAAAGAGAAGAGCAAAGATAATCTCACAAAGTGCAAAACATAGTCATAGCTAGGGGTGTTCAATCAGATCGATCCGATCTGACCCGATCCGAAAATTTGGATATCCGAAAGTTTCGGATCATGTAAAACTTATTCCATATCCGATCCGGAAATATTCGGATATCCGATTTCCCGGATCGGATCACTGGATTATCCGAAAAGTTGAGTTTTTAGCCAAAATTTATAAAAAAAAAAGATAAAATAGCAAAATTAACCCAAAATATCAAATTCAGTATAGATTTACTAAAAGAAAAATTCCACCACTAAGTAATGACCTAATAAAAAAATGATACCAAATTTAATTTAGGAGTAACTTTGGTAATTTTGCCTAAACAAATAAAAAAACATTATTAAAACAAAAGATTCTAAAATGCTAATGCAAAAAGTCCAAAATGGTTGAGTCCCAAAATCAACATAAAATTGCATTTAATCATATAGTCATAATATATATCCATAAAATTCCAAAAATATATAGCAAAAAAAAATCGGATATCCGGTTATCCGAATAATTCCAGAAATTGAATCCATATCCGATCTGATTTTTTTCGGGTATCCAATTCGAAATATTCAAAAGCTAAAATATCGGATCGGATATCCATTTTTCAGATCGGATCAGCCCGGATCGTGGACGGATATATCGAATCAGATATTTTTGAACACACCTAGTCATAGCTATAGTAATAAATAGACCCAATAGTTTCTCCCATGCATGCTTAATTAATACCACTATACTAATTGCTAAAGTGCACGCGCCTAATGCCTTACATCTGGCGCATTATCACCCATTAGTCCATTACTAATTTACTATACGCCTTACTAATTATGTCGTAGATGCCCTATTGATTCACATCTAAACAACTACCCAATGGGCTAATGTGCGCCATGTCTTTCCCCAATTCTTCCAAATATCCCGTTTGGCATCAAAGTTAGAGCCGTAGAGGTTAGCGTTTTGAAAAGATTATTTGACGGTAGTTTTTAATGTTAGCGTTTTTAAAAGTAATCTATATCATTAACACTTTATCAAAAGGCTAACGTTAATTGAAAACGTTATTCCAAAACAAAGTCCAAATAATTAGAGAGTGTATCAAACCCCAATGAGAAAATTAAATCTCTTTGGCGTATGAACATATATTATATTATAATAAAGCTGATAATATTCAAAAAGGAAATTGATCCCTGAACATTCACGATATAAGCATAAATTACAATTTGGTCATCATGTTCTTCCATATTGGGTAGAGGTGGCAATCGGATCAATCGGATCGGTTCCGGGTTGAACTTTTTCGGTTCGGATATCTTTCGGTTATATGCTATAGTCGGTTCGGATCGGTTAAATTTCGGTTCGGAAACTCATTGTGTTCTATTCTATCCTCTCGGTTCGATTCGGTTTCGAGTCGGTTCAGATACGGTACGGTAATAAATCGGTTCGGATAGATTTTGATTCGGATACAATTTGAGTCGGATATATTTCGGTTTCGGGTCTAGTCCGGTTCGGATATATTTCGGTTTCGGATATATTTGATCGAGTAGACTACAAATTATGAAAAAATATATTTTATGATGATATAAATTTAATATCATAATATTAATTTTAAAATTTAGTTTTGATATATTAAAATTTTATCACTTCAAATAATATTATGAGTAATTTACCTAAATAGGGCTAAAACACAATGAGTTTCCCAATATAGGACCATATGTTTTTATTTCCTAATGTAGGACTTTTGGTCATTATTAATTAGTCATTATTCAAGTAAATGTCTATTATTAATTTATTACTGGGCATTATTCCTCCCACTAAGACATTATTAAGTTCTCTCTAAGGAATAAAAAAGTTTAATTCCTAGATTAAGAAAGTAATTATGTTTTAGTTTTATTTAGTGCAGATTTATTAATATCATTAGTTTTATCTTTATAAATAAAAAGATAAAAGATAAATTCAAGTCGTATTATGATTGTGTTACCACTTTTTTGGGGAAGATGAGTCGAAGCAACTAGTTTTTATCTCGTGCTTTGCACTGACTCGCATACTTTTTTTTTATAAGTATAGCTATTTAAAAATGTTACTCTGTATTATATTAAAAAATAAAACTCACATTAAATAAATAAGAGAAATTTGGATATGATAACTTATTGTAGCCAGACTATTACTCCCTTCGTCCCTAAATAAACTTCCATTTTTGACTTTTTGAAAATTTAAGGGAGGAATATTTTTTGTGTTGACTTTAAAAAAATACCATTGATATGATGTGTAAATACAAGATTCTCATCTCTATTTTATTACTGGTTTGCTTTATTTTATCGCATGTATGCTTAGATTTGGAAAAAGTAATTTTCATGTGTTTTATGTCATCTCTATTTTATTGCTCATTTGCTCTATTTTTTGTAATATTTCTAAAACATGTAATCCATTTTATGAGGGAATGAGCAAGTAATATAATTAGTTCAAATGGTAAAATAAAAGTAAAATTTTAAAAGCATAATATGCTTATTGAAAGGAAAACATACTTCCAAAATTATCGATGTAGGTTCTAATCGGTTTCGGATATAATCGGTTTCGGATCTAATCGGTTTCGGGTTTTATCGGTTTCGGATATTATCGGTTTCGGATCTAATCGGTTTCGGGTTTAATCGGTTCGGATATTATCGGTTTCGGATCTAATCGGTTTCGGATTTAAATCGGATATGAATTATTTAGTTCGGTTTCGGTTCGATTCGGATCATTTCGGGTTTTCGGTTAGATCGCATCTTCATTTTTCGGGTCATTTCGGTTTCGGTTTCGGATATTTCGGTTCGGGTAATCGGTTCCGGTTCTGTTTTGCCAGCTCTAATATTGGGTACTTTGATTAATTAATTATTGGAATTAGGGGTGTTCATCGGGTCAAATCCAGACCGAGACCGGACTGGGATCGAATAAAGGACGTTTCGTGGACCGAGGACCGGATCGAATAAGTTAAGGACCGGCCCGGGACCGGATTGGTAAAATCCGGACCGGGACCAGATCGAATAAATGTGATTTTTTATTTTTTAAAATAAATTTTTTTATTTAATTTAAAGTACTCAATTGCACAAAATTATTACTATAATAAATTTTTAATGTGTAACATACACAAAACATTTTCAAAGACCATTATTTTAATTTTTTAACAAGTTTTAAATAAATATATCCTCTATCGTTTTGCGGAAAACTTGTTCGTAATTTTTGTTTTACATAGAGAGTATATATTCTTCTTCTTATTGTGTTTTTACTTTTTTTGTAATGTTCTTTTTTTTGTTTTTATTTTATTTTGGTAAATAGATATTTGTTTTATATTGTTTTTGTTTGAAAGATTTTTAATTTTATATTGTTCATTTTTATTTGTTAGAGTTTCATTATTGATAAAGAACAAACTTAAGTTATAGTATTGGTACAAAAATTTGAAATGAATTTGTTGCTAACATAAAAGTACTGTTTACTTTTTTCACACTTTTCATATTAAAAAAAATCTTATTTCGTATTTCTAATTGGATTAGTTTTTTAAAAAAAATTGTTAAAAAATAAAAAATTACATTTGAAATAAATTTTAGTAATAAAGTTAGAGTAATTTTAAGGATAAGAAAAAAATTTAAAACTATATCATAATATTATATAGAAAAAATATTAAAAAAATTAATTTTGACCGGTCCAGACCAGAACCCGGTGGACCGGACCGAACCGAAGAGTGGATAAAGAAAAAGTGAGGACCGAAGACCGGACCGGAAAGAGAACGGTCCAATTTTGACCAAGTTTGCCGGATAATAGGAACCACGATTGTTCAGGTCGAGCTAGGGCAGGGAGAATGGTTTAAAAGTTGTGGTCTTGATTGTTTGAAAAAAGTCTGTTTAGCAATTTTTTCATATTATTATGTTTGAATCATATTTATTGTCTAGATTCTAGTTTCGAGTGTTGTGATCGAATGTGTTGATTATGCTTATATTTTTCAACCTATGTTACATTATACGAAGTATATAATTGTGTTTAGATTTCATTTGAATATTAAATGTGAATGTCGTGTACGTTAAGTTTGTGGTGAATGGATTGAATGTACTTAGTTTTATAGTGATGTGGATTTAAAAGTGTTGTTTTTTGGTGCATAATCTACTGCTTTCTAGTGTTGTTTTTAATACCTACTAAATAATACTATAACCAATTAAAATATTTTAATTAACTATTCGTATCAGAATCTGTCAAATCTATGACAGAATCTGCAATGGCAACCACATTCCATTGCAAGATAGCTCTGGCAGTGATCTGTTGTATTCGTTTTTCATGCAATCATACGAGCAATAATGCACCAAGTCACATTAGAACTAAGAAGTTAAACGTGCTTGGATGAAGGTAGTATTATCAATCCTTTTAAGTTTTTTTCGCAATCCATTTATTTTCAATTTGGGGTATTACATTCACCCACACTTAGAAATTCAACGTCCTCATTGCACCTTTTTTTCAAACAACTAGATCTTCCCCGCTAGGTGAACAAAACTTGGCCCGTCACGGTTGCAAGGTTGCTCTCGTACCATTTGAAACACCCCAACCTCACATTGGAGAGAAGTATCTGCTTATATAATTATAGACTGACCCCACAAATAAACAAAAGTCTTTCCCGTACATTTTGTCTTTACCTGTGCGTGCTCAAAGAATGTGTGGTTAAGATGACATTACATACGATCCCAACATTTGGTATCAAAGCCCAAATTAAGATTGGTAGAAGTGGTTGACTACGACGTCCAAAATTCTTGGGGCGGATGTGATACGAATATCGTATCGGATAGGGAAGAACTTCGAGCGTTCTTCAAGCTCCAAGAATATGAGGTAGAAAAAGATGGAAAACTTCAAGCGTTTCCGGACTCCAAGAGAATAGAGGAGGAGATTAGGGTTTTGATATTTATTTATTCCTTTCATAATAACGGGGAAGGATTACAATATATAGAGAGTAACGCTATGCTAGTTGACCTAATGGGCTCGGGCCCGTACTAAACACTAATGTTTAGAATATTAATAAATAATAATAAATAATACTAATTAATAAATAATATAACTAATATATTATCATATCATTCCCACCCCTTTAAAAACCACCTTGTCCTCAAGGTGGAGGCTCCCACTCGTGCTTCTGAACTGGTGATAAAACATTGAACCATACACAAAGTCCACCTGGTGAGCGTTTAACAAAAAGCGTGTTGGTTGAAGTGTGTAGAACCGTCTGCTTTGAAACTGGATATTCAGACTTGGCAACATCAACAATGTCAAATAACTGAAAAGTTTCCAACGAAATTGAGTTCTCTGCTACCTGGTCTACAATCACGAAAGCTTCATACCTTGTAGTGTCCACAACACCTGATGTATCATAAAATGCAAGATCTGACTTTTGGGATGACTCATCATTTTTAATAGTAATATTATCATCTTCCTTCATGACGAGAAACTCGCTATTGTTTTCATTCTTGGGGTGCGGCTCAACTTTTAGTCTCTCATATCCAGATGTGTCCTTCACGATAGGAGCAAGGTGTATACATGTTTCTTCCGTCATTTGGATATTTGTGTCTCTAGCCGTAGGGGGTAAACTTGGTGGAGGAAACGATGAATCAATGAGACTTTTTATAGCATCCAATGTTTTTGTTCTAAAATTTTGTAACTCCAAAGAAATCAAACCTGATAAAATTGGAGGACCACGAACCAAATTTTGGACTAAACAAGAGATTTTAATGCCCAACGCATGCAAGTCAGAATCATAATTTGTTTGACCTCCAATAGGGCAAAATGACCGTAGATTCTTGAGAATTTCATCTATGTGATCGAAAAGTGTGCAAACTCCTTCGTCATGCACAATTTCTCTATATAGAACATTCTCCAGCAAATCAATTAGTTTGTCCAATGCACCGGTACAAATAATCAAAGCCTCTAACCGCTTGAATCGTGCCTCCATTCGAAAGGAAAAACCCTGCTCCATTTGAAAAAATATGAATCTGGTCGGCGTCAAAAATAATTTGGCAGCGGTGGCTAAACCTTTCGATTTTTTTGTTGTTGAATTGGTGGCGGCGATCCACTATTTTATCCTTGGAGTGTTGATTTGCAATTTGCTTCAACCTTTCTCTTTTTTTTTGGCGGCTGCACAATTGAGTGATCTCAAGGAGCAATCCAATTCAATGTATTTTTCTTTCCAAAGTTCCAACAGTAGATTGAACTAGTAAAAAAAAATTGCGGATTGGAACTTTTTTTTTGTTTGGTGTTCCTCTCAACAAGAGCACCAATTGATACGAATATCGTATCGGATAGGGAAGAACTTCGAGCGTTCTTCAAGCTCCAAGAATATGAGGTAGAAAAAGATAGAAAACTTCGAGCGTTTACGGACTCCAAGAGAATAGAGGAGGAGATTAGGGTTTTGACCTAATGGGCTCGGGCCCATACTAAACCCTAATGTTTAGAATATTAATAAATAATAATAAATAATACTAATTAATAAATAATATAACTAATATATTATCATATCAGGATGGCAGCCGACTAGAGTAGGATTGGAGGAATTCCTTATGTTGTGTGAATTCAACGGTGTGCATAGTAGAGATTGTTGGGGACTGCGCGTGCCCTCACCCCAACCCTACATTAGTATGATATTGTCCGCTCTGGGCCAAGCCTTCACGGATTTGTTTTTGGGCACCTCCCAAAAGGCCTCATACTAATGGGGTTGGGTGAGCCTATATATTTTGGTTCATTTTTTCTTCTCCATCCAGTGTGGGACTTGGAGGAATCCCAACAAACCTCCCCTCATCCAAGGACCACACAACTTCCGACCTCCCCTCCAGCGGTGATCCATTTTTCTTTTTTATCTGCTAACCATCTTGCACCGCCGCACACTCTTTGCGGGACCCGCCGCCCGACCTCTTGTCGGGAAGACTTTCGACGCAAGGCTCGAACCGCATATATTTCTTTCGCTGGGCTACACCATTTGATCCGTCAAATCATCTTGTACTGCCGTAGCTATAACTTCACGGGACACGCCTCCCGACCTTCCCTCGTCGGGAAGACTTTCGACACAAGGCACCACCTGCGAATCCTCTTTCTTGGTCTTAGTCTTATTATTACACTGTCACACCGAGATTTTTCCACACTGCACAGTCCGCTGCTCACGCCCGCAAGAACTTGGGCTCTGATACCACATGTTGGGGACTGCGCGTGCCCTCACCCCAACCCCACATTAGTATGATATTGCCCGCTCTGGGCCAAGCTTTCACGGATTTGTTTTTGGGCACCTCCCATAAGGGCTCATACTAATGGGGTTGGTTGAACCTATATATTTTGGTTCATTTTTTCTTCTCCATCCGGCGTGGGACTTGGAGGAATCCCAACAGAGATCTACATTGATGTCTTTTTTCAAAAGCCCCAACAAGAATAGATGAACAGTACAAAATAGGAGAAGGAGAAGGGGAGGTTTGTTGTGAATACATTCCGATCTCACACAGACAAAATAGGAGAAGGAGAACCAAAATACTCCCACCGTCTCAAATAATTAAATTGTATGTTTACTATTAAATGGTAAAATTTTATAAATTTATATCCTATTTTCGTTAGTCATTTAATAAAATAATATAGTCATATAAAATTCACTGGTTTTGTAGATTTTTTATATAGTTATTAAATATGTAATCTTTATTTTTTTAGTTCTACATTTTTTATCATATAAAATGATTTGAAAATAAATTCAATCAAACTATCGTAAACCAAAATAGGTGATTAAAATCTAGACAAACGAAATATAATTGTAAGGGAAAAATTAGAAAAGGTCGATTAAGAATAGAAAATTACCTTCCAAATTAAAATGCTGATATCAAATTGGCCAGCCTTATAGGAAGAAATTGGAGAGATGGCAGCTCCAATGGCAATTTTGTTATTAGTCTGGACAAAGCCCGAGCATAGCAGATTGTAACACCCCGTGCCTTGATATGCATCACTCTGTCCATAAAATTTCACAAAATTTAATAATAATAATAATAATAATAATAATAATAATAGTGATAATAATAACAAATTAAATAGTTATAATAACAAAACATTCCTCCCAATTATATGTTAAAAAAAACTAAACTAAGGGTAAAACATGGAGTAACTACTAAAATTATTAGAGTTTCATATTTTTTTATCCCAAAAAAACACAATGCCAATAATACTAATATATACTATCAAAAAGTTCAGTGGGATGCCACCATATAATCTTACAATGTCACAGTACAAATTCTTATTTTGGGGATCAGATAAAATATAGAATTTCTATTTTAAGGATAAATACATTTTATTCCTATTTTGAATGACTTCTTTTGTCTACTTCATAGTTCTTTAACATAAAAAAATAAATTAGGTGAAAACTTTGGGATAGAGAACAATAATAGTGATTAATAATACTCTCTAATACTCCATCCGTTCCCATATTTGATTTTTTGGTCAAATGGTGTAATATTTTGACCAAAAATTGTGAAAAACTATTTGTAGTTATAATGTTAATTTAGTAAAATTAGATTTAATTTAAAATATACTCTACAGCTTTGATATATCGATTTTTTATACTCCCGATGTCCGCCAATGATATTCTCAAACTAATTTTTTATGATTTTGAAGAAGACTTAAAAAAATGTGAAAGTTTACAAAAAAAATCCTTAATGAAAGTAAGTCGACTATATTAAATGAGGTGACTGACATGTATTAAATAAAGTATGTTTAATTGCGGTATTTTAAATATTAAATAAGGTAATGAGAATATTTTTTTCGAACAAAGAAAAAAGTATTTGAAAAGATCTTTCCCGACGAAGGAAGTAACTAACACTTTCAAAAATTATATTTATTTAATTTATGGTCAAAGTGTTACCAAATTTGACCAAAAAATCAAATTGAAACAATGATTTTAGGAGGAAGGGTAAGCATACCGTCCAGTAGGTAAAAAATCTAGGGTAATTGTCCCCATATAGGTCTGGGCTAACCTGCAAAAAAAATATGGCAATATTAAGGTCATGTGTTTTGGAGGGTTTGACGGGAGGCTTGACGACGATGTATAATGATATATGATGTGGAGTGATGAAAACCTCTGTTATAATGAGTTTGTTTGAAGGAATGTGATGATGCGTGAATATGTGTTAAATTTTGATTGATTGGTTGAAATTGAAAAAAAGAAAAATTGATGGGCAACGACAAAATGACATGCCTATTTTGTTTTATTACATGATCAAATGAAAACATATATGCAAACAAAATTATCAAAAGCTCAAATAGTAAACGGCAAAGAATAAAGTCAGAATAAAACGTAACATATATAGAAAAATAACCAAAATATGACCCTTTTTTATTCCAAGAGTAAGACTTACAATGCCAACAACAAAAAATTCCAAAAAAAACACTGAAATGACAATATACATTGTCACATTATCATTACAGAGAAAAATCTATTTTAGAAATAAAAATATGTCACTATTGTTTTGCGAATATGAACTATGTTTTACTCTTGATTATTTTGGATGATTTCTTAATAGTGAAAATGACTAAAATAAGAGTAAAATTTATACAAAGAATCAATTAAATAGTTTGTGGAGTCTGGAGAGGAAGTATATCTTAATCCATATCATGTTCAATCATAATAAAAAAAAAGACTAAAATAAAAATAAAATTTATTCAAAAAATCAATTAAATAAAATTTTTATACTCCGTATTTTTATTTAGAAAATAAGAACGTATACTATCAACAACACCAACATATAAGCACGTCAGAGTTCCACACTCTTTGTGGGATGTGTTAAAAAAGTGACACAAACTTGATTATTCACCATTAAAATGCTTCAAAACATGATGGTAGAAAGTGGTGTTGATGAGTAGTATTTAATTATAATTAATTATGAGCTGGTAAAGGAAATTACTCGAAGAGTAGAATGAATGAACAAAATAATAAATGGGCATACTACCTCTCTCTCTGAGTTCTGACCTTTTCTAATTAAAATCAATTAACTTTGACAACATATTAAACAAAATTGGTATTAAAAGTTAATATAAAAATAATTTCATTAGATTTGTTTTATATAATATTTTTAAAATATTATTTTATCTAATCAACATCTCATATAACTTTTATTTAATCATAAGCCAAAAGTTGAAAGTGATTAATTAACTATAAAAAGTTAAAAACGATTCGTCGACGGAGGTAATCCATTCATTGGTAGTGTGTGTATATACACAAACACAAATATATATATATATATATATATATATATATAATTTTATTTAATTATAAGTCAAGAATTGAAAATAATTAGTTGCAAAAAACAAAACTCAATAAATAATAATAGTAATAAAAAATGAGGGGAGGATGTAGTGTATGGTAATTATATATGCGTGCCTGCCAGCCGGCTTCAATGGTGTTGAGATCATCGCCAAAAGCCCCAGAAATAAGCCACACTTGCGACAAGCTGAATTCATACGGTTTCTCCACGCGTGGGGCCCACACGCTCATGCTCGCTTTTGCCCCATAGTATGCTTCTCCGCTCGCATACCCAATTGCATGCTGCTTCATTTTATGATCAATACAATAGTTAGATATCATAATTATGAAAAAACTGCACTGAATGGGATTAAAAATAAGTTATTTCGTAATGTAGGACTTAAAATTTTTTATTCTTTAAATAGGATTTAATAATATCTAGTGGGATGAATAATGTCTAGTGGTTGTGGACATTTACTTGAACAATGATCAATGATCCTACATTAAGAACTAAAAACATATGGTCTTATATTCAGAGAGTCATTATGTTATAGTATTATTAATAGAAATCATCCTAAATAGGACTAAAACATAGAGAAAAGTACCAAAATAGGACTTCCATGTTTTTTTTCCCGAAATAGGACTTTGCACTTTGGTAATGTGAATTTGCATTGTGGTAATGTGGTAGTGTACATGTGTAAATTACTATACTTTCTTGGTAATGTATATGACCATGTTTGGTAATGTAAGTCCTATTTCGGGAATAAAAACATGGAAGTCTTATTTTGGTATATGTTCAATGTTTTAGTCATACTTTGGTCTTTCTCCCTATTATTTAGTTAAATTCTTCCATAATTATACCTCTCTCCCTAAAAAATAACTCTTTTTTTGACTTGTTTTCTCTTTTTATAAAATATTTTAAGTGACTTACAATATTTTCTTTTTCAGCTGCATTATTTTCAACCACAAAGTTTTTACTTTTATAAATTTTTGTGATAAGATAACTTGAAAATTTTTTAAGCGGGAGGGAGTTGATACAGGCGTTGCCTTGCCACGTGTGTGTGGTGGTTAGATACGGTTAGATGGCGGTTGAGTTTGTTAGACGGTTAGCTAAGCTCGGGGGGGCTCAGGGCCTTTATATACTTGTATTCAAGCTGTGGTTGGAATAAAAAGACATTTAATCTCATTTCACATAACTTCTCTCTCTCTTCTCTCACATTTTGATCGGGACTTCAATCCCTGGTCTTTAACGTTCATCCTCGAGGATTCTTCTCCATCTCTGAATCCTCCTGCATTGGACTTTATCAGTGGTATCAGAGCAAGTTCTCATCCTGGCAAGAACGAGAAAACAATCCAGATCTGAGCAAGAGTCGAACATGGAGATAAACCAGAACAATCAGCTCAAGATGATACTGGAACAACAATTGGCATCTCAAAATCAGAAGATCGAAGAAATTAGAGCAGAACAACAGAATATGTTTGAGAAAATGATGGAGTTGCTTGAAAAATCAAGCAATAATGAGAATAGATCGTCATCAGAGATCATCGGCAATGAAGGAGGTGATAGAACTGCTTTTAAATTTTTGCCTAAACTTGAATTTCCTTCGTTCAATGGCTCTAACCCTAGGAATTGGGTGAAGAAATGCACACGCTATTTCAATCTCTGTAAAATCCCTGAAAATCAAAAAATGGATGTAGCCTCAATCCATTTGACAGGGAAGGCTGAGGTATGGTTTGCTAGTTACATTGCTGTCAAAAAGAGAGTAGAATGGGATGAATTCATCATTGATGTGTGTGGTAGGTTCAAAGAAGAACTTGACAGTAAACTAGTGGAGGAATTCAATAAATTGAATCAAACTGGGACAATTGAGGAATATTTGGAGAGATTTGAAGAGCTAAAGTCATTAATGTTGCAGAAAACTCCAGTTTTACCTGATGATTATTTTGTGGATAGTTTTGTGGGAGGTCTGAAGCCACACCTGAAGTCTTTTGTGAAGGCACTAAAACCTCTAACCATTGATGATG